>JAVANC010000001.1:58606291-58703268 GCA_033319125.1 Parnassius glacialis | reverse complement strand
CATATATACTTCCTACTGTTGGGCATAGGCCTCCCCTTATTTCTGAAAGGGTTTTAGGCCAAGGAAAAGTCCTCCGAGCTGCCCTATTGCGTGTTGGCGAACTTTACATGTCTTCAATTTTTTTTCCTTATTCATCAGATATTCAGGTTTCCTTACAATATTTTACTTCACCGCCGAGCGCATGCACTTAAAATAACAATTACTAATTAAAAATTAAAAATAAATTTCCCTTAATTGCTTCGAAACTCGGCCTTTAATTTCGCTATACATTATGTCTTAGCAGCGACTGTGGAAGTAGTTTCGTTGTTGGTTTATACATTTTTGCAGTATTTTTTTTTATTTTTAACACCCCAAATAAATAAAAATATGAAAGGAGAACTTAAAAATGCCTTGTAAAATTTTCTACAGCTTACATTATAACATTTAAATTTCTTAATTGGTGTTTTTCATCAGTCCGCAGAGGTCCAATTTTGACACGAAATGGGGGGGGGGGGCGGAGGGGATTTCGCTTAATTATCACACTCCTAATAGCCGATTTACACTTTGACAAGTACAGTAGCGAGTTAAATTGCGAAGCTGGAGAGTTAAGTAGAAAATCTCATTTAACAATTAAGGCCGATATACACTTCGACAAGTACAGTAGTAGTAGTTAAGAACGCGCACAAATACCAATTGCCAGTCGTATTGGATTTTTACACAGCTAAATCAAGTACAAAGTAACAAAAAATATAAATATGGATATTAAAATATTAATATAGTAATTGCGAGGGACGTCATTGGTTAAAAACAAAATAGAACAAAATTCTCTCGACGGAAGAAAATCACACAGATACCTCTTATCTTCATCATGAACCGATTTGTTATAGTTGTGGTGCCTATTACTAAGTAAAAAGTGTAATAAATTACATCATTTATGATATCTTGTGCTGTAATTAGGAATTTTTAAAAACTAAGTACATATTTTAAGTTTTTGAGTAAAATGCATTCACCGTTTACTATAACTTTATTCCGTGCAATAAATTCTCATCCGTCTCACGTCACGCGGGGCTTTAAGTATGTTTTGTTTCAAGCATCAGTCGCCATAGATAAAATTTATTGGTAAATCCAATTGGACATACCTTAAACGCATTAAAAAAATGATTATACGAAATTATTAAAGTAGTTTAAATACATTTCGACAGCACTATCGGCTTCAACACCCTCGAAAACCATGAAAATGACACCCATGATGAAAAAATTGATACCTATTGCAGCCGCCATCTTGGATTTACATTTCGACAGCACTATCGGCTTCAACACTCTTGAAAACCATTAAAATGACACCCGAGATGAAAAAATTGGTACCAACTTCAGCCGCCATCTTGGATTTACATTTCGACAGCACTATCGGCTTCAACACCCTCGAAACCCATGAAAATGACACCCATGATGAAAATCTTGATACCCATTGCAGCCGCCACCTTGGATTTACATTTCGACAACCCTATCGGCTTCAACTCTCTCGAAAACCATGAAAATGACACCCATGATAAAAAATTGATACCTTTTGCAGCCGCCATCTTGGATTTACATTTCGACAGCACTATCGGTTTCAACACCCTCGAAAACCATGAAAATGACACCCAAGATGAAAAAATTGATATATTTTGCAGCCGCCATCTTGTATTTACATTTTGACAGCACTATCGGCTTCAAAACCCTCGAAAACCATGAAAATGACACCCATGATGAATAAATTGGTACTTAATTCAGCCGCCATCTTGGATTTTCCTTTCGACAGCACTATCAGCTTCAACACCCTCGAAAACCATGAAAATGACACCTATGATGAAAAATTTTATACCTATTGCAGCCTCCACCTTTGATTTACATTTCGACAGCACTATCGGCTTCAGCACCCTCGAAAACCATGAAAATGACACCCATGATGAAAAAATTTATACCTATTGCGGCCGCCATCTTGGATTTACATTTCGACCACCCTATCGGTTTCGACACCCTCGAAAAGCATGAAAATGTCACCCATGACAAAAAAAATATACTACTTACTTTTAGAACGTACTACTATTATTTATTCTGTGCTTTTAAATATTATAATAAAAAAATCTCTTATTATTATAATAATCAAGTATTTAAGAAATTTGGTTATTCGAATATTGTGTATTTGTACAGCGATCTTTTTGAGCCGCTGAAAACAACCGAAACAATGTCCAGTCACGACGGCGACTGAAGCCCATAGATAAGAGTGTATATACGGAAACTGAAGCCGAACTAAACTTAATACAAAGGTACTCTGTGAACTAAACTACTCTGTGGCTGTAGATCCCCATTTACAGAAATAATTTATATACGAGGCAACCAAATCAACGAAAATTTCGCCATTTTGGAGCCGAAAAAAATGAATTATAGCTAAACAAAACAATATTACACTGCCATTTACATTCAGTGGCTTCCCAGATGATAGATGAAGAGATTAAAAAATAGATTGAGTTAAACAATTGATATTTTCAAAAGTTATAGTGTTTACAAGCCACAGGGACATGATAAATCCACACCATAAGCCACTAAAACCCTTTTTTTATTTAAAAATAGCAATTAAACGATTTAAAAAAATTATTAATAAGTTCAACAATCATTAATCTTTCTAACAATGTGCTTTTTATATCATTTATATGTATAATATGATTGCTAGATACGATTTTATTTGATAAAATGTTGGAATTTCAATTTTTAGGCGATAGTAGAACATTACCTTGCACTTTCGCTTAAGGTATGCAATACTATATAAGGTACAGATCAGTCACTGCGACAAATTATTCGATGACGAAACAGGGAAACTTTCTTCTGTGCTCTTATAGATGGCGTTGGATATTATAAAACACTGAAAAATACACTAGAGGGCTCTATCAACTAGGTTCAGTATTATTTTGTACATATTTGAATAAAATTAAAAGGACATTTATTTAATAAGTAACCATTTTTTTATAAATTATCCTTTATTGAGTTTGTTTTCGATGACCGTGGTATAAATTTCTTCGTTCTCTCATATTATTATTCTATATAATTATATACCGGAATATTTCTTTTATTTTTTATTTAATAATAATATATAATAATAATATGTGCGTGTTGCCAGTGATGACTTACGGATCTGAGACGTAGTCATTCACTGCTGGCCGTATGAGGAAGCTCAAGGTCGCTCAGCGAACGATGGAGAGGGCTATGCTCGGGGTTTCCCTGCGTGATAAACTTAGAAATGAGGATATCCGCAGTAGAACCAGATTAACCGACATAGCCCAACGGATTAGTAAGTTGAAGTGGCAGTGGGTCGGCCATATAGCTCGAAGAACCCACAACCGATGAGGAAGAAAGGTTCTCGAGTGGCAGCCTCGTACCGGTAGGCCGTGTAGGGCGACCCCCCACGAGATGGAGTGACGACCTGGTAAGAAATGCAGGAAGTCGATGGATGCAGGTGGCACAGGACCGTGCTTTGTAGCATTCCTTGTGGGAGGCCTATGTTCAGCAGTGGACTTATGAATGGCTGTAATGATGATGATGATGATGATATAATAATGTCAAAAATTAAGTATTAAAAAATAAAAATATAAGTAAAAAACAAACAATTGATTTAGGCCCGACTAGGAATCGAATCCGGAACTTAGTGATTACCAATAGCGTATATTTGCTGATTTTTTTCATTATTATGTTTTCAAAATTGCTAATGAATATATTTTCTATAATATACATAAGAATTACTAAAAATAAAACTTGTACAACTAATTTATCCTTAAACTGATAAAACTAAACAATAAACTATTTAAACTAACAAATATATAAAAAAAATAACGTAAACAGTGTCACAAACTTTTAAATTTACCAATAGGTATGTTGCTTGCCTAAAACACGCTAGCCTTGTATGTAATTGTAACCTGAAGTTTTGAGAAAAATGGTATTAAATGAAATAAAGGAGAGATCCCGCGATGTGAGTGATCCATGCTGGATGTGCGATTTACACAGCGCTCGGTCCGCAAAGCACTCTTCTCCCTGAACGTCAGCAAGTCGAGTGAACCCGATGGAGTCCCTCCCATTTACAGGCCTATCGCCATCACCTTCTTGTTTTCCAAAATAATGGAAGCCGTTATAAACTGCCAGCTCATGAGGTACCTTGAGGATCACCAGCTGATTTGTGACCGCCAGTGTGGTTTTCGTCGGGGTCGATCAGCTGGTGATCTTCTAGTCTACTTAACTCATAGATGGGCGGAGGCAGTTGAGTCCAAGGGAGAGGCATTAGCCGTTAGTTTGGACGTAGCGAAGGCCTTTGATCGGGTTGGCACAAAGCGCTTCTTTCGAAGCTTCCTGCCTATGGGCTTCCCGAGAAATTGTGCAAATAGATCACCAGTTTCCTTGCTGATCGGAGCATCAAGGTCGTAGGAGACGGTGCATACTCTGATTTCAAGCCTATCAACGCTGGTGTTCCACAAGGCTACGTGCTATCACCAACGCTTTGTCGTATCTCCTCAGTTTCAAGGCACTCCCCTTGCTGCCTCAGCCAGTATCGGAATCCTTGGCGTCGATATATCGAATAGTGTGCAGTTTCGTGGTCACTTGGAAGGGAAGGCCAAATTGGCCTCTAAAAAGCTTGGCGTGCTCAGCAGAGCGAGACAGTATTTCATGCCGGCACATCGCTTGCAACTTTACAAAGCGCAAGTTCAGCCCCACATGGAATACTGTTCTCATCTCTGGGCCGGGGCACCCCAGTGCCAGCTCCTTCCACTTGACCGCATTCAGCGCAGAGCAGTTTGAATCGTCGACGACCGAGTTCTTTCTGATCGGCTCGATACACTGGCACTGCGTAGAGATGTTGCATCTCTTTGCGTATTTTATCGCATCTATCACGGGGAGTGCTCTGAGGAATTGTTCGGACTAATTTCAGCCGCTCAATTTCACCATCGCACATCGCGACAAAACTCGCGTTACCATCCATACCATCTGGATTATTGGCCGTCCACCACTGTGCGATTTAGAAGAAGTTATCTCCCTCGTAAGACTTCCTTGTGGAATCAATTACCACCAGCGAATTTTCCGGACCGATACGACTTAGGAACCTTCAAGAAAAGAGCTTACACCTTTCTAAAAGGTCGGCAACGCATCTGCAATTCCCCTGGTGTTGCGGTTGTTCATGGGCGGCGGTAGTCACTTATCATCAGGTGAGCCGCATGCTCGTTCGCTCCTTATTCCATAAAAAAAACCAAGCAAGCTAACAGCATAACAAAGTGGCAAAGCAATCAGCTTTGTAGCGGTTTCTAACGGAATAAAAAAAATTCAAAATAGGAGGTTCAGACGCCTGGGTGATCAGTAATCGATTGCTGAAAACAGAATTTGAAAATTCAAAACCGTTCTCGAGATAATCGTGGGACAGACGGACAGACGGACGGACAGACGGAGAGACGGACAGACGGACAGACATCGTGAAATCAATAAGTGACTTCGCAAGCTTCGCCACTTAATAACATGCAATTTTGGATTTTTTTCTATCGAGATAATTTTATTCCCTCTTAATTACGATATATATATTTTTATGATTTACTAATTTTAAATTGATTAAGCAATGTAAAAATTGGATCGAAGCACGATTTGACATCTAAAGGATCGAATCACATAAGCTCGAGGTCTAAAAGATCAATTTTCTAAAAGTGGACTTTTCTGTTTCTGTCATTTTCTTTGAACTTTAATAATACGAAGAAAAAAAGGAAAATACACCTTAAAATTAATTCATATAAATCAAAATCCGACCATTTTACGAAAGAATAAAAAATTAAATAGTATGTTTTGCCGTCGCGATCACGCTATGTTTGATCCCGTGCGAGTTATGGTACAAGCCCCAAGCTACATGCTACGCCGCGCCGTCCGCCATGCTACAGAATCGAGGATGCGGGACGCGAGGGTGAAATCGCAAAATTATCTGGCCTAGAATCCACCCTTAAGTTGAACAGAAGAGCTGGAAAGTCTATTTTTCGGCGAGTCAAGTGCAAAGTGTGGCCTTCTCGCGCGTCGCCCGCCACCTGCTAACTAAACTCGCCCCTCGAATGATCGAGCTAGTTTAGTTCAGTGCATAAGTTGACGGGACGCAATGTGTTCGCGTTCGATTCGATTTCGTAGTACCAGAACTTTGACGCTACTGTCCGTCACCTGGGTAGGTATTTACGTCTCGCATAATTGACATTGTACACCACAATCTATCGGAAACCAAAAGATTTTCCTTGCATTTCCCCTAATTACGTCTTACGACATCCATCTGAGAAAATGAAGATATATTTATTTAATCGATTGCTTGATCTCATTTTAACTTGTAACCACAAGATTTAGCCTTTAGACGTGGTAGAGCCATGCTGCAGCTAAATTAATAGTATAGTTGTATCACGAATGGGTCGGCTTTACCGGGGAAGGACCACGCTCTCACAGAATACCAGCGTAAAATAGCAGCTTAATGCTGCTGTTTTTCGTATGGTGAGTGTTGAGAACCAGAGACCCTTATTACTGGAAAAGAGGCATTCGATCTTAGTCCTCGCGGCTGAAAACGCATCTGCATTTTAATTCTCAAACGAAGATAGACGTAGATGTCTAAAGGCTACAGCAACCACTTACCATCATGTGGACTGTGTGCTCGTTTGTCACTCTTATTCTATAAAAAAAAACAAAAGAAAATAAAACAACAAAAGATAACACTAAATCAAAACGCTACGTTTTATCCACTTAAAAGGAAGCTAGTTTTGACGCGGCCTAGCTTTCAGGAAATTGCGGTCTCTGGAACGAACTACGACCCACTGACAAGTTAAACACTGTGTCCAAAGCTATGATTCACGTTTAAAGTTTATATTAAATTTTGCAACGAATATTATATTTATTTATTCATTATAAAGTTACGAACATAATTTAAGAGTTGTCAGTCCTGTGCCCAAGCTATGAGCATTTTTCTCACGCTTAATTTAAAATTTACGTCGTATTTAGCCGACTTCAAAAATCGAGGAGGTTTTTAAATTGACTGTAGGTTTTTTATGTATGTTGCTCGATATATTCATCAATTTTTTATATCTATTATTTTTTCTTTTTTAGACTTAATGATTCTATTTTTACTATATAAATTAATACATGCGGGTGCTGCCATATAAATTAAAAAAATAGTTCTACCTCTAAGGATAGAAAAATAGGGGATAACATTTTTAATATAATTATTTAGATGAAATTTGAGTTTGTGATATTTCAAACAAATATGTGAAAATTTTACTATAATTTTAAAAATCAAAATCTGACTTAAAAGTACAGAATATATAAATTTTCAGATAAAAGCTTCTGAAGCTTATATGAACTTGTGATATTTCTGAATCTACTCAAAAGGGTCAAAAAATTGCTCTTTTTGTAAAATTTACAAGTCAGCTTCAAAGAACAATTCTTCAAAGAAAAATTGGCGGCTCCGTGGCGCAGTGGCTTAGCAATAAGTTGCTGCGCTGGGGGGCGCGGGTTTGAATCCCGCACGGAACTAATATTTGTATGGCCTGCAAATAATTGTTCCGGGCCTGGATATTTGTCCTCGTGCAATTTGTGTTTATAAACTGCCTCCACGATACAGGAGAAAATCCTAGTGTGGGGGTAGCGTTTTTTACAAAAAAGAAATTAGAATAATTTCCAGATAATAGCTTCAGAAGCCTAATTCGGAGCTTTAAGTTTACTCAATATGTTTTAGGCAGCTCCTTTACTTAGCTGATATTTTATATGCCCACCATCCGACAGCAAATATTGTTTTTGTGTTTCTTCAGTCGCTAACAGGGAGTGGTTGTTCGAAAGGATACATCATGCTGTATTTCGCTTAGCGGTCGGTATTTTGTTTATTGTGCATGTTATTTCATGTAATTTTGAAATTTTTAAAAGTTTGAATAGTTTTTTTTTATATTTCTCGTCATATAAATTACGAGTGTGATTAACGCAATAATATGTATTATTTTATATATATTTTTTATATATATTTTTTATTATATTATAGTTTAAAAATTAAAGTATATTGATATAAATATAGACATAGTTTCTATATATACCTCATCTATGTCTGTTTCAGTCTGTGGACTAGTAACTGATTGAATCGTTGCTAACATCAAATTACAAAATACTCATATTGCAACCTAAATTCATACATTCGCAATTTGTTCCGTGCCGATCCCATTAGTCGATACCGGTCGAGAGAAACTCTCAATAATCATTCAACTTCCTCATCGACAGCAATATATCGTTAATTAAAAATCAGCCCCAATTTTAAGGCCAATACTGTATCGTAAAAAGGGACTGAAACTTATTGGTTGTGGACGTAAATAGCGTATGTGTAGTACTTTGAAATAATAAAAAATAATAATGGAAAGAAAGTACAAGTGCTTCGTACATTTCAAATGAAAACCAAGCCAAACAATGTGAAACATTTATTTATTTTTTATTTACATAGACTCACTTACAAGCTCTCTACAACTATTTAAATGAGTGTCAAAATTTAAATATATACCATTAACTATCACAAATATTTACAGAATAGTACTAAAATAACATTTGTTTAAATAATTCTGTGTGAAACCTGTCGACTTTCAAATGACCATTCGTTTATGTCATTAATGTAATCGTCAATTTATTGTATAATAAATCGCTGTTCTAATCAAAGTTTTTAACCTTTAAGTAGTGATGTGGTTTGGATGACTCATAAATGGTGATGTGACGTTTTATAGACGTCTACGCAATTTATGTCAATAGTATGTACTTAATTATTAATTAGACATTTTTTTGTATAAAATCAAAATAAAATCCCTCTTTTTAATGATATAGACTCAAATTAAACCCAATTAAGGCATTAATCAACATTTATTAGGATATTGGCAAAAGTTACAAAAACATCACATTCTATAAAAGACGCACTTCTTAAGTGTTATGAAATAAGCAAACAGACTTATTTTTAACAAGAAATAAAATTTCTTACTTCTTCAACTTAATTACTAAAATAATATAAGAACTACTACAGAATCAGTCTTCTAAATTCAGTCTCAGTCAGTACAGTCGCTGCAGATTGTTTTGGAACAGTCTAAGCATATAGGCTTATGACATGCAACGCATTTGTACCTTGTGCGTCACTTCAGCCTTGCAAATTGAAAATGACAAAAAAGACTTGTAAGGTGTGTCCAACCTTACAAGTCTTTTTTGTCATTTTCACCAACAGCTGACTCAATGCGACTAGGTTCTGGCGGTAAATCTTCGCCAAGAATCCGTTTCATTGTCAGTATTAGCTCTCTTGGAAGACGGTCATTGTAGACTCGTCGTTGTAAATGTAGTAAAACTAATTCTCGGGCAAGATCCTGTAAGAATCATCTTCTTGATATGTCTGATACGTCAGCACACTGCCTATAAAGTACAAAGGCATTCACTCCGCTCAATTCTAGCAATCTGAAAAAAATGTTAAAGGCCATCTGCGAGTGCGGCGGCTACAGTAATAGTTCGAACATTTTTTATCAACTTCATCAACCCCACCCTTTATCTTATTATACTCCATTATGATAACCGGTTTCTTGGTAAAGGGATCAATTTCGGACGTGTGATGCATGGACGAAATGAGTAAAACTGCTTTAGATTTCATGGGAACATAAGAAAGCAAGGTAACCTTTTCTGTAAATCCATGCAATGTTGTTTCAGGTTCTCTTGTTTTGGAACGCTTGAAATTCAGGTGGAATGTGACGTTTATTTTTTTTTTTAGAGTTCCAACATAAGTCAGACCTCTCTGTTTTAGCTGCTCCATTAGCTCATAAGAGCTGAACCAGTTGTCAGCAGTGATGTTACAATTGATGTTCTCAAAGTTTTTAAAAAGTCGCAAAACAGACTATGTAGGCATTGCAAACTTTTTGTCATCTTCTGGTAAACCTAAACCGTCCGATTCCTTGCCACAGTAGATATAAGCATTATAGGCATAAAATGTCTCAGCATCACAAACTAACAAAATTTTAAGTCCGTATTTTGCTGGTTTATTGGGCATTTAAATTATGAACTTGCATCGGCCTCTAAAGAGAACAACCATTTCATCTACGCATAAGTAAGCACCAGGTACATAAATTTTTTTGCAATTAGATATAAACTTTTCAAATATATCCGAAATTGCTGCCAGTTTGTCAGTCTCTAGTCGTTGCTGTCTGGTTTCTACATCGTCAAAGCGAATGCAGTTCAAAAGTGTAAGAAATCTATACTGAGATATAACTGCACGAAATTTATCTCTCGGCCTGAACCATCTGTAGCAAAGATATATTTGGCATTCTCATGGTTAGATTTGAAGACAGATGAGTAAAATAATAACCCGAAGAAAGCCTTCATTTCTTCTGCGTCCGTATTGCGAAGCTCAGTTTTTTCCTGATTTTTATATTTTACCCGTATCTGGGCAAGTTTTTTGATGGTATATTCAATTATTTTGTCAGTAATATCGTCATCCATAAAATGTCTCCACAAGGTTTCTAGGTTGGTGAATGCTCTAGGCTGTGATCTAGGTATGTCAACCAAGTTGTGGCTTAGTGAACGACAGTTACGCATCAGTGGTTCATCGCTTGACCATTTAAAACCATTCTTACCTATGTAGTATCTTTGGGATTCTGTGTGTATATTATCTTGTATTGAAGATAGACCTGAATCTTGCATCGCAACTGAACTGCGGGGTGATCTTTGTCGTTGAGATTGAGTTTCTTCATCCTCAGGTTGTTCTGAAGCCGAGTCATGATCACTGTGCAAACAGAAATCTGGATCCACTTCTTCATCGTCCACATCACTGAAGTCTCGCCCCAACTCAGCCTCTATCCACTGACTTAAGGTCTTTTCATTTGTCGAAGTATTTAGAGCTACTCGCTTTCGCTTTCGACTGTTTCCTGAAGGCCCAGGTTGATTCATCTAAAATAATAACGCACACAGTGAGGTGACGAATAAGAGACACTTAGCAAAAAATACACTAATACTGTAGTGACGTCTTATAAATCATTTACGCAAATACTGACCTCACGTCTCAGGGACACCAAACGGTCGTACAGGTACAGGTGTTGCTGCCACGAGCGCGAGCACTCGACTGACCGATCACGCCACCGCAACCCGAAGATAGCGGGAGGGGCGGCAGCGTCTTTAAAAAATTAACGCCACGAGACTGATTTTTGCATCGAGGCCGTCTGTGAGACACCCACGTCACTATTTAAAGGTTAAACATACTTTTAAACTTATGTGAAAGCAAGTAAAGCATTGAATCAGGTATTTCGTTGTAACATCGAATTTTTATCTTTATTGTAATAATACGCACTCACGTATACATATGCATCTGAAATCATTTGCAAAATAACATCATATAATATAATATCAGTCATAAAAAATATTTTATTTACTTTTTTAAACCGAATAGACGAACGAACTTAGGTTATAGGATTCCTTCTGTCCCTGAGAATCCATCTGGGTAGGCATCACCCACTTACCTATTTCTGCGCCAAGTTGCAATTCGTGTTCTGTTTTGAAGTGTATAATTCCATACTCATAGTGTAATTTCAGCCTTAACTACAATTTGATCTCAGTCCTCAAGGTAACAATGCAACTGTGGCCTAATTTTTTTGAAGGCACAGGCTCATAGTATGCGGTAGCCACTTACTATCAAGTGGTATGTAAGTCCGTTTGTCACTTCAGTAGTATAAAAAAAAACCTGAAAAGACCTGCTGACTTTTTTAACGTATACTGATCAGTAAAACAAAACACAGCAAAACAACAAACAAGTCAAATGCTCATGTTGTTTTTAACTTTTGTTTAGTACGTAAACAATGAAATTGAACGTCTGTCTTTACGTTAATTAAAACTATTAAACGGAAAATGCTATTATTGTGCGACAGATTCAGGTCACTGAGGTCGTTTTCGAGCACTAAGTGCAGGGCTGCATGTGACGTAAGCCAAGTTTACGTACAGAATAATTGAATTTGATTTTTCAAATATTTTAATGAAGTTTCATTCCAAAACGGAGATGACAATTCTCGGAGTTCCTCTGCGTAATAGTATCAGTAATTAAGATATTTGAAGTAGAACCTTAGTAACCATATAGACAAAAGTCTGATGTGGCAATAAGTTGGCCATATTACTCGATAAACCGGCTACCAATGGAGAAGAAATAACTTATTATATTAGTTTCATGCCAGTAAGCGAAGTGTAGGGTTGCCGATAGATGCAGGTGGCTTAGGACCATGTTTGTGCAATTCTTTATGGGAGCAGATAAAACAGCGTACGTTATACAGCTGAGCAGCAGAAATAGGTAGAAAAACGTAGGCCATCGGGCTTGTCTGGGTAGATATGATATGATAGATATATGTCCCGTATGGGCTCCTAGGTAGAGAAGGAATCCTACCATCTATATGTATTTACTAGCTGTTCCCTGCGACTTCGCTCTCGTATTAGGGTTTTTATGTTTTTGCGCGGAACCCTAATATTTTTTCTAAAATAAAAGTAGCCTTATTTACTCCTTATAAAATCAGCTATCTGCCAGTGAAAGTCCCGTCAAAATCGGTCGAGCCGTTTCGGAGATTAGCCGGAACAAACAGACAGACAGACAAACAGACAAAAATTTAAAAAATTGCATTTTAGTTATAAGTATCGTATTTACTTTCATATGCATTTAGTGAAAAACTATAGTTTAGACATTACAAACAGACACTTCAATATTATTTATTTGTATCACGTTGTATAGATTGTATAGATAAAATACTCTCGAGAAATGTTGAAGACTCCGATCGCAATAAGTATACAGACGTATTTACTAACCTACTCGGTTGTCAATTTATTATTTACAAAATAACAACGGTCCCAACGTGCGACAATACAACATAATAATTTTAATGTCTGAATTAGATATTACCAAATATAAGGTGAAGCCTGTGGACATGTATTGCAAGATAGGTGGCAAATGTCACGAGATAGAGGAGACCCTTATCCAACAGTGGATGATCCCTGAATAGATGTTAGTAACCATGTTAAAGTAGGAAATATTTATAAATTTAAATACAGAACAATATAGGTCAGTGTTGCCAATACATGTAAATCAGTTTGTCAGGAAGTGTCAGCACCGGCTTATTAATCCCATGTTAGACGTTACGCGATGAGTGCCAGTTAGTTAACAGCATTGTCAGGCTGACTGACATTACTTAACATGGAAGCGAATAATAATGATTATAATATGACATATAATAAGAGATTTTCACCTATGTACTGACTCCACGAAATCTCTGGAACCATAACGCATAGATACTGGAAATTGGGTAGGAATACTCAAAGTAGATGTCAGCTAAGAACGGATTTAACGAAATTTCACCCGCAAGAGGGATTGCGGGGGCATTAATTTAAAAAATCACATTTTCAAAGTATAGCTCTTATAGATATATAACTTGGTCAGAATATCCTTTTAGGCATGTTAAAAATTACCAAGTACGGATTTTATGAAATTCCACCCACAGAGGGCAGTGCGGGGGCGTTAAAAATACAAAGAATTTTTTATATTTTATACACCCCCTAAACGACTGGACTGATTTTGATGAAATTTCGTGTGTATGATTAACTTGAGTCGATATGTTTAGACTCAAAATTGGACCCGGTAGGTGGCGCTGTTGTCAAGAACCAGAAATAACCCGTGCGAAGCCGGGGCGGATCACTAGTATTTATATATATATATATATATATATATTTGCGGCTACCTGCACCCACCAAGCGAAACGCAGAGGTGTGAACCTCTACTTTACACTGGTTTTCTGTGAGGTCGTGGTACCACCCCGGTTCGAGCCGGCCCATCCGTGCGACAGCAAAAGCTGCCGCGTGGCTCTACCACTGTTAATTCATCTTATATTCCATCTTTTCATTAGGCGTGACAACAATTTGCATTTTAATTCTTAATCGAGGATAGATGTAGATACCTATGGTACAGTATGAACTGTGTGCTCGTGTGTGTATTCTATAATACAAAAAAATATATGTTGTCCATCAATAATTTACATTAATAAAAATAAATGTGTACTTGAGAAAATAATAAATAATATTGTATATGTGTGTGTGAGAGTGTGTGAGAGTGTGTAAGTGGTGCGTGAGTACGTGTGTGTATGTGATTTTGTAAGTGCGCGCGTGTGTGCGTGCGTTAACTTATTGCGTGAGGATGCTTATATTTTATTAATCGCTTTTAAAAGTCCCGGTAGCTCAAGGAAATTGTTTTAGTGGGGTGTGAAATTTGTCCACACACATTGAGATCCAGACGCACTTCTAGGCAGAAAAGGTGTCCTACCACCTAATTTTATATATACGTAAGGTGATTTATGACAACCACAGACCCTCTATACTGGTAATGAAACGTTCTATTAAATAGTAATAGAATAGATTTTTTTTTAATTCAATATAGATTATTACATTAGACTTATCGAAAGTCATTTTTTTATTTACTATTGATTTAGAAAATACCTCTGACCTGGGAAGAACCAGCAAAAATACCTAAGCCGAACTTTTCTTTTTAAATATATTTCACCTTAAAATTTTTGTTTGTACAATTTTTAAATGAATTTTTGTAGAACCAGAATAGTGGCGATCACCTCATTCCCAGGGGTTATTTTCATGTTTTTTTTTTGATATTATCATAACCATTTTTGTACAATTTTTCTTTAATCAACTTATTTATTATGTAAACTTTGTACATTTTCTGGGATTTTGTTGTAAAAGACATTGTCCCATAAATTAATTATCAATTCTGTAGAGTCTAGTAACTGGTATTACAAGGTTATGTTTGTTCCTAGTGTTTAAAGTATGAAAATCTTTATTCTCATTAAAGCTATTTATGTTTTTGTGTACATACATTATATTTGCATAAATATATTGCGATGCCCAAGTTAATATGTTTACTTTTTTCTAAGAGACTCTTTACAATTTAAATTATAAATCGCCCGTACGTCAGTCGCATTACCCCATAGCCAAATTCCATAACACATCACGCTATGTAAGTAACTAAAATAAACTAATCTAGCTATCTCAACATTGGTAAGACTTCTTATCTTTCTTACAGCATAATATGCTGCAGAACTATTTCTTTATTATATAACTTATTTCCGTTTAAGAGCAAATTTTTGGCGTTACACCAATGTACTAATTTTGAGACAGCATTATTTACATTGTCTAAATTAATTGACTTTCGTTTGAATTTGAAAATTAAAGAGGTATCATCAGCAAATAATACTATATCGTGATTGTCCTTGAATACAGGAGGAGTGAAACCGCATATTATGTACTTTAATTCATAATAGAGAATAGTTGTGTCCATGCACAGCATTCATTTGCCATCAGGGGACAATGTGCTCGTTTGTCACACCTACACGCCTATAAAAGAATTGTGCGTTTCTATACCGACGCGCGGTTGGCGTTTATTGCTTAAACTTTGGAATCTGTTTTAATTAATTAATATGTAAAAAATTTGTATTGATTATTATTTAGTTTGAACGACATAACGAATGATATATTTTTTTAATAGGATGATGTTATTGGTTTATGTTGAAGAAAATAAATCATTTAACTCGTTGAAGCTAACACACACATAACAATATCAACTTAGTACATATCTGTTTGAATAAAATAATTAAATAATATTTAACCATTAAAATTATAAGCTATTTTTTAACTAAAAGATTTCAATTATTAAATAAATTCTACAATTATCGCCATCTTTATAGGCTTAGTACAAAATTTGTTAAGGTGTTTCACGGATGGGCAACTAAACGACTTCACCTTTTGTTAAAACATAATTACACTCTTCATGTTATTTCTATACCGCGGGCTATGTATAAAAATTCTAAAGAAATAAGCACCGAAAATCTATTCATATTTTTTTTTCATGAGTGACATGCATAGTAATAGTTACTTTGCCTACATTTCTACATTCATTTATATTCAGGAATAATGCGTGGAAATATATTGAAATGTATATGTATGATAATAATAAAAAGGGACATCACCTAAGAAGGCATTGAAAAGCTCCAATTTGCCGCGATTCCTATCACGCGTCGCTTTTGTGGTCGTCCGCTATGATCTCATTCATGAAATCCAATATCCTTACAGTGGTAGGCTTTTCAGAATAGTTGACCTTTTTCGTAAGGAATATTTTACGCTTTGATTAATCTGTGGTTAACGAGTAGAAATTTTAAACGACCTTCATATTGTAACCATAAGAAATCCTGCGAAAGTCGAAAAAATAACAGTATAGTTTCAATTTTAGAACATATGAGAAATAGCTGTGTCTTGGCAGCAATGCAAAGTCAGGAATTTGCATTCAGAAACACCCAGAATTAGGGGCTTTTTAGGTGCCTAGTTTAAAAATTAGGTGGTCTAAAACTTTCATCGCAACGAACTGCTGAAATTTGCGTTGCTTGCAAAACTTATCGCTAGCAACGCAATGAAGTTATTATATATACGATAAATATTAATACCAAGGAATTAAGGGCAAATTTTTTGCTGCAAGTATAAGCAAGGACAAGGCGCCCCTAATAAAAATAAAGTCGTTATTCAGAACAAAGTACAATCAAAAATCAGGTTTTCTGAAAATCAGAATAGAATTAAAATTGCTTTTAGAAAAAACCCAATTTAGGCCCATTTTTTAGGTGGTAATTAGGTACCAAGTTTAAACACAACAAACTGTTGAAATTTGCGTTGAAGATAGGGACGATGATATAAATGCGATAAATATTATTAGTAAGGAATTAAATGCTAATTAAGTGCTGAAATATTATTGAGGTCGCATGTAGATACGGTAATATTCTGGGAATCATCGGGTCCAGGACCACCATTACCTTACTATAAGATATGAGTGACATTTTTTGTTCTTTCTCAGTTATATATTATCGATAAAATAGGTAGAATCTGTACTAAAACTGAATCAGAACACCCCGACTCCACGTAGTCGTGTCTGCCTTACCCCTAGAATGTTTTGTAAACCCATAGGCGCGGAGGGAGAGCAGCCCCCGCCCGCTGTGGCAAATCGCAGGCATCTGTGCGAGCCGTAGAGGCTGAGGCTGGTCGAAGACCAATAAGCCAAAGCTGTAGAGGTGAGCGTTCGGAAGTGAGGCTAGGCAAGGGCAAAGGGGCTACACTTTCTGCAGCACCGAAGCCGTTGCAGAAGTCTTATGACGAAGGAATATGTCAATACTCCTGTGTAAAAAAGTGAGTATATGATTTTACAAAAAAAAAACATTATTACTCAAAAATTTTCGCAGGGGAGGAAGGGTAGGGAGTTTTACACAGAACCCTACCCCTCCTCCCACCTCACTCCCAACCCCCTTCCACCCCCGTACGCAAGCACCTAATTAGCACTTAATTCCTTGCTATTTATCGTATATCTAATATTTTCATTCGCGTGCGTGCGTGCGTGTGTGCGTGTGTGTCTGTGTGTGTGTGTGTGTGTGTGTTTGTGTGTGTGTGTGTGTGTGTGTGTGTGTCACTTGCAAACCATGCCCACTCTCAATTGACAATAAAAAAATCCCAAGAAATCGTTAGGTACAATCATTCTGTATCCCCTGGCAATCAACGGCCAAATACCTAGGGGTCATATTTGACTACAGTATGACATTCGCGAAACACATTCCCAATGTCCGCAATGGTGCAAAAACCGTCACAAGTCGCCTCCACCCGCTAGTTAACAGAAAGAGCAAGCTGTCCTTAAGACACAAGCTCCACCTCTACAAATCATGCGTAAGACTTATCGTGTCTTACTCAAGCGTAGGTTTCGCACACACGGCCCATAGACACTTGTACAAACTCCAAATCGTCCTAAATAGATTCATTCGCACAGCCACAGGAGCTCGGTGGTACCAGCAAAACTCTTAATTACACAGAGATTGTCAACTTCCGACGATCTCTGACTATTTCAAAGAAATGTCTCGGCGCTACCTTGAGAGGGCCAAGACATCCCAACCCGCTAGTGGTAAAAACAGCCACATAGGCTCCGACTCAGAAGGTACAGGAAGCCTACGGAGGTTGCGTAACCTCCTAATCGAAACCCCCGTCCCGCTAGATGCCGACGACTGAAATGTCGCGGGCCAATCACACATAAACGCTACACACTCACTTAGTACTACAACGGATGGGACGCGACGTTCGCAGACGGGCACGTCGTACACCCCTCCACACGGCGTACACACCATACACCCGCATCCTTGGGTGGTTCTAACCGCCCAGAACACCAAACAATACGGGTTAGCCGTCAAAGCCGGGCCCCGTCATCCCCCTGTTTGGACGGCCGTTAGATAACTCTATGTGCACTGTTACCCGTCCTAGAAGTCATCGTTACGCAAGTTACGATATAGAATAGTAAAATATTCAACCTTTTTTTTATCCCTGAGTCCGGTGAACCTGCAAAAGCCAAAAGGCTAACAGCACAAACATCATCAGAAATCAGCTGCACTAAATAGCGTGAGCTGGGAGAGCGTTATAATTGCCTACATTTCTGGGCTAACCTCCCCTTAATTGTAAACATTATTTTTAAAAACAAGTTTTATTTAAATGCTTAAAAATAAAGAAAATAAACTTTAAATCAAACCCATCAATTGCATGCCTAGCGCAAAGTGCGTAGGTGTGTTTTACTAGCACCTAAAATCAAGATTCCAATGTTTTGTCGCATAAAATCGTATCTAACAATCACATTGAACATATAAACCATATAAAAAGCACATGCTCAGAAAGATAAAAACTTGTTTATATTAGTTTTAAATCGATTAATTGCTATTTTTACATAAAAAAGTTGTTTTAGTGGCTTATGATGTAGATTTATCATGTCCGCATGGAGTGGTAAACACGATAACTTTTGAAAATATTAATTGTTTAACTCAATCTACTTTTAATCTCTTCCTCTATCATGTGAAAAGCCATGGAATGTAAATGGCAGTTTAACTTTTTTTTATTTAGTTATAATTTTTTTTTCGGGTACGAAATCTCGAAATTTTCGGTGTTTTAGAAGCCTTGTATTAATCTATTTTTTCTAAATAGACTGCGGCAGTCTGACTGCCTCACTCAGTTCGGCATCTACCGCTGTCGTAAATGGATACTGTATTGGTTTTTCGCAGCGGCTCAAAAACATCGCTGTACAAATTAAAAATATTCCAAAATTCAAATTTCATACATACTTGAATATAATAATATTCATAGATTTTTGTTACAATATTTTAAAAGTACAGAATAAATAATAGTAGTACATACGTACTAAAAGTAAGTAGGATGTATATATTTAAGTATATTTATATTTCGTGGACTTTTATTGAACTTTATGGAGTTACTTGAATGATGATATGATGATTATATGCGCATTATGAGTCGTGCACTTTTGGATTTTCCAAACTTTTTTTTAAATTAAAGTTGGACATAAAATTATTGGAAAATTTGAAGAATAATGACAAGGTTATTAGTGAAAACATGTGTGTATTTAAACTGCTTAAAATTACGTATGATCATGATATACGTAATCTTTTTAATGCACTTAGGGCATGCTCAATTGGATTTACCGATAGTTTAACAATTAATTATATGACACAATTTATAAGATATAAAAGCTTGCCGACATTCCGTTCCGTGCGGGATTTGAACCCATGTCCCTTAGCGCTGCAATTCATATTAAAGCCACTACGCCGCGGAGCAGCCAACAGGTAGGTAAAAGGTTGTTAACAGGTAAATTTTATTTGTATGATTTTGCGCTTGTAACATGTAAATAGAGGTTTTGACACTGATCGGATTGGAGGTATGATATTGATAGTATTTTGGAATCCATCACTCCATTTCACAGCATGGGTGTCGTAAAAGGTGACCAAGAGAAACCCTAGAAAAACTTCATGATTGATATAACAAAAACAACGTACAAATATTCTATGTGAGGCCAAACTTACGCCTTGCTTCTACAGTGAGTAAATTATTAACTTTCATTTTCATTAAAAATAAACAAGACGTAACTTTTTATTTGAAGTTCTGAAAACCTGAAATAATTCACGTCGTTAAAGCTTACAAATTACTTTTACAATTGTGAAATTGAAAGTTTCTTTCGTTTTTATGACTTGAGGTAAGGAAATGTTGAATTAGTGAGTAGCTTCTGACACGCAACGACGTTAGTCCGCAATTCAAGTTTTACTATTATCTGTAGTTAATAGATTTTACAAATGTTTCTTATAAAAGCTGTACAACATTTTTATAGACATTCGTAAATTTTGCAACGTTGATTTGTAACGAAAAGTTTGTCACGAACTTGATATCGTGTATCTAAAATCGTGTATATAAAATATTAAGAAATTATAATGATTTCTTATATTTACGCGAACACTACACATTTAAATAAAACTAATTTTACGGATTTTATCTAGTACATTATCTTATTTTATATTCCCGACGTTTTGAGCACTTTACAGCACCCATGGTCACGGGGTGGAGACTGAGGTGTATGACGTTCCAATGTCATAGTTAACCATTGCTACTGCCAGATTAAAAATTATTTTTAGTCCCCCCGTGACCATGGGTGCTGTAAAGTGCTCGAAACTTCGGGAATATAAAATAAGTTATAATACGCGATAAAATTCGTAAAATAAGTTTTATTTCCATTTTAAGAAATTAATGACAGTCCGGTAGCACATTGGTTAAGCGTTTGGCTGCGACCCTGTAGGTGCGCGGGTTCAATTCAATTGTTTGTATAGCCTATTTTTTCCGTGCCTGGACGTTTGTCTATGTACAGTAAATTTATCTAAAGTTATAGGGAGGACTACCTAGAATAGAATAGATTACATGTAATTTTATTTAAAATATTTTTTTTATTTTTACTACTTGTTGGGAAAAAGCCTATATGTCCTGGGAAGAACCAGTAAGAAACCAAGCTGGACGTTATTTAAGGTAACATTATAAAACAAATAAACTACACCTTCATCGTCACATTTAACAGGCGGATTGATTATCGCAGTATTTTTTTAAAATACTAACAACAATATTATCATTAATATTATTCCCTTTAACCACTGCTGGTAAGCTTAAAATGTGGTTCACGATACTAGTCGAATGGCGGATTCGAACCCTGAAAACTTATTATGTATTATATATATTAAATAAATCTTTACTATGTATTTTAGTTAATAAATACAGCTTTTATTTATAAAAAAACAACAACAGTTCCAAAACTTGGTTCCTCTGTCCAAATAATTAATGTGAAAGATCCTTGCTGCCCTTTTCTTGGCAATTTTGATGGTAAAACACGCAAATCTTAGAAGTGAAAATATAATAAACAGGAAAAGAATTACAGGTAACTGAAACAGTTTTAAATATGTAACAATCCCAGACAGACTGCAGACTACAATCGCTTCTTTTTGTTTTAAACATGATATTTATAACGTCATCTGTCCAGAAGTCATATGATTTTTCTGGCTTTCTCCATAGTAGCCTCTTACCCCGCCCACGGGACGTAATGAGTTAAAGGATTCTTTAAATCCATTAATAAACGGCAAATGCATCTTTTCCCATCTACGAAACTACCTGATTTATTTTACATCCTACTTTAAAAGCGAAGAAGAATTTTCAACATACTATGAGTAATATCGATTGTACAATTCTTGTCGTTGTTATTTTCGCTAGTATTCTAGAGATTTAATACGTAGTAGAGTCACGCTGCAGCTATATTTTGGCTGTGGTATGAATAAGACAGCTGGATCGGTGAAAGGGCATGCTCACATAGAATACCAATGAAAAACAGCAGCTAACTTATACTGTGTTTCCTATGGTGATTGTAGAGAACCGTAAACCTTTTTACGGAAATTGAGGTATTTCACTTAGTCTTAAAAGGGTGAAAACGCACCTGCATTTGATTCCTAATAGACGATAGATGTGGATGTCTATGTGCCCCAGTATCCACTTACCATCAGGTTTGTGCTCGATTGTTACCCTAATTCAATAAAGATAAATTTTCGGCGAGGGCTTAGACCATGGCTCAAAAGCTTTTAAACGTATTACAATTGAGCACAAATAGCCTACATATTCAGTGTCATCCTATTTAAATTTGGAAATAATTCCAGTTCTGAGTAAGGAAAAATAGGCAGTTACATTTAAATGTTACTGTTTTGATAACATTCTAATTGTATAACCTTGAACTTATGTCATTTTAATGTATTACAAAGTAAAAAAAATCGGCTATTAATAGCTAAGGAAAACCGACTTTATAGAGCTTAAAGCTTCTGAAGTGAAATCGGAAGATTTAATTTTTCGATAATTTATGTCTTTTCCCACCAACTTCATTAGCCACTCGTATTATGTGGAACTTATTTTATTTGTTTTAGTTCTTTAAAATTATTACTTATTTTAAACAGTCCTAAAGTTGCACTACCACGTAAAACTTAAAGGAAATATTCACAAGGAATTCATGCCTTGTTCATGTAAATGCAGCTAAGGGCTGCAATATAAAAGCAATACACGAAGTCAAGATGTTTCAACAATCGAAAGAATTCCAGTGTTCTCAATTTGCAATCGAGCCAGTCTATGGGTTCCTGAATGAACAATCGAAAAGTATTTCGATTGCTGCACGTCATCTAACATTCAATACTAAGATAAAGATTTGTATATGGGAGAGCAACCTATTTTATTTCTGCAAAATACCAGCGTGAAAATAGCATCTTAATTCTGCTGCCTTTCGAATGGTTAATGTAGAGAAGCAGAGATTATTTTTCATACAAACGATGTTTTCTATTTTAGTAATCAGGGGTAAAAATTCATCTGCATTCTGATTCTTAATGAAGGCTAGATGTAGATGTCTATGACACATCTACATCTTTCACACACATCATTCACTTACCATCAGGTGGGCTCGTTTGTCACCCTTATTCTAAAAAAAAACCTTAAAATGCATCATAAATACGTAAGAAATAATATGTAAAAATTAGATTGCTGTTTGTCTTGATACAAATACTAATAATGTAATGATGTCCCCAAGACCGAATTTCGGTCACAGTAGCCAGTCTTAACAGGGACTAGCTATCTGCGCAGAACGGAATTACAGTACCCAAATGTATGCACAAGCACAACAACAGCAACTCTACCAGGAAATTTCTACGTTCTCACGGAATACCAGTGTAAAATGGGGGTATGATAATGCTTCTATGTTTTGTATGATGAGTGACAAGGGTCACGTACCCTTTTTGCAGGTAACGAGACATTTAAAATTGGTTATAAGATGTGCATATTATCTGTATTTCGTTACTTAATTGGAGATAGATATTGGTATTGTTATGCAATAACACTTACGATCAGGTGTCTGCATTGAAGTAATATGTACTACGTAATTAATGCGTCTACTGTTATTGAACAGGTGGCTTTGTTAAATTCTTTCTTGAGCTGAATTAAGCTTTACGATATTCATGCTCCTGTTCATCTAATGCGTGTAAAGCATCCTCCCTTTATCTGGCTGACTGATAATATAAAAAACAATCGTCCAAATAAAAAAAAAATTGCCAAAGCAAATTAGAAGTCAGTTTCTAGCGATGTGAATCGAGAGAAGTACATAATAAAATATACCGGGTGTTTGTGAAACGCTTCCGAAAACTAAAACAGCCGAAAGTACTAACTATACCTTTGATCATGGGTGAGAAATAAAATCGATCCTGAGAAAAAAAATCATCTTTTCCCAATGTTTCGTTTAAAAAAAATCATGGAAATACTTAAACATTAAACCAGCAGTGAAATTTAAAATAAATAAGTCATAAAATCAGCTGACAATACATTCAATATTCTCGGGGACGCCGAACTTCTTATGGATCTAGCTCGGTGCGAAACAATGCCTACTCACTCTACCCTTCCCTTTCACACACGCGCTGCCCCCGCCCAGCCAGCTCGTGTCACCACGCGCTGTGAAATTTACACATGTCAGCTTTGCAGACATGCGGGGAATTTACAAAATTGCGGGGAATTTAAAGTTGGTTGGGGATTGGTATTATGCGGGGGAAAATAAAAGAATTTTGTAAATCGATAGCCAGGGCCAAGTCAAAACCTTTTTTTCAGAAATCTAAATGCTTATCTTAACATATTGTTAAGTTACTTATGACGATATTCATGATTCCCTTTTTTTAATTATCTTCATTGCACCACATTTAATTTTCGGATTTATTTCGGCAACTTTTGTGTATCATTTAATGCTTTTCATTTCTTTATTTTTTAATTTTAAAGGGAAAAATAAGAAATAAAAAGGAAATCTTATGAAATAAGTTAAAAATTGATTCATTCCTAAAATAAAATTGAGGGGAATTTGTAGAGAATCTGTTGAAGTTTTGTCCTTAAATTGGGGAATTTGACATTTTTAACAGTGGTAGAGCCACGCGGCAGCTTTTGCTGTCGCACGGATAAGCCGGCTCGAACAGGGGTGCTACCACGACCTTACAGAAAACCAGCGTGAAGTAGAGGTTTACCGCTGCGTTTCGCTAGGTGAGTGCAGGTGACCGGAGGCCCTTTTTACTGGAAATAAGGCATACCATCTTAGTCCTCACAGGTGACAACGCATCTACGTTTTGATTTGTAATAGAGGATAGATGTAAATGTCTATGGGCCGCAGCAAACACTTACCATCAGGTGGACTGTGTGCTCGTTGGTCACCCTTATCATATATAAAAAAATGAATTTTCGGGGAATTTGACAAATTGGTGTTGGCAACGCTGCCATGTTGCACCGAAAGGGGAATGCGCACCGTTCATAAAAACTTCGACCATCGGTGCCCACATATAAAAGCATATAGAAATCATAATCATCATCATTACAGCCTTTCATAAGTCCACTGCTGAACGTAGGCCTCCCCCAAGGAATGCCACAAAGCACGGTCCTGAGCCACCTGCATCCATCGACTTCCTGCATGTCTTACCAGGTCGTCACTCCATCTAGTGGGGGGTCGCCCTACATTTCACCTACTGGTACGAGGCTGCCACTTGAGAACCTTTCTTCTCCATCGGTTGGCGGTTCTTCGAGCTATATGGCCGGCCCACTGCCACTTCAGCTTACTCATCCGTTGAGTTTTGTCCGATACTCTGGTTCTACTGCGGATATCTCATTTCTAATTTTATCTTTCTTTTATAGCTCGCTGAGCGACCCTTGAGCTTCCTCATATGGCCAGCAGTGAAGTACCACGTTTCACATCCGTAAGTCATCACTGGCAACATGCACAGGTTCTACAGTTTCATTTTTTAAGTTTTGAGGCATGTCTAACGAGAAGATGTGTCGTAGTTTCCCGAACGCTGCCCAGCCGAGTTGAATCCGTCGAGTGACCTCTCGGTCGATGTTGGACTTACCTAATCGGACTATTTGTCCCAGGTAAACATACTCTTCAACAACTTCGAGCTTAGCTATCCGTTGGGAGACACTATTGAAGTTTTATCATTAAGCATAGTGCTTAGGTCCTTCAGCGATTCTGCCATAAGGACTATATCGTCGCCAAAACGAAGATGAGTGATGTACTCGCCATTGATATTAATACCACATGCTTTCTAGTCCAGTAGCTTGAAAACACATATAGAAATGATAATATGCAATTGAAAGAATGAAATTGTTTAGGAATTGGTTTAAAAAGTCCGGATTTTTTAAGATATAAAGATTTTTTATTTTCACAGGAACAGTTTTTTAACAACAAATGACTTCGTATTTTCGTGGCCATATATATATATTTGTCATCTAAGCAACGAATAACTTAATTTTTTTTTAAATTAAGTTATTCGTTGCTTAGATGACAAATCCGCGACAAAGTGAACAAAATAATACAAATGCTAAGGAATTCGACTTGCGACTATTAAGTTGTGATAATTATAACATTGGCCTAGCTATCAGATTCGATGTTGCCAATTAACAGACGTAAAATCCGATAAATAGATAGATAGTTTTTTTATATCTATCTATCTATTTATTCGTCATAAAAAAGAATAATCATTGATTCACTTTAAGTTCTTTTAAAATATGTTTTGTTCGATTTATTTAAATTCCATTTTCAGTGTATTTTTTAAGAACCGATAAGAATAAAAAGTTAAATTATGCAGTAGCGTTTTTGTTATGTTCTAAAGAGTTCATGGTAAATTAACTCGCAATTCGCTTGTTTAATTATCATAACATCATCATAATTATCGTAAAATAATATTACCATTATAAAAATGACACCATAAAAATCGATTGAAAAAACAGCATCGACTTTTTTAACGAGATTTGTGGTTGGCAACACTTTTTTTTATCCACAAACTAGTGACTTGCGGATTTACCTAATTTCATTTTTATCTTTTTTGGTATTTTTATTTTGTGCAATAATATTGCAATCTTTTTTGGATACATAAATACTGCGATTAATTACCATAAAAAAGATTAATTTTTTAACAAATGCAAATTGTTGGGCGTTTCGTGACCAGAATTGGGCATTCCTCTTTAGTTTGCCGGCGACATAAGAATGAGAGGCGGCAATTACTAAAAAGCTTGCAATAATTTTGACGTACCTCTTTTTAAAATCAAAGTATTGGTCGGATTAAATACGGAAAATCAATTAAAATAAAAGAAAAGTAATATTTTTTTTACATTTATTCTGATAGAATAATTAACTGTCGATCTTAATTGCAATTGATTTTGACTATTAAATTGTACAGAACCATTCATTTTTATTTTCTTATGAAAATCAAAGATAACGATGAAATTGTGTTTATAATTATGTATGTGGAAGCGTCGGACGTACTAAGTACCCAATTAGGTACGTTTATTAATTTCAATATAATTTTTGTAGTAAAGAACTGCTTGTTGCGTCAGGGTACAATCGATTGTGTAATTGTATTAAAATGACAACCATAACTTCTAAATTCCATATGAAGACTAGTCGTATGGATAACTAAACTTATAAATAAAATAAGCGTTAGCAATTTCATAGGGGTTTTTACGGTCTGTGGTACCCGCTCAGTGCTTTCAGGGCGAATGCGTCGATTGGTTTTAGCGAGATTAATTATTAATTTTAGTTTTTGAGACAGTTCCCTGTTGACTATCACGTGCGCGTGAGCGACAGTTCAATCGTTTTGTTTATTACATTCTTGTTGTTACGTTTTATTTTTCTTGTTTTGTTTTAATACTGTCTAACGCGTGGGTACGTTTATAGTGCTCATGAATACAGCAACATGTTAATGTGCCTTGGAGAATCTCCTAAGATTTAGAGTGGTAAGCTGTTTCATACCTAATTTTTTTAAAGAACTTAGTACTAAATTATCTGAATGGGTACATAACTGAATACATCAGAATGATAAAAAAATACCTATACAAAAAGCATGACTCTAAACTTGTTGACATTTCATTTAAGTATTTTTTTATTGGCGGGGAATCGAACCAGGTATTTGATTTATTTAACCTGTGAATAAAGTGGCTAGATGGAGACAAGCACAGTGGCAAAATAGTAGTTTAAGTAGATAAGTAAAGTATTTAGACAAGTGTTGTAAATAATTATTAGGTAATATGGTACCATCGCTAGCTGCGGGTTGCGCGAATTCGCCGTCCGGGCGTACATTGGCCTAGTCAGCTGATTGTAATTCCACTGCTGGTTTTGTTTAATTATTTTTTTTAATGAAATCATCGTTTCAATTAGCTGTTACTAACATGATGGAGCGTGAATAAATCTAATAAAACTTTGTGAAAATATGAGTTTTTTCCTCAGGATCGAGTTTATTACTCACCCATGATCAAAAGGCATAGTTAGTACTATCGTCTGTCTTCGTTTTCAGTAGCGTTTCACAAACACCCGGTATTCGTACGAAATCGTTGCAACAATCTGTGTAGAAAAGCAAAGCGATGCCATATCCATGAATCAGTACAAGATCCGAACCCTGTTAAGGTTTAAAAATTCCTTATAATTACGAAAAAAAATCTCTAACCATAACTTTGATCTCAAACAACTTAATTTTCATTACTGATCTATATCTTGCATTAACTATAAAGCAAAACAAAATACTTATGATTCTCTTTCAAAAGCTTCCACTCCGGAAGCCTCTGATTTTAATTTTAGTCAATTTAACATTTGTGATGTTAAGAGATCCATAATGTTTATCCATTCAAATTCGATTGGTAGTGACTGCATTAGTCAGATAATGGTCATCCCTCTCATTAACCTCCTTTTACCTATGATTACTTTTATCCTGAATAATTAACTGAATTCAGATCTTTTCCCTTCCACTCAGAAATAGGCATTTGTAGTTCCTCTTCCGAAAAATTCATATCCTTTTAGTTTTTCTTCTAATTATCTGATTAACCTATCTTTATTTTGTTTTTTTTTTTTTTCAAAATTTCTAGAACGACTTGTGCACAATCAATTAAGCACCTATCTTTTAAAACAATCTTTTAAATCGTTTGCAATCCGATTTCCGTCCAATGGCCAGGACGGCTACTGCACTTTTACAAATCACCGATGATGTGCCGTATGGTATAGAGAAATAAAAGCCTATAATGTTTACGCGTACCAAGCGTGGCAACTATGGTAAATCCCTCTTACGATGTAATGGAATGCCCAGCAGTGAACTTTTGTCAGGGGTGGGGGCTAGTACCTAACTTAACTACATTATTATAATTGAGGCCATTCTTTGTCTCCAATCTTAATTTATATTACACTTGTGAATAAAAGCAACATTTTTTTTTAAATTGGAGAGATAAAAATCTTACGGTCCACCTGATAGTAAATGGCTACTTCAGTTCATGGACACTTGCCACCAAATTTAAACAAAGAAGGCTAGATAGATGTTGCCGCCTCTGAGGACTTAGGTAGAATACTCACAGCCTGTAATTCCACTGGTTCCCTATATATTTTAGTTGGTAAGGTCGTACTACTCTTAGGCCGTAGAAATGGGTCCTTATCCAAACGGACAGAAGGCAGAAAAGTAATCTTACAATCTAGTATAAAAAATCATACGATATCAATACATTAAAACATAACTATTGGTTTTTTAAAAACACAAAAGGTGTAGCTTTTTCATTTTCAACATTCCTAAATCGAAAGCAATTTCAAATTAAATTTTTCTTCCTTTAAGTTTCAATTTGTCAAGTGCCGTGTTCAAATAAGATCGGTGCAGCGAAAGAAAACTAGGGGATCTAGTTATTACAAACTAAATTGATATTGGAAATTTGTACGACCCGCGTCTAACAGTACAGAGAAATAACAAAGTAACAACATGAAATCAAACCGTTTTGACGCCAACAGCAATAACCTACAAAGAAATTGTGTTGACAGGAGTGAAGTAACGAAGTATCTCTTTCAAGAAATTTATTGTAAAAAGAGCTGATTTAAACTTGGAGGAGAACTTGGAGCACACGTCAATGCTTTTTGCTTTATTTCGTGAGACTCGTGTTTGTAGTCAGTTATATTTTATATCTATTCCATTCTAGTCTTTCGTACAAGGAAAATCACAGAAGACAGCCATTAGGCACCTTCATCGATTCGCTTTCTGCATGATTTACCAGGTCTTCATTTTATATGTATAGACTGGGGCTGCAATGCAATTAGCTTCCAAGTACGAGGCAGGCACTCGAGAAAATTTCTTCTCGATCGGTTGTGGTTTTTAGACCTATATAACCTGTCCACTGCCACTACAGCTTACTGTTCCATTGGGCTATGATGGCTATTCTGATTCTACTGTGGATACCTTCATTTTTATTATATTCTGTTATACTCATCTCAGAACATAGCGATCGCCATTGCTCAAGGAGCCATTTTTTATTGCCTCTTCCTTTTATCCGCGAAATTATAATAACAAAAATCTGCGGTAGCCTGACAACCTGCAAACTTTCAACTATGGCAATTATTGCTTGAAGTCAATGTTGGCATTATATATTTCTATGGGCTATAATGAATAAATATAACATTTAGTACAACAAAATATCCTAGCTAGAAGTTCATCGGGGTAGGTTTTCACTGTCTAAACTATAATGTTGCGAATTAGCAATGCTTGCACTGTTGTGTTACAGTTTGAAGGATATAGAGGGCCGGTATGTTTACAGGTTGTGATACATTCCATCTAAATCCTCAGATGTTAGAACACATCTAAAGCCTTCTTAGTTTGAAGGTGGTTGCAAAAGTACTTGATTTGTAGAAACCACTAACTGTAAGTTTATTTGTTACTTGAGTTTAATATAAAAAATATCACCTAAAAGAATATTACGTATAGCGTAGTAAATCCAGAAAGGGGAGTAGCGTAATTTCATAAAAACAGGACTGCCGGCGTGAATATCGATTGACGGGGTATGTGGAGTAACGAGGTGTGGATCGGGCGATGATTTATGGCGGGGCTCGTGATATCACGTGCGTGGATTACGATTCGGGATATCTACGTCGTTATTATGGTTGAAAATTTACTCTTTTAAGGAAATTTATAATATATGAATAATTTTTTTTTAACTGTTGATATTTGGAGTTCAAAATATCATTTTTAATGATTTATCCAATCTACTACCGTGTTGTAATGGAGATTTTATAAACTGTCAATAAAAGATAGGGGGTAAAACACCTTATTTTTGTAGTAAATGCAAAATACCTAGACTGACGACGGGAATGGAGCCGATGTCTTATTCTGCGATTGTTAATCCAATCTCTGATCGGAGAAAGAATTTGGTACATCAAAAAATGCTTAAGAATTTAATAAGTCATATATTTTGTTTCCAATATAATAAATATGATATAAAAATAAAAATTTACAGACGCAAAGGCAAATGAATTTCTTTACGCTTTTTTGATTACATTACAACTCATTTTTAAATTTGTAACAATAGAACCTACACGAACACTTAACGAGTATATAAATTCGTAAAACAAGTCTCTTTGAAAACAACATTACTTGTTTAAATCTAGATTAAAATAACTAATCTTTCACCTCCAACGGGGTGTTCCGTCGCCCTAAATGTTTTTATAGGATAAGAGTGACAAGCTAGCACACATTCCACCTGATGGTAAGTGGTTGCTGTGACTCATAGACATCTACATCTATCCTTGTTTGCGAATCACAATGTAGATGAGTTGTTAGCCGTGAGGACTAAGACGGAACGCCTCTTTTCCAATAGAAAGGGTTCTCCGGTTCTCTACACTCACCATATGAAACACAACAGCATTAAGCTACTGCTTTACTCTGGTATTCTGTGAGAGCGTGATACTTCCCTTGTCGAGCCGACCCATTCGTACTACTCCTATACAATTAATACAGTTGCAGCATGGCTCTACCACGTTTAAAATTACACGTTTAGTTTATGTTAGGCCACGAGATGCAATAGTGCACGCCATACGAAGAAGAAATTCTGACCTCCAAGTCCAGTCCCTCAACAAGCAGGAATCTTTACGGGCTACCGCCGACTTGTCTGCGATATTGAGGGAAAGCGTTCTCGTAGCTCCAGCGGAGTACGTAAAAAAAGATGGAATATCCATCTTCTTTTAAGGTTCACTATCATTGAAGTAATCATTCATTTAAATTATAAACTATGGTAAATTCAGATCATTCAAACCAGGAATTATTAGGCATCATGTATCATAATATAAAGGTATCGGCTCATTAAAATATTTAATTGGCTTTATCTAAATTTTAGATAAGGAAGTTTGTATTATTATTCAGTTTTATTTTGTTTAAATAAATGTACATGATATATATTAGTTATACTCATAACTACTCGTAAAAAATCTCACCAACAATATTTAAATGAAAAAAATATGAAAAATCAACCCCTTTTCGAATCTCTATGATAAATTGCACGTAACGCTCCATTTTTGCAAGGAAAAATAGATTTACAATCAGCTGTATTTTTCTTTCAACAAAACCACCCACTATTAACTTTCAGTTTTTCCTACTGAAATTCGTTGAAAATAATATCTTCAAGTTAAAGTACTGATTGAAATTTAAGCTCTAGAGGTATTCATTATCATCAGCCTATCAAAGACTTATTCTTAATAGGCTTGAGTATAAAAAAAAACTCAAGCCTAAATTAAATGAATAAAGTGAAACCACTTCACTAAAAACAATAATTTTTAGTAGATAAATGCTTCCATAATTTGCTGGAGTTTTTCGACGATAAACATCGAAAAATGAAAAATCTTAGACTTATTAATACATATTAATTTAAACGGGCTCAGGGAGGGTTTTGCATGCCACTAAGACATAAATAACCATTTGTAATTTTTTTTCTGTATGTCAATCTTTCTGTATGTCATTTGGTATATCGGTCTTTCGGTCAGCGGTCTGTCGGTCTGATGATCTGTCGGTCTGACGATTTGTCGGTTTGTCAATCTGCCTGTCTGTCTGTCTGTCCGGACCAAAACCGAAATAACTGAAGCGGTTGTGATGAAACTTCACGAAAAGATAAAAAGAAATGTCAGTAGTGATTTATAAATATGGTATTGTTAAATGGGAAACATTATAAAAATTTATATTTATTGTTGATTATTTAAAAAAAAATCTAAATGGCGCGACTTTGACAGATCCCACCCATGCGAAGCCGGGGCGGGTCGCTAGTAATATAATACAGCAATAAATTAATAATGCCTTTTGGCTAATTGAATAATTTAACGGAATAATTTCATTTCATTAGCAGTACTCTATAACGGGGTTTCATGAGGATCGTTTTGTTTAGGGTAAGGATGTAATAAAGAAATTGATTTTTAAATAAAATAAGGGTAACAAACGAGCGCACAGTCCACCTGATGGTTAGTGGATGCTGTGGCCCATATTCATCTACATTTATGCTCGAATAAGAATCAAAATGCAGATTTATGCAGACAATTCTACAGAATGGCTTATCCGATTGTAATGAAACTTGACGAACAGATAAAGAACAATGCCAGTAGTGATCTAAGTTATATTTTGTCTTAAATGCTTGAAGGATTTCTCAGATATCGAAAATTTGAGAAACTAAATGGTCTTAGAATATCCAAAACAATCTTTAATCTTATAATAAATTAGATCCAGACGAAGCCGTAGCGAGTCGGGATTCGTTAATATAATATTCATACGTCATAAAAATCAAGGCTAGTACCTTGACCATGCGTAATATTCCTCTAATATAAATAAAGACAACAAAACAAATATCATAAAAGCGTTAGTCACGCATAATTGGCTTTATTAAGTATGTATGATAAGAGTCAGATAGCCGGTCCATCAAATATTAACGGAACGAAATAAATAATTATTGAAAAAGTGAATATATATTGATAGAAATTACTGGACTGTTTCTTATAACTGGGAAATTTACGACAGGTACCCCGAGCTTCAAGTTTTGAAGGGTCTGATTGGTATGAAGAGCTTCACAGCTGTAATAATATGTTTGTGGCACTAATTGGTCGGCTTGACCGAGGAAGGGCCACGCTCTCACAAAATTACCAGTGTGAAATAGCAACTTAACGCTGCTCTGTTTCGTATGGTGAGTAGAGAGAATGTTAGAGCCTTTTTACGGTGAACGAGGAATTCTATCTGAGTCTTCAGTGGTTACAATGCATCTGTATTTTGATTCTTGATCGAGGATGGGTGTAGATATCTATGGGCCACAGCATTCACTTACCATCAAGTGGACTGTGTTCTTATTTGTCACTCTTATTCAACAAATAGAAATATGTGTAACCTTATTTACTTAAAATTAGTTGCTAGTGTCCTTGGAACACCACAGTTTTACCATAAGGTTGACGTTGTTCAATTGTCACACAATGCACACTCATTTTTTGCTATTATGCCCCACTCCTAATGCATTTTTATTTTTCCTAACGAGTTATTTCATACATAACGTTATGTAGTGCTACTTTTAGAGGATCCAGTACCACTTTTCACTACGTAGTAGTGTAAGATGCAATATAGAGAAATAAAACAGGAGAATTACTGCAGTATCTTCATACTAACTAATCAAAATAATAAAAAAATGCAGTTCGTGACCCATAAACATAGAGTGGCAACTATGAAAAATATCCCTTTTATCAAGCAGTCTATGGGGAAGGCCTATTTACAGCAGTAGACTTTTGTAGGTTATAATAATGTATGAATGAATTAAACACCACTATAATTTTAACTTGAGTTTAGTGACTCAGAAGCTAAGAGCTCTTTGTAAATTTCTCAGTACACCAGCAATCCGTGTTTGATCTTCGCCGGCAACACAAACTTCGTTGATTGCAATTTTAGAACTGACTTACCATCTGATCGGTAGTAAAGGAAAATATTGTGAGGAAAATATGCATGTCTGAGAAATAAGAAATAAAGGTGATGTGATGTTTCTTTCCCTCTCCGAACTAATAATTGCGAATCAATGTATATAACATTTTAACGTCATCATTACAGCTCTTCACAAGTACACTGCTTAACACAGACATTCCCAAAGGAGGTAGAGCCACGCGGCAGCTTTTGCTGTCGCACGGATGGGCTGGCTCGAACCGGGGTGGTACCACGACCTCAAGAAAAACCAGCGTGAAGTAGAGGTTTACCTCTGCGTTTCGCTTGGTGAGTGCAGGTGGCCGAAGGCCCTTTTTGCTGGAAATGAGGCATTCTATCTTAGTCCTCACGGGTGACAACGCATCTACATTTTGATTTGTAATAGAGGATATATGTAGATGTCTATGGGCCGCAGCAACCACTTACCATCAGGTGGACTGTGTGCTCGTTTGTCACCCTTATCGTATATAAAAAAACAAAACACAGTCCTGAGCAACAGTTGTTGATTTTGTGCTTATTTTACCACCCTACACTTTGAGCGTTACTCTACAAATCGCTTACCGGTACGGGGCTGCCATTCGAGAACCTTTCGTCTACATTGGGTGTCGGTTTATCGATCTATATGGCCAGTCTATTGCTACTTTAGCTTACTAATCTGTTGGGCTATGTCAGTGACTCCTGGTTCGACTGTGAATTTCCTAATTTCCATGTCTATCACGCAGAGAAACTCCAATCATAGCCCGCTCCATAGCTTGCTGAGTGCTCTTGAGCTTTCCGTAAATATAAAAATAAACTAAAAATATGTAACATATAAATTAATAATATAGATTGCCTGACAAAAGATGACCTGATAAGAGAGGAAACAAGTCGATGGATGCGTGTGGTTGAGGAACGTAATTTGTGACATTTTTGGGGAGCCCTATATACAGCAGTAGCAATATTTTTTTTTTAATTTATCGTAGATTATAAATAAGTCTTACCGAAAGGCATTTTTTTACCACTAAGACAAAAAAAGTTTTGTAACTGACTATAAAAAAATTGTACAATTATTTCAAAACTCATATAAAACAGCTTGCCGGCGATTACCTCATTCCCAGGCATTTCTATCAAATATGTATTCATTATAGCGGTCGAAATTTAATTGTATTTCATTAAATATTTAGGATTGTATATAAAGTAAGTAGTATTTAACCTTCAACCATACTTTATTATCCAAAAAGAACACAGATATCTATATAAAATATATTAAATACATGCTGTTTCGTCTTGAGATTTACTTCAGACACAATTAAAAAGAGGAACATTTGAAATCACACAAAATTCACAGCTCATCCAGTCAAATTTGTCATTTATTATTTGTTGGCAACATTTTAAGTTCTTCTGCGCCTATAATTTTAGCTTCCCTCCATTTAAACCAAATTATGCCCAATTCCAACTGCTCTCTGCGCGCAAAATGCTTTATCTTTTTAAGCATATTGCGCCTACAAACGTTTGTACAAAGACAGCTTTAACTCGTCCCCTTAACTTCTCTTATTAATATGTTGTTCCTTTTATTCTTATAAGCATTTTTTATAAAGCTTAATACAAAGTTTAAGACCATTAATGAATTGTGGTGGCCTGTGGCCTATAATGTTGATGATGATCATAGACTTTGTATCTATGTAACTACACCAGCAAATCAGAAAAAATACTGACACGGACACGGACGCAGGTGGGTAGCTGGCACGGTAAATATGCCCCGCATTTTTATTTTCTTTTACGACAGTTACTGTTTTAAGCAAATACGAAGTAAAGTTTCAACTGAAATAAATTTCAAATCACGTCGACAAAGTGTGCACATAAATAATGACATCGTTTTCTTAGTCACATTAAACAAAATCAGTGTTAGATTGCCGAAAACAATGTTCGCGGTTTCCAAAACAAATTATTAGTCTTGTCGCACGGTCGCAGCCTACTAAAGGAGTTACGGAGAATTGACCGTAACTTAGTGCGGGCACAGAGCCCGTCTAATAGTATACAATTTTTTTATATTCCACTAAGCCAGCGCTTACCTACGATCCCACCTGATGGTAAGTGGTCATTTAACCTAAGATGGTGAAGCGCACTGACTTAACAAAAGCCTATTCACTCTTGCCTTGCAGATACCCACACTGTAATCGGATGGAAAAGATAGATGCTGGCAACTTATTCCCACTCCTTTGCTATACAGATGATAAACGACGTAGCGAACCGTTTGGTTCGTATGCGTGGGTAAGTCAATAACGAAAGGATGGAGACTGGCCGAACGTCTGGTTGTCCGCTAGTGGAAGGGAGAGGGAGGAATTAAATTATGCAATGAAGTCTTAAGACAATTATTTAAATTTGGGCTTATTCAAGACAAGAGTGAATAGGCTTTTGTTGTGTATAGACAATGCGAATCATGGACTCTATAAGCGTTTACCGCTAGTTGTGTTTGTAGTTGAAAACTAGCATAAAATAAGTTAAAAAAATAAGTGCATTGTTTTTTTAATATATTATATCGTTTAAAATATTACAACAAAACCGCATTAAGCTCCACAAAACCAACACGTACAACGTAAACCTAAAATCTAGTTCACTCGACTACGTTGTAAGTACTTTGCGCAGCTGCAAACAACATCAAATGGCCGCGTTAAATTGATCGTCAAGAATTATGGCATCAAACAGCCAAAAGCTATTTTATGAAGTGAAAACATTTTCGTGAACTAAATTTAACAACATTTTTAAAGGTTTAGCCTTGGCAAATTTGCACCACTCCATGGCTTGCCCTGGAGTCATGGTAGCTCAGGGCCTATGTATTTGCCGTAAATTTTGCAGTACCAAGTATGGAAGTAGAGGTCTAATGGTCACAGTATCTATACTCCAACAGGCGGCCATTGTGCTCGTTTATCACTCTTATTATATAAAAAGAAGATAAAAAAAGCCTAGGATAATTCTGAGATTAAGGAAATTATATTGAGATTACATACTTTCAAACTTTTACTGACTTTCAAACAATCTAAAACTATGAAATTGTTTCCAATTGATTTTTCTAAGAACCGAGTTTTGTTTTCCATAACTGTATAATACAAAGTCGTATTCCAATTTATAAGTGTCAAATTCAGATAATATTATTTTTTCTCACAAAATAATAATCACACAAATCAAATTCAGGAAAGTTATTAAAAAAAATCCCTACATTTTTCTATACAAAATATTAAAGACAATAGCAAATTGGAACCTTTTTATTTAATTTAAACTTATTTACATCTTCGCGGAGGAGAATCAAAAATAGAACGTTCTCTCCCTTAGGGCGGTATTTTAAGCTCGCTATAAGGCCACTTTGGTGTACTAGTCCCTTTAGACTTAAGCAGTAACAATGTTCTAAATAATTCATATTCATAACAGTGTATTGAAGTCTACTGTTAAACATACGTCACTGCTAAACATATCCCTGTAGATTAACTCAAGAATACATGATATGAAAATTTTTGATATAATTTCCACCCTTGGCAGGTGGCTTGGCAACTGAAGTTTTTTTCATTACTCGTTTTTATTAGGACGACACTGTTACCAATTTCCTGGTTTAATTACCTAACGCGCCTAACGACACGCACGGGAAAATATTATGGGGTAGTGAATATACTTACATCATTACTGTGTAGTGATAGTAAGAATATCTACAAGCTATATCTTCTCTTGGGTGTCGTTAAAGGCTACAGAGGGAAACGAGTCAGGAGATGGGCAGCAGAGTCTTTTTAAAATAATTATTTTTAAAATTATTTTAGAACCTCAAGCTCTATAAAAGAAATTTTCTTCAATTATAACACATTTTTTGAAATATACAACGAAAAACAATAAAACAGAAAACTAAACTTTACTCGAGTAGCTGCAAAATACGATTGAATAAATTGTTGGTGAAATATTAAGAAACAAAGTTTCCGCAGCGCTGTTTTTCACTTGAATAAATAATGAAGTTGTTCGCGAATCACAATCAGTTGTGTTCTTAGATTCTTATTCTCGTTTTTATCTAAAAAAAAGTAAATGAATTTTCATTTAAAGACAAAGCTATTTTCGAGACTGGGTATAACGAATAAACCTACAAAGGAATCTTAGAATAATTTTGTGAATATTATTTCAAAGGACTGTATCTATATTATTTAGATTTGATTTTAAAGGAAAATTAAATTTTTATGTTTTTTTTATAGTATAGGGTGACAAACGAGCACACAGTCCACCTGATGGTAAGTGGCTGCTGTGGCCCATAGACATCTACAATTATCCTCGTTTGCGAATCAAAATGCAGATGCGTTGTCACCCGTGAGGACTAAGATGGAATGCCTCGTTTCCAGTAAAAAGGGTCTCCGGTTCTCTACACTCACCATACGAAACACAGCAGTGTTAAGCTGCCATTTGACGCTGGTATTCTGCGAGGGCATGGTCCTTCCCCCGTCGAGCCAACCCTTTCGTGCTACAACTATACTACTAATATAGTTGCAGCATGGCTCTACCACGTAGGGCTTTTTTTCGTAACTCTTTTCCTCTTAAACGGCTTGATCGAATTAGATTATTTTTATGGGGTACTTATAGGATCTCCTGGATGGTTTTATCTACAGTTGTACCTGGTCGCTGGCGCTGATGTCTAGATCCAGAAATCACTCGTGTGAAGCTGGAGCGGATTATAATATGTATGCTAAAAGTTGAAATCAACAACAATTGCAACGTCCAAGCGATTTTCTTCAAGTCAATTGATCCAAACGCCACACGCAGGAGACCATGTCATGAATTAACCAATACTTTAATTTAAACGTGGTAGAGCCATGCTGCAGCTACATTATGGTTGTAGCACGAATGGGTCGGCTCGACCGGGGAAGGACCACGCTCTCACAGAATACCAGCGTAAAATAGCAGATTAACACTGCTGTGTTTCATAGAGTAGAGAACTGGAGGCCCTTATTACTGGAAAAAGGCATTCAATCTTAGTCCTCACGGGTGAAAACGCATCTGCATTTTGATTCGTAATACATGATAGATGTAGATGTCTATGGGCCACAGCAACCATTTACCATCAGGTGGACTGTGTGCTCGTTTGTCATCCTTATCCTACAAAAAAAACTTTCTGGTCTTCAAGATTTATATGGGTCATGTAGCCAAGGTACCAAATCTTAAAGATAATACGTAAATACTTTCAATTAATGATAATACGTTTCAACTTCTAGTTGTTGGCATAATAGAATATTCGTTCATTCATCATCCATAAAAGAATATCTCTAGTTTTTTTTTTATAAATGTTACCTTTTAAAATGAAAAAATGAAAAATGATTTATTGATTTACAATGATACAATTTAAAGCAGCCGCAAGGGCCCCTGTACTAGGTTGGTTACCTGTATTACTGGGTACCCCGCTCATCCACCAAGACAATACAATATTAATCAATAAATAACAAAAGGCAAGGCATGCGCTAGCATTAGGGAGTAATGTAATTTATAATATTATAAGTTTGTGTGAGTGTGTGTGTGTGTGTGTGTGTGTGTTGTGGGTATGTGAGCAGTGCTTTAACAATTAGTGAGGCTTTTCCAAGTATAAAAGTTAAGTAATAAATTGTTCAGTTTCCTCGTAGTTTAGTGTTAATTAAAATTTATTTACTACACGTTTGACTTTAGTCCACGTCAAGGGGTTAATATGCAATCTGCTGTTAAATTTATTGTAAAGAGATACAGATTGAAATGCGTATTGTTTTTGCTTAAATTTTTTTTATTTTGTGGTATATGGCAAATTTTGGTGCTCCTACGTTTTGGTGTATGATGACGTATATAAGGTAAATTTCGATGAGTGTTTAGGATGCAATTCAATATATAAATCTGGCGAGTGCTAAGCAATTTATAAGTCCTATGTAGTTCAAAAGTTGAAAATCGAAACGGTTTAAAGAACATTACCTCAATTAGAGATCTTTGAGCTCTTTCTAGTGCTATTATACGTGTTTTTGCTGCACCACCACAAACAGGTATACAATAACTCAGTACCGATTGCGCAAGAGTTTTGTAGGTGGTAATGAGGGTCATTTCATTTTCAACACACCTGAGTTTTTTTGAAGTTTTCTTATCCTATCAGCGATGATTTCAATGTGCTGACTCCATGTAAAATGCTGATCAATAGTTACACCGAGATATTTGATGGTACTAGTCCTGGTGATTTTATCACATGAGCAACTACTATGGCTATTTAAATAAGGATTACGGCAGGTATGAACCTTTAAACTAGGACTTTCTCCTGTACCTTGAGGGCAGTTTACGTACATAAATTTCACAAGGACAAATATCCAGAACCAAAACCATTATTTGTAGGCAATACAAATACTTGTTCCGTGCGGGATTCGAACTCGCAGTCCTTAGCGCAGCAACTCATTTTTAAGACAATGCGCCACGGAGCCGTCGAACAAAGGCCTCCTTTATAGATTCCCTCACGCCTTTGCCCACTAAAGCGATCTATTAAGGAGTGTGTTCAGTTTTGGACTTTTAATATGATATAGTGGATTATGCAAAATAAATACTGAATAACTTTTCAGTAACAATTTGACCTTCATTATGCAACTTCTATCAAGTCAAGTTAGCACAACCAGACATAACAGAATAGTAGTGCTTATCAGTTATACATACATAATTCATTTCATCCTATAAAAAGTCCATTGCTGAACACATGCTTTCACCACAGATTACCTCAAAGGGATATTTGCCATAGCTGCCACGCTCATCAGGCGGGCTGGATGCCGCAGTTTTCCCTTATTATTGTTTTAAAATAAGAAAGATATCGATGCCTATCTTTTTTTATAGGATAAGGGTGACAAACGAGCACACAGTCCACCTGATGGTAAGTGGTTGCTGCAGCCCATAGACATCTACATCTATCCCCTATTACTAATCAAAGTGTATATGCGTTGTCACCCGTGAGGACTAAGATGGAACGCCTCATTTCCAGTAAAAAGGGCCTCCGGCCACCTGCACTCACCAAGCGAAACGCAGAGGTAAACCTCTACTTCACGCTGGTTTTCAGTGAGGTCGTCTCTTTTTTCATTTTCAGATTTTTTATTACTGATTCTGTTATCAAGTCCAGGAGTCCGTAAGTACTCCGTACCTACTCCTAACTTGTTGTTATCGACGAAGTCAAATATTTATATGCCACTAGTGAGTTCTAGATATCGACAACAGCGCCACCTACCGGGTCTAATTGTGAGTCAAAACTATCCACAAATCCACAGAAAGACACACACCCAAAACCGTTCGAGCCGTTTCGCGTTTTAGCGAGACTAACGGACAGCAAGTTATTTTTACATGTAGAGATTTGTCTGTTGTTTTTTATTTAAAAAAATACAGTGAGCATAATCGTTGCCTTTTCTATACTCAACCGGTGAAGAGTAAATGTGTACGTACTTCTTTGTGTTATTTACCCAACAAAACTATAAATTTTATTTTCCTTGCCCGCTAGGCGTAAATAAAAGTCACTTGAAACGCTACTCAGAATGAAAATCAACTTTCATTGCGCTTGTGTATGCCCGCAAGAAAGAAAATGAATTTATGAAAAAATTACATTATTTTTATAAAATAACTAGTTATCCACCCCGGCTACGCACGGGTTCCACCTAACGGTTCCAATTGTAAATTTAAACCATTTTCGAATCAACTTAATCACACACAAAAAATTTCTTCAAAATCGGCCCAGGCTTTTAGGAAAAGTTCAGTCACATACGCTCGAACAGAAAAACTAAGAAAATATGGTTACTTTATTAGAAATATCACTATTTTAGAGATTATATACGTAAGAAATAAGTGAGTGAAGAGATGATGGCTGATAGAATAATATAGAAGAAGAAGACATCCAATACCGACACCAAATAACTTGGGATAAGGGGGAAAAGATGAAGAATAAGACTGAACTGACAACTGAGGAATGAAGAAGATATAAAGGCATTGTGACCTCTGAAATAGAAAACATAACCAATGTGATTCTAATCTCTACAAATTTTTGTCACGGACACAAGAAGTTGATAAATTTGAACGACTGAAACGAATTTAAAGCCTACAGTCACAACTAAAAATAACTTGGGTTAGTATTAGGCATGCATGTTCGCTACAGAGGTAAATGAAATATGTGGTCACGCATGTGTTTAGTAATTAACGGTTTAGTTCAATCCAGAAAACATGTAGAAAGTTTTTATTGTAACAATTTACTGCTGACGTTTCTAACTTTATTCCTTGATGAACTGCCGCCCTTATCTTGAATTTTATTTAATGTTAACCTAAAAACCCTTTTCATGTAACTTCAATCAATCGTGTTGAATCATCTGCTAGTTTATTTTCCCGTTTCGCATGTATTATAGATGTATATGTATTGAAATTGCCTTTTGATCCTAATTTTTCTAAGATTGATCCTCCGTTATCGGTTCGAATGTTTAATGTTTGATACTTATAAAATATGAGACACAGAATTGATGTTGGCATCTTACAATTACATGTGACATACAAATTAAATCCATTGAATGCTATAATTTTCAGAATTCTATATAAGTAGTAAGGTTATCGACGTACTTTTTATACATATGACTGCTAATAATGAGGTCTCGGGTTCAAATCTTCTGAAGGAACAAAAATGATATTGGGTTTTTTTGTTAAGAAATTTTCAGTAGCAGCCTGGAGTCAGAAAGATGGCGGTGTTTCATCCCCATGCTTCGGTAGCACGTGAAGCGATCGGTTCTCTGATAAATATTTCTTCGTGTGTCGGATTCCATTGGATTATGAGAATGAGGAATATAGTGCAACTGTGCATGCGCACTCACTCAAATACTACAATCCCATCCTGAATAGGTCGTTAGTCTCAGTTGAATCTTGGGAACGTGATGGAAACGGTGTAGTTATATTATGTAGTTATTAACACTATAATGGTTTATAAATCGGGCCTTGTATGAGCGATTGGTGCAAAACTGTGGGGCCACGGGTTAAAATCCTGTTTGGAAAGTATCTTTATATATATATAATTCTTCTGTCCGTGTGTATGTGACTGAACTAACAAATTTAAAAATCATTATCATCATTACCTCCCATCACAATTCTACTGCTGAGTATAGACCTAAGAAACGTCACAAAGCACTGTCCTAAGGCGAATTCCTGCATGTCTAACAAGGTACGAGGTGCTAACTTAGAATTATTTCCTTATTTATAGCATTTAATCCCATATTCTTATATATTTTTCTTTGATAACAGGGTCCAAGATCTCTATTAGAATTTTCATCCTACAGCCATATATGGAACTGATTCTTGTATTAAAGTTCGGCGTATATTAGTATAAACCTAGTGGTATTACAGATAAAAAATTGGCAAGTTATCATAATTTGATTATAATCTATGTATTTTAATTTTTTTTAATTTAGTTTATAAAGTTTAAACCATTCGCTGAAAGTTCATTTAAATTGCAGCCGGGTGAGAATGAAAATCGGATTTTTACAGTCAACGACGTTGTGCTAATAATTAGTTTTTTTTCTTGTTTTTTTTTATGCTGTAAGGGTGACAATCAAGTATAGAGTCCACCTGATAATAAGTGGATGTTGTTGTCTTAAGACATGTCCCTTTGATTGAGACTCAAATGCCGATGCGTTGTCACCCCTGAGGAGTTCGCATGCCCCGTTTCCAGTAAAAAAGGGTCTCTGGTTCTCTACACTCACCATACGAAACACAGCAGCATTAACCTGCTATTTTATACTGGTATTCTATGAGAGCGTGATCCCCGGTTAAGTTGACTAATTCCTGCTAAAACCATTATATAGCTGCATTTTCGCTCTACTACGTTATATACGTTATATGTTTGTAAGTATCCTTATTTATTTGGCACGTTCTGTAGGAGAAGTTGTAGAAGTGACATTGGGTTTAAATTTTTTCTCATTTGAGTAAACTTTTTCGCAATCGGGTATTTATTATTTTTAGTTTTAACCGTTGGGCTATTAAAACAATACAATAATAAAAAAGATTTCTATTTTAATAGCACAAAATTAATGATACGATAATATTTATTACTATAATAAAAATAAAATTATATAATAACATAAAAATAAATTATGAATATAATTCTCGGTAAAGGATTTAGATTTATTTTTAGTTATAAATAATAAATTTAAAAAAATCGGGTGCTCACCATTACGAAACTCCTGACGGATCCACCACGATCTCGTTAAAGTCTAGTCACATACACTAAAATCATATCCTACACTATACACTTATTGCACTGAAAATCACTTTTAATTCACAAATCGTATACACTGTATACCGTCTGTAATTCAACGTTGTTTCTTAATAAATATCGTATACCACATTATTTTATATATAAGAATCATGCGTTCCGATTGCACGGGGTGCGGTCAGCGCCGTACGGCCGGGCACGACGCCTCTCTGAAACCGTTTGAAAGGTGGTCGTTTCTGCGCATGCTTGCCCCGCGCAGCCTCGTGAACCGAGATGAGAACGGTATGACCCGATGAATACCGAATTTTGACGAATTCACGCGCTACGCAGGGCTCGTTAATGGTCCCAACGAAACTTCGCGACAGTAAATCGCAGTTAATTCGCATATTACGCTGTGGATTTATGAGTATGTTAGCTTAATAAAAGAAATCTGCATATGAATGGATCTAAGTATATATAATATTACTAAATAAGAATAAAATCTTTTATTGCTGCTGAGTGACTACGGAATCTCAAAGTCTGAACAATAGAGTAAAAAAACAAAATGTTCAGACTAAGTTGAGTTACAAAACATGTAAGATTAATAATAATTAATTAATTGCAACTTTACGTACCGATTGGCCAAGTATTAAGAGGTGAAGGAAAACAACGGGCGACTTGCAGTCTGAGAAAGAAAAAATATTTCGAAGACATTTGAAGTCAGTTATCAAGCATTGGGGCAGCGCGGTGGACATTTCATTGCTCTAAACTCTTTCAGAAATGATAAGAAGCCTGTGACGAGTAGTATAAAAAAACGTATAAAGGCTTAATACGTCCCACTTTTATACTTTACGTACAATTGTAGGAAGTTTTACCATATAGTGGTGGTGTACGAATATCGACTATCACATATCATCCCGTGGGTGTCGTAAGAGGCGATAGAGGGCAACTGAAACAGGAGATGGGCATCAGCATCTTCCCGATAACAATTTAAAATTATTTTTCAATTAAAATTATAAAAAGCTGTGGTTGCCAACCCGCCTGCGGAGCGTGGCAACTATCGCAATCTCCCCTCTAATGAGGCAACCCATGGCGGAGGACTTTGTTCAGTAGTGGACTTTTATAGACAGTTATGGATGGTTGGAAATGGTAGGAAGTCAACTTGTTTAAGCCTGGTGGTATATTATGAGATGAAATTTTCGAAATCGATCCATGACCATTAGGTAATCTGGGCATTTCGCGAATTTCCCTCGTTTTTTTTAAGATACGTGCACTGGACTAGGATTTTCTTCTGTATTGTGGAAGCAGAATATAATATAAATTCCACAGGGACAAACATCCAGGCTTGGAATAATTATTTGTTGGTCTTAACTTAGAGTCAACCTGTGGTAAATTACTACTGCATAGAAGGCATACACATACTCTTGAGGGCTAAGATATAATGCAATTATACTGTTCTCTCATTTCTCTATATCTCTTAGACCGGAATACAGAATTGAAGCGGTACTGAACGGCAGTAATACGTAGGAGGGTGGTACCTACTTAGAAAGACCTCCAATTAGAAAAGAAGGTACTCAAGTTGTTTGCTCCATAAAATAATCTTTATAATTTATTTTATATTATGTAATTTCTAATTACTCTTTAATTGCGTTCTTAATCTCGGGAATCGCTTATAATATATAATACAAAATTTATGCAACGCATAAAATGTGGTTTAGTTATTTAAATTAGTCTTATTGCAGATGGTTGACGCTTACGCGAGCTTGAAACATGACAAATTTATACAAAAATTTTATGTACTTTAAATCTACTGCGCTTAAATTTTAATGGTTACTTTTTCTTTTATTAAATATCAGAGCAATTATTAATCTGTGTAGACTATTTAAAACAATAACGTATAAATGAAGTCTCCACTGTACTTTTATAAATTATCAAAAGGCTTTCAAGAGTATATCGTCCCCTCATAACAATTATATGAAATTAGTTGTTTTTTTTAAATTTGTAATGTTTCTTTGGAAAATCACCATATATCATAATAATCATCTTAACAAATTTTATATCCATATATATAAAAGGTCGGGGAAAAGTTTCTTCGTATTTTATATACAAATTCAAGACATTTTGTTTTTCAAAGTTTAATTACATTTAATTATAACTATGTTCGATAACTTGTTACTATTTTGCAGGTAGTGACATAACCCCATTGCTGTAGAAATCTTGGGATTTTTGACCAAAAAATGCGACAAGTAGTTTTGACAGTCATCCCTTTATTTTAACCTTATACTACCCAAAGAATTCTTAAGAGACAGAAACAGGTGAAAATGTGAGGGTGCAAGGTCAGGATTATAATATGGTGGACGCATTGGTTTATAATCTTTTTGACTCTTTACCTCCTTTTGCCTTGCCCTATCTAAAAGTGAAATAATGCTTAAAAATCCAGAACGCACTTCCATACATATATAATAAAAGACATATGATTAAGGAAAATATTAAGGTAAAACTTAATATTTTCCTCGCTATGCTACTGCTATGACTTGGCATAAATTCAAAGCGCATGTAAGAAAATTCTTATGAAGAAAGGATATTATAAATTAGATTACAATTCAAAATATTATTTAATATACGGAGCTTACTTAGTCATTTTAGTGTAATTACCCCATATTTTTAAGGTTAAATTGTAGCCGTTGAGAGAAAAATAGTCCACTTGTAAGTTTCTTTCCGGTTCTTTTCACAGGATCTATCCGTAGTAGGGACTTGTTGAAGCGGTGGCGTACCTTTTGAATTTCGGAAAATGCTTAGGAAATTCCATTGACTTTGACTGCACTCTTAGTATGTTTTTTTTCATGCTTTACTAGCATTAAATTGGTTGCAAGACTGTAAAAACACATAGAAATCGAAACAATAACAAAATTTAAATATATTTTACATTCGATTCATGTTAAATAACTAGTGTCAATGACTGAATTATTAGTACCTATCAATGAGAAAATGAATAGAATCAGGCGTTACTTTCAGGTAATAACAAAGGGATTGTGTGGGATACACGTAGTTTCATTGCGCGAAATTACATTAATTAAATGTAATTTCTATTTTATTACATGGGTAAATGTAAATAAATTTAATTGAAATATAACGATAATGAATTATTAATGTAATTTAATTAAATATCTGTTGATTTGATTTGATTTGTGTTGTGTAGTAATGTTCTTGAAAAGTTGTAGTTTTGGTCCTTTGGTAGAAGTGGTCCTCTCCCAACGGAAGAATGATTTACCTTAATCACTACGTGGCAGCCGGATTTCAGATTCTTGAAATCTTTGTGACATTTCCCAGAGTTAACTCTCACGAAACCAACGCGATAAAATAATAACTTTAAATGTGTTAATCTTTTCTTGTACTTTTTTGCACTATTAAAGTCTATCCGCGAATTATAAAAACACATTTTCTTACTGCTACCACTAAGTTAGATCTTTTTTTGAATTTTTCGCCCTTTCGGCTCCTTTCGGTCATCTTCGGCTGTCGTTCAAGGCTCGTAAACAGAACTCTATTTTACGACTGCACTTCCAAGTTTAAAACAAATGAAAAACAATTACAAGCTTTCATCGTACGTAATAAGGTTTGTTTTTCAACGAGAAATATCTTTTACGTGTGCAGAGAAATCGTTACGTAATAGCCTACTTGGCACTTTATAAGGAAATAAACATGCGTCTGTGTACTGTTTTTCTACCTCAAATGTACTTTACTGAAGTATTGTTAATGTGAAAAATACTCTGCTTTATTATATTTTTCCCAACTTTACTGTTATACTTACTGTATGCGTAAATATATGTATGTAAAGGAGGCGAGAAAAGTGTGTGTGGAAGTCCGTAGTCTCTGCCTAACCCTCCGGGTGACAGGCTTGAGTGTTTGTATATGTATAATATGTATATGTACTCACTCACTGCCCTTTTTACTGAAAATGAGGCATTCCATCTTAGTCCTCACGGGTGACAACGCATCTACATTTTGATTTGTAATAGCGGATAGATGTAGATGTCTATGGGCCGCAGCAACCACTTACCATCAGGTGGACTGTGTGATAGTTTGTCACCCTAATCCTATAAAAAAAAATCAATGCACACTGATTTATTCGTAGCTTACCAACGGTTCCAGAAGAAAACCAGCGCTAAGCTGTAGAGACAAACAATGAACTCTGGAGATCTAACTAGCCATGTAATACTTATTAGTGATGTAAATATTTCCTGTTTCAATTTCGTTATATTGCACACCTCATGTAATATTATAAAGAAATCATTTAGCAACCGTTAATATCAGTGAAGAAATATTAAATTAGATTATAATTAAGGTTTTAATAAACAAGTAATTCTTATTATTCTTCTTAATTCATAACATTATTTTTTATAAAAGTAAATAAAGTAACAAGCGAATTTACACACCAGCTGATGGTAAATTGCCGTTGCAATTCATCGACACTTGCAGCCAACTTCAAACAATGAAAGCGTTATCACATCATGAGAACTTAGAGTGAGTGTTTCACGACCTGTAGTTGTCCCTTTGTTTCTTTCCCTTTATACGGGAACAAATCAGTACAAACACTGCTATATGGCGACAGAAATGGATTAACCCGTAGTGTGAATTTGACTCCTAAGTGAAATTGTTAGAAGTTTATTCTTTTGTCAACCACCACAAGCTATAGTGTTAATGAATTAGGAAAGAGGATAATGCCTATCTAGATGGACTTCTAAACAGGAAAGTTGTCCTGTAACCTAATAAAAACGTACTAAGGCATAGTTTATGGAAGAATCAAAGCCCCAACTCCAGAAGGTATTATGTTACAATTATTTTATTATTTTTAATTATATGAAGTCGTTTTTACTTTTTATTGAAATTTTAATTTTTTGACTCCATTGAGTTAACTAAAAAAAAGGAAGTTGGAGGGTAGGTGATTTGAGTAGTACACATTTTTGACATCTTAGATTTAAATATATTTTAAAAATAGTTACAGTTTGAATTTCATGTTAATTATTTACATGTTTTAAATAACTACCTACCAGCACTTATTTCCAAATATTTTCTCTAACATCACTGCACTGCACAATTATTTTCACCATGGAAGCACTGAAAGGTTCACTAATTGAGATGTCAAAGTCATTCCAAAGTCAAATGGATGACTTTCAACGGGAACTGCAACATTCTGGTTCTGCTGCCTCAACTGCATCTTCCCTACCTGGTGATTTTACTGCATTTAGAAAATTCATCTTGGCTGCTTTAACATCTTTGCATAACCAAGTAGATCTTCTGGGAAGAGAGCTAGATCGTAGTGAAATGCGTCGCCGCAGGAAGATGATCCTATTCCATGGAGTTCCTGAAGAAAAATCTGAGGAAACTGCCACCGTCATAAGTACACTGATCAGCACGAAACTACAAGTGTCAGGTTTCAGTAAAACATCCATAAGCCGCTGTCATCGTCTGGGACGCCCTTCCGATAAATCTTCCAGGCCTGTGGTTGTCAAATTCAGCGATACTGTGATGCGAGACAAGGTTTGGTTCTCCAAAACCAAACTTAAGGGCACAGGTATAACTCAGTCGGAGTTTCTTACAAAGAGACGCCACAGTGTTTTTCTTGAAGCTAGGCGTAGGTTTGGCGTAACCAAATGTTGGACCAGGGATGGAGTTATTAATATTTTAACTCCTGATGGCACAATGCATCAGCTTGAGACCTTGTCTGAGCTTGACACAATATGCAACGGGTCAACTTCTGCCACACCAGCTTATCCAATGGTGGTTGAGGCAAATAAGGCTCCTGAAGATAAAAGTGCACCACAGCGTTCTAAGAGAGTCGGTAAAAAATGAACTTTCTTATTTAACATCATCATTTTATTAATTTTGTAATCCTTATTGCTATAACTTTACTTTTATTTTTCTTGTTTGCTTTCTATCATCATTATTTGTCATTGTTAATCGTTAATCAGATAGTAAAATGTAATGATTAATAATCTCTCTTTAGAATGTTCATAATTTTTTTTTCTGTAAGGTATGTTATTCTTAGTATAATGTTTCATTAGAATGTTTATTATTATAAATTTGCAAGGTATGTTGTTAATTGGTAATACGTATTGTCACTTTTTGACATTTTGACTCATCTGACATTGAAACCTCTCACTTTTTGTGTCTATGGTACGTTAACGTTCCGTTTCTTCATTTATTGTTAAGTTAATTATAGATTTCTTTCAATACTGCTGGCAGGTAGTTTACTGATGACTTATTTATTTTTGAATTTATTTATTTTATATATACATATACATATTTATATATATATATATATATATATATATATATATATATATATATATATATATATATATATATATATATATATACACATATATACATACATTTAGTAATCAGGTATAATTTAATATGATTTCTTCAGATGATAGTGTTCGCAGTTCCAATTCCTTCGCCTTTGATTCTGCTTCTGATGGATTAAGCAGCATTGATAGCTTTGAAAGCATTGCACCCTTAAATATTATGTTAGATTCAATTTTTACTGAATGTAGCAAAAACTTTAATGCTATTCACATAAATGCTCAAAGTATTCCTGCTCATTACCCCGACATGTTGTCAAGTTTTAATAGCAAAAATATACACGCTATCCTTGTTTCGGAGTCATGGTTAAAACCATGTCTTCCATCAACATCCTACTCGCTTCCAGGTTTTCATTTGATTCGTAATGACCGTACCGATCGGGGCGGTGGCGGTGTTGCTATTTATCTACGTTCTCATATACCGTATTCAGTAATTCAGGTTTCAACTGATTCTCAGACTGGAGGCGAAGCTGAATTTCTCTTTATCGAAGTTCTTCTCGGTCATAATAAATTACTTCTCGGAGTCTTTTACAGCCCCTCTCTCACTGTTGACTACTTCACCACTTTAGAAAACATTCTTGAAAATCTTACACCTATCTATTGTCATAGTATAATTATGGGTGATTTTAATACTTGTCTTTTAAAAACCAACACCAGATCAATAAAACTAAAATCTGTTATCGAAGCAGCAAATTTAAAACTTCTTCCTTCTTCTGCCACACAATTTTTCCCAAACTGTGCCCCTTCTCTTCTCGACATAATGTTTGTGTCTTCACTTGACCTTGTTCATAAATTTGGGCAATATGCTGCTGATTCTTTTTCCTATCATGACCTTTTATACTTGTCTTACAAAATCCGTCCCCCTAAAGCTAAGTCAAGGATCCTACTTCAGCGTAACTTTAGTGACTTGGACTTGAAGCAGCTTTTAAATGACGCTCGAAAAATTGATTGGAGTGTAGTCGTCAATGCTTCCACTGTTGATGAACAGGTAGCTTTGTTCAACTCTTTGTTAATTCAGCTTTATGACGTTCATGCTCCTGTTCGTCCAGTGCGTGTAAAGCATCCTCCCTCTCCTTGGCTGACTGATGATATAAAAAAATCATCCACATTAAAAATTGTGCCAAAGCGAAATACAAGTCAGTTCCTAGCGACCGGAATCGAGAGAAGTATAGATTAGTACGGAATCGTTGCAACAATCTGTGTAGAAAAGCACAACGACGCCATATCCATGAATCAGTACAAGATCCTGACCCTGCTAGGGTCTGGAAATTTCTTAAGTCTTTAGGAGTTGGGAAATTACGGCAAAATTTCACTCATCTTAACTTTGATCTCAATAAACTTAATTTGCATTTCTCATCTTCGTCTTGCATTAACGATAAAGCAAAACACAATACTTTGGATTCTCTTTCAAAAGCTCCCGCTCCGGACACCTCTGCTTTTAATTTTAGTCAATTTAACAGTTGTGATGTTATGAAAGCCATAATGTCCATCCATTCAAATTCAATTGGTAGTGACTGCATTAGTCGGAAAATGGTCATCCCTCTCATTGATCTCCTTTCACCTGTAATCACTTCCATCCTGAATAATTCACTGTATTCTTCTATTTTCCCTTCAGCTTGGAAAGATGCATTTGTAGTTCCTCTTCCGAAAAAGTCGAATCCGTCTAGTTTTTCTGATTATAGACCTATCTCTATCTTGCCTTTCCTTTCCAAAGTTCTTGAACGTCTTGTGCACAATCAATTAAGCATCTATCTTTTAAAGCATAATCTTTTAAATCCTTTGCAATCCGGTTTCCGTCCTGGCCATAGTACGACTACTGCACTTTTACAAATCACTGATGATATTCGGTATGGAATGGAGAAACAAAAGCTTACCATTCTTACGTTACTTGATTTTAGTAATGCATTTAATACAGTAGATTTTGATATCTTGTTGGGCATCCTGCGCTTTCTCAACATATCTCCGACTGTAGTTGACTGGTTTCGAAGTTACTTGTTTGGTCGCCGACAGCGCATTCAGGTGCAAGATGTTTTTTCCACCTGGACTACTACAGCAGCTGGCGTACCACAAGGTGGCGTGTTGTCTCCTCTCCTGTTTGCAATTTTCATTAACTCTATAAGTCATAATCTGTCCTCTTCCTACCACTTGTATGCTGATGATCTCCAAATCTATACTCAATCGTCTCTTGAAGATTTGTCTAAATCAGTTGACACTATTAACGCTGATCTGACTTGTATTTCGAATTGGAGTAAACGTTATGGTTTAATGATTAATCCTAAGAAAACTCAGGCGATTATCATCGGTAGTTCCAGATTAATTGGAAAAATTGACTGGTCTTCCCTACCTCCTATTTTTCTAGACTGCACTCTAATCCCTTACAGCAACAAGGTTAAAAATCTGGGGTTGTATCTCGACTCTTGTATGTCTTGGACCTCACAGATTAATGAGGTTAGTAGAAAAATGTTTGCTGCTTTAAGCTCTTTACGTAGACTACGTAATTTTCTTCCCACAGTAACTAAAGTTACGCTCGCCCAGTCTCTACTTCTACCTATCCTTGACTATGCTGACATATGCTATCTTGACATTACCGAGGAGCAGCTTAATAAGCTTGAGCGCATTCAAAATTTATGTATTAGATTCATATTTGGGCTTCGCAAATATGATCATATCTCTGAATTTCGCAATCAGCTCAAATGGCTCCCGATCCGCCTTCGCAGGAATACTCACATTCTCTCCACTTTGTATAGCGTGCTGTTTAATACTTCCACTCCTCATTATTTAAAAGACCGTTTCCAGTATCTTTCCCTTACCCATAATCGGTTCCTTCGATCCTCTGTCAATCTTTCTCTCTCTACTCCTTCGCACTCTTCCTCCTTTTTTAAGAAATCCTTTACTGTAACTGCTGTACGTTTGTGGAACTCTTTACCTCTCCACATTCGTCGTGCTCAATCTCTTCATTCTTTCAAAAGTCTTGTTAAATCTTATTACTTAGAACGCTATTAGATAAATCACTTTTCCTTTTTTTGTACTCTTTTCATTTAATCTATTATATAATATCATACATAATCTTCACTTGCCTTTATTTGTATGTATTTTCATATTCTTTATTTTTATTTTTTTTTGTACGCCCCCCTCTATTTTTAACTATTGTTTACATCAGTTCTCTACACTAAGGTTGTCTGGAAGAAATCACTTTCAGAGTGATAAGACCGCCTTTTGTACATTTTTCTAATTTAGATTTAATTGTATTCGTTTTTGTTTTGTTTTCTGGTGTACAATAAAGAGTAAATAAATAAATAAATAAAAAAAGGTAAAAAATGTAGGTAGGTAACAACTAGAATGTCATATGAATACTAACGTAAAAAAAGAATATAATTCTTAGTTTCTATATATAATTCTGAAAAGGCCAGGTTAAGAGTAACCTAAACCGTAGAGCATGTATGAAGGGAATAATGAAAGTGGACGAAGCGAAACAAGTATGTAAGGATCTTAGCAAGTGGAAAGAAGTGGTCTCTGCCTACCCCTACGGGAAAGAGGCGTGATTATATGTATGTATGTATGTATTCTTAGTCTTTGTCGATTCGTCCATTCATTACAGTCTTTAACACTTCACTGCTACAGACAGTAATGATATGACTGTAGGTAATTTTTTTTCTTAAATGATATGGTACCACCTCTATAACACAACCGATTTAATTAAAAAGAAACAATTAAATCATTTTACTAAATGGACGAAGATAACACGTAACATATAATATGCAAAAAAAGATATACTCCTCCTTTTTCAAATTTGGCTAAAAATGAATAAAATATATGTAAAACGTACGAGGATATCATAACATATGAAGTACACATGTTGAAACCTTTCGACTGTTCGCAAATCGCTGCTATATCTTTCCTCATTTCTGAACTTGTCTCACATATAAATAGATTTTATCGATGTGATATGATAGAAAGTTTGTAGACTACGCATTACTATGCGCATAAACTTCTGTTTTTTTATTTAAACTTCCCTGCATAAAACTTCGTTTGGCGAAATTTACAAAAGGAATCCGCCTTTGTACATTTTTATTTAAGCTATAAGCCGTTCTCTACCTGCTTGTCAACCTAATAAGTTAGCAGAAAACACGATTAATTCCAATAAAGATTGTAAAAGAAAAAAAAATTGAGAATCAACAAAATAACTGTATTGAAATTAACAAAGAATATGTATTACTTATTCAATTATATATTCATAAACACACACACACACACACACACACACACACACACACACACACGCACGCACGCACGCACGCACGCACGCACGTACGCACGAACGCACGCGCGCACGCACGCGCACGTGCTCGCACGTCCACGCACACGCGCAATCACACACACACACACACACACACGCACACGCACACGCACACGTACACACGCACACACGCACACACGCACACATTCACACACACGCTCACACACGCTCACACAAGCTCAAACACGCTCACACACGCTCACACACGCTCACACACGCCCACACATGCTCACACACGCTCACACATGCTCACACACGCTCACACATGCTCACACACGCTCACACACGCTCATAGACGCTCACACACGCTCACACACGCTCACACACGCTCACACACGCTCACACACGCTCACACACGCTCACACACACTCACACAAACTCAATCACACTCACACACACTCACTTACACTCATACACACTCACACTCACTCACACACTCACACACACACACACACTATCACACACACTCACACACACTCACTCATACACACACTCACACACACACACACACACACACTCCCACACTCACACTCACACACCACACTCACACACTCACACATTAACACACACACACACACACCCACACACACACACTAACACACTCACACACTCATCCACTCACACACTCACACACTCACACACTAACACACACACACACACACACACTAACACACACACACACACATCCACTCCACACACTCACACACACACACTCACACACACACACTCACACACACCCATACACACTCACACACACTCACACACTCACACGCTCACACACACTCACACACTCACACACACACTCACACACTCACACACTCACACACACTCAAACACTCACATACTCACACACTCGCACACTAACACACTCACACACTCACACTCACTCACACACACACACACACACACACACACACACACACACACACACACACACACACACACACACACACATACCAACACACACACACACACACACACACACACACACACACACACACACACACACACACATGCAGAAGGGAGCCCGGGATAACTATGATATCTGCACGTCAAACAAGTGACCATGGCCGCTGTAAAGAACCCGTCACGAAGAGAGCGAAGTTACAAAAAATAAGTTAAATAAATAAATTGAAACGTATTTTACATGGTAGAACTATGTTTACGTGGTAAAGTCATGTTTCAGCTATATTACTGGTATAGTTGTAGCACGAATGGGTAGGCTCGACCGGGGAAGGAGTACGCTCTCACAGAATACCAGTGTAAAATAGCAGCATAAGACTGCTGTGTTTCGTATGGTGAGTGTAGAGAACCGGAGAACCTCTTTTACTGGAAACGAGCCATTCCATTTTAGTCCTCACGGGTGACAACGCATCTGCATTTTGATTCGTAATCGAGAATAGATGTAGATGTCTATGGGCCACAGCAACCACTTACCATCATGTGGACTGTGTGCTCGTTTGTCCCCCTAATTCTATAAAAAAAGCAGTAAAATCCGTTACATTAGTTTTATTCAATATAAAAAATACAAATTTTACTTAGAATATTCTGAAGTGTACATGTGACGCATGTTACTCTCGGAATGAATATTCCAACAAATAATCAATTTCCCGAAAAAGGAGAAAATAGAAATAGAAGATAGAGTTGAATGACTAATAAAAAAATGCATAGACATCTACTTCTATCCTCGATTACGAATCATAAATCAGATCCGTTGTCACCCGTGAGGACTAAGATAGAATGGCTCTTTTCCAGTAAAAAGTGTCTCCGGTTCGCTACATTTACCATACAAAACACAGCAGCGTTAAGTTGCTATTTTGCTGCCGTGTAGTAGTCGAATCATAAAGAAACATAAAGTTATTAAAATTGTAATAATAATCGGTGGAACGTTTTCACTAGATGGTAATTTTTCTACCTAGAAGTCTGTCTTGGTAGGTATACAATCAAACCCATTTTTGCTGACAAGTAATAGTGCTGTGTATTCAGTTTGAAGGATATAGAGAACCAGTAAAATAATAGTGTGTGATGCATTCCATTTTAGTACGTAGAAGTGACAACGAAATTGCAGCCTTCGTGGCCTTATTTGTTTGAAGTTGGCTGCAGATGGCCATTCAATGCAGTAGCTAGTAGTAGTAAAAGTAAAACACAACACTTTACCATCAGGTGAACTTTAAGTTCATTTTTCATTTCATTAAAAAAGTACAACATAAAGCGATTCTATTAAGATATGTTTTTTATAGGAGAGGGGGCAAGCGAGCATGCGGCTCACTTGATAGTAAGTGAATACCGCCGCCCATGAACAACTGCAACACCAGGGAGGGAATTGCAGATGCGTTTCCGGCCTTTTAAAAAGGAGTACGCTCTTTTCTTGTATATACATATATCCTTTGGTCCATGTTTAGTAGTGGAATTTTAAAAGGATGATGGTTATCACCATTATTATGTTTTAATTCAAATTAACACTCCAAGTCTGGAATAAAATTCAATAAAAAATTTATTAACTCTAAGTGTAGTTTTAATATTTGGCTCCATCTTTGTATGTGTATTATTATTGAAACTTTTAAAAAAGAAAATACAAGTGATTAGCTGCAAGAACAAGTGACCCAAATAGGAAATTACAATATGAGATAAATTTTAACTTACAACCAACAACACAAAAGCGCGGGAACATTCGCGAAGTAAATCTAAAAGTAACCGGAGCATGAAATCTCGGTGCTACGTCGCGACAGAGTAACCAAATATGGGTCAAGCGCCAAGAGAAATTAACGATTTAGTTTTGGCATTTTCTGCATTAAGCACTTTATGCGGATGGAATTTCAAATTTACATATTTTATTTTTAATAGTGTAAGAGTTTTTTTTTATAAAGAATATGGGTGAACAAAGAGCATGCAGCCTAATAGTAAAGGTATACTGCGGCCCACAGGCATCTTTATCTATCCTCGATTAAGAATCAAAATTCAGTTGCAACCTCAAGAACTAAGACGGAATTTTTCGTATTCAGTAAAATAAAAAAGAATAAAAATAGAATGATGTTTTATTTAAAATTGATTATTACATAATATTTACTGAAAGTCCTTTTTTATTTACCACTGGTTCGAAAAATACCTCTGTCCTGGAAAGAACAGTAGTAGTAGAGGTTACAAAGTTAATAGGTCTGAATCAAAATTAAAGGGTGAGAATTTGTGTAATAAGAAAAAAGTGTAGTTTAGAAGATGATGTTGTGACCAGGATTAAGAAAACAATGGCATGGACATGTAGAAAAATGAATGAGGAAAGAGTGACAAAGCTAATCTATGTCACAGAAGTGAACAGCAGAGTTGGGAAGGGATGCTCAAGGCAAAAATCTGTCAACCAAATTGGCGATATATAGAAAATGGACCTAATTAAGAGTACTCTTAAACGGCGAGCATGTTTTTGAAAGATTTGTGTCAGTATCGTACCAAATGGAAGTCCTTAGTCTCTGCCTACCTCTCTGGTTGACAGCCGTGAGTGTTTATGTATGTAAATGTATTATGTAATAAGCTCTCTAGTTTTCTACACTCACCAAATGAAACACAGCAACGTTAGCCTCCTATTTTAAGCTAGGCTACTATTCTGTGGGAAAGTAGTATTTCCCAGGTTGAGGTTACCTAATCATGCTACAACCATATTTTAGCTACAGTATAGCTCTAACACGTTTATTATTAAAATAACAGCTACTAATATACACGTGCTTATAATCATTAACAATATACATATTTAGTCTCACAGGTAATCGTTGATTACCGCTTACCGCGGTTTTTTGGATTCGTAAGCATCCACTTGAGCGATGGATCGATCCAGTGAATCGACCTCAGACATCCTAAAATCGAATTTAGATTCATTTACTTTACTGTTTTGTTTTATTCAAATAAAACAAAAGAGTATTAAACCAGTTTCAGGTACACCAAATGTATATTGCAAAAGGTCGAATTTATACAGTCCTTTCAAGCAACGACGAGTGTTTTTCTTTGCGATTGCTTTCAGTCAATGTTCGACATAACATGATTTCAACATATACGAACCGTTAATGGTGAATTTTGTGACTCTTACAGAGAAGCCTATCTACCTTTGAAACTGCTGAAAAACGACGCTCATGAGGATCAAACACTCAATGATGCTGTTATTTCTTCACAAGCACTTCAAAACCGATCATTATTCAACATGCTTACCATCACAACCAATTGATTTATTAATTAAATACAAAAATGATATGTGCGAAAATATCTTGCATTAAATGCGCATTAGAAAAGGAAACCCAAATTTCTAGGTCAGTAAAGTAATTTTCAACAAGGTGTTAATGTCAGTTGAGGAAATGTGCTTGATGATTTCAAACAAAGTATTATCTCAATTAGGCATCACCTTGCCCAATCACCCGATGTATGACGCTTTTAATTAAGAGTTCCAACGCGAAAAATACTGTACAATTTTAATACTTTACGAGAATCAGTTCTCATAATCTTTCCACTATTGAACCAGCAATAATTGCATGCATTTCAATCTCTTATGAATATTGTTAACAATGGCACTGTAAGGATGTTCTTCTTGAACGCTCCCTGTGATACAGATTTTTTTTATTTCAATCATTTTAGCGACAATTCGCTCGCATAATGAAATTGCACTCGCACTTGCTTCTTTAGCCATTGCAGCTACAATGTTATAAGGCCAAAGAGGAGCCCATTCAGCGCTGATATTTCCGTTGAAAATACAAAGCAACGAAACTACAATCTGTATAATTTCTAAGAACTTTGCAAAAGTTTTTGCAGCAATGTAAACTAATAGTATGCGATGAATGCACGATGGAACATAAAAAGGATTTAGAGGAATAAGTTCGACTTCATAAGATGTGACCTCTTCAACTAAAAATTTAGACTCTCACTATTTGGTGATAACTGCCAGTTTGATCCTTGCAATCACTGAACAAATGCCGTTTATTCATCATAATGAAGTCGATCTCATTTATTGTCAGAATGTCAGGGCTCGACCAGTTACACTAACTGTGGGGCCGCTTGTGGAAGATATAGTTCATCATAAAGAGTCCCTTTTCTACCGACTTCAAAAAGGAGACGGTATTTAATTCGACTGTATGTTTTTATGTGTATTATTATAGTATATATTACCTCATAACTTTTTAATGGGTGAACCGATTTCAATGATTTTTTTATTTGAAAGCTGGTGCTTCACATGTGGTGCCATATTAATTTGATCAAGTTCTGACCAATAATTTTTGAGTTATGTTAAAGACGTATTCATACGTGGTAGAGCTATGCTACAGCTATATTAGTGTTATAGTTGTAGCACGAATGGGTCGGCTCGACCGGGGAAGGACCATGCTCTTACAGAATACCAGCGTAAAATAGCAGCTCAACGCTGCTGTGTTTCGCAGATAACCGGAGAACCCTTTTTGGGGGCATCTTTTTGGACAACGCATCAGCATATTGATTTTCAATCAAGGATAAATACATATTATGTCTATGGGCTAAAACAGCCACTTACCATCAGGTGAAATGATTGTTAATTTTATAAAAAAATCAACTTTACCACCATCAGGTGAAATGATTGTTAATTTTATAAAAAAATCAACTTTACCATGTTTGGAAGTGGACATGAGACTGATGATGATTAACGTTAAGTTAAATATCTAAATTTACAACTGACTAATGAGACAGAAATTAATGAAGCCTAAATCGTCACTGAAAATTTAAAAGCTATCGCCCATTACTTTAGCACTCGCTTCAATAAATTTCCCTTAGAAGATAAATTGTTTTGAAGTAATAACTTACAGTGACAATTTAAATGTCTGTGATGGAAATAATCCTATTATAAACTTACTGCCCCTTCACTGTCTTAATTAAGTGGAAGCTAAAAATTTAAGTCCATGCGATGTCTGAAAAGGGCGGGCCTTACGTCTTGTGCAGATGTTTTATTGCTGTATGAAGCGGTGAGAATTGGGAATTTTAACTTAATAAGGGCGGTAACTGTCTACCATTTATATTGTTTTCTTTATCTTCAAAACATTTTTTTATTGATAAAACTAATTATATAATATATACCTAATAAGACGCCCTAGACGAAGATTTATCAACTAAATCGGCGATACATTGAAAATGGGCCAGATTAGGAGTACCCTTAACCGACGAGCATGTATGCGTAGATATATGGGTGTAAAGGAGGCGAGAGAGGTGTCAGGATCGCGCCAAATGGAAGTCCGTAGTGTCTGCCTACCCCTCTAAGTGACAGGCATGAGTGTTTGTGTGTGTGTGTGTGTGATAAAACTATTTTTATAATCTATCACTAAATGAGATTGACTTCATTATGACGACCAGACGACAACTGTTCAGTGATGTCTCAGTGATCGCGAGGGTGAAAACCGGCAGCGATCACCGAATGGTTAGAGGCACACTGAACCTAAACGTTAAGTTGGAGAGGTCTCGTCTGATGAAGTCAACGCTCCGTCCCCCTCGTGCTCTAATCCAAAGTCCCGAAACCTTTCAGCTCGAGTTACAAAACCGTTTTCAGTGCCTAGAAGACTGCAATGAAGTGGACGATATGAATGACAAGCTCGTGGAAACTGTCCATGCGGTCGGAGCTAAGTTCTGCAAGACCCACCGCAGAAGAACACAAAAACTCTCCGATCACACTCTTAATCTCATGGCTGTTAGACGGGAGATGAGGCTACATTCTTCAACAGATTTGACAGCATACAGGCAACTGAACAGACAGATCTCCAAATGCATGCGGCGAGACTTACGCAACTTCAATACAGCTCGTGTTGAAGAAGCGATCGAGCGGAACCAAGGCTCCAAAGTCTTTGCCAGAGATCTGTCTGCCAGAAAGAGCCAACTGTCAAAGCTGAAGACCGAATGTTGCAGCATCGTTTCCGGGGCACCTGAGATTTTGAGTGAGATTGAGAGGTTCTATGGGCAGCTGTACACGTCATCGTTGGAGCCACACGCAAGTGTGAGTAACGATCCAAGAGCGAGTCTTATTCGACACTATTCCGAAGATATCCCGGACGTCAGTCTGAGCGAGATTAGAATGGCTCTCCAGCACCTTAAAAACGGCAAGGCCCCAGGCGAGGATGGAATTACAGCGGAGCTTCTGAAAGCGGGTGGAAGACTGGTACTTGAAGTCCTTCAGAAGCTCTTTAATTCCGTCCTCCATGGTGGCATTACACCGGAGGCGTGGAGCAGAAGTGCGGTGGTCTTGTTCTTCAAGAAAGGTGACAACGCTTTCTTGAAGAACTACAGACCGATTTCCCTTCTGAGCCGCGTCTACGTGCTGTTTTCGAGAGTCATTACGAATCGTCTCGCGCGCAGACTTGACGACTTCCAGCCTCCCGAACAAGCCGGTTTCCGAAAGGGCTTTAGCACCATAGACCACATACATACCCTACGGCAAATTGTACAGAAGTCCGAAGAGTACAATTTGCCACTATGTCTGGCGTATGTGGACTATGAGAAAGCCTTTGATTCCGTCGAAATTTGGGCGGTGCTGCAGTCCCTTCAGCGGTGCCAAGTTGACTGTCGGTATATCGAAGTGTTGAAGTGTTTGTACAGTAGAGCTACGATGGCTATCCGAGTACAGAACCAGAGTACGAAACCTATCCAATTGCAGAGAGGTGTAAGACAGGGTGACGTTATATCCCCGAAACTCTTCACCGCTGCATTGGAAGACGTTTTCAAGCTTCTGGACTGGAAAGGATACGGAATTAACATCAATGGCGAGTACATCACTCACCTTCGATTTGCCGACGATATAGTCCTCATGGCAGAATCGCTGGAGGAGCTAAGCACTATGCTCAATGACCTCAATAGTGTCTCCCAACGGATAGGTCTTAAGATGAACATGGACAAAACAAAGATTATGTTTAATGTCCATGTCACATCTATGCCGGTAGTTGTTGGGAGCACTAAGCTCGAAGTTGTTGACGAGTATGTTTACCTGGGACAAATAGTCCGACTAGGTAAGTCCAACTTCGACCGAGAGGTCAATCGACGGATTCAACTCGGCTGGGCAGCGTTCGGGAAGCTACGACACATGTTCTCGTCAGAAATACCTCAAAACTTTAAAACAAAATTGTACAACCAGTGCGTGTTGCCAGTGATGACTTACGGAACTGAGACGTGGTCCTTCACTGCTGGCCGTATGAGGAAGCTCAAGGTCGCTCAGCGAGCTATGGAGAGGGCTATGCTCGGAGTTTCTCTGCGTGATAAACTTAGGAATAAGGATATCCGCAGTAGAACCAGAGTGACCGACATAGCCCAACGGATTAGTAAGCTGAAGTGGCAGTGGGCCGGCCATATAGCTCGAAGAACCGACAACCGTTGGGGAAGAAAGGTTCTCGAGTGGCAGCCTCGTACCGGTAGGCGAAGTGTAGGGCGTCCCCCCACAAGATGGAGTGACGACCTGGTAAGACATGCAGGAAGTCGATGGATGCAGGTGGCTCGGGACCGTGCTTTGTGGCATTCCTTGGGGGAGGCCTATGTTCAGCAGTGGACTTGTGAAGGGCTGTAATGATGATGATGATGATCACTAATATCTGTACATACAAAAATTAAGCAAACAAAAAATATAAGTAATTCGTCATTTCTCAAGACTGTCAGCAGTGATGACGAAGTTGTTAGAAATTGAAACCCTAATAATAAAGTTACTATGACGTCCCACAGGATACATCACCCGAGATCGTCGATTATGAGCCTGTACCTACAGGGAAAACGTGGTGGGCGTGGCTTTTTAAGCGCGCTTTCCATGCATAACCGCGAAGTGTGCAGCCTCCGTAATTACTTCCGCACAAGAGCGGATGATCAATTCTATAGGTGCGTCATTTCCTGTGTTATAGGACTTCTGTCACCTTCATCTGTCACCTTCCCTCTATCCTTAGCCACCGACCAATAGCAAGACCCGGCATTACAGAGTATTTCCGACAGGGAGACCGTATGGAAGGAGAAAGAGCTCCAGGGGAGGTTCTATTTGGCTCTACATAAGCCTTTCGTAGACACAGCTGCCTTCCTCCACTGCTGCTGTACTGCATTGGTGACCTCTTTGGGGAAGCTGAGGGTTTTGTCTGTGTGATACAGGATCAGGTTATTAAGACCAACAACTATCGGAGAAACATCCTAAAGGATGGCGACGGATCCCGGTGAGTCAGGCAGGAGTTCGCTTTGAAATAGGCTCTTGTGGATCGGAAACTGCCTTATTATAAGTATTTGCAGGAAACCGTGCTCGAAAATAACCGCGACAGGCTCTACTGGGACCGGGCCATCATCACAGACAGGACTATTCTTGCGAATAAGCTTGATCAGCACAATGCTGATGGACCGGGACCAGTCAAGGATATTTTTGATCGACGTTACCATTCCGTATGACGATAACCTCGTGAAAGCTAAAACAGACAAGCGAACAAAATATCTAGACCTGGCTCACGAGGTGACCGACATGTGGCGTGGACTGCTGACCGAAATTATACCTGTAGTCATTTCTGCGAACGGGTTAAACCCATTCAGCCTCTAGAGTCATCTGAGGTGACTGGGACTTCATGACTCCAAGCTCAAATGCAGAAGGCGGTACTACTCGATGCCGCCCGCATTGTCCGCCGGTTTCTTTCCCTTTCCCCTTGACCCTCGGCCGTTTGGTCTCACCAGCCGTAGACGTCCATCTGGTGGAGTTTTTATTTATTTATGTATTTATTTTATCCTGCTGATATTATGTATGTTTATAATTTTCATTTACAATTATATATTTATACAGCCCAACCAGATGACAAAACTTTATAGATACCCCATAATGTTTTCTTTTATATATGATAAGGGTGACAAACGAGCACACAGTCCACCTGATGGTAAGTGGTTGCTGTGACTCATAGACATCTACATTTATCCTCAATTACGAATCAATATTCAGATACCAACGCATCACCCGTGAGGACTAAGATGGAATGCCTCGTTTCCAGTAAAAAGGGTCTTCGGTTCTCTACATTCACCATACGAAACATAGCAGCATTAAACTGCTATTTTACGTTGGTATTCTGTGAAATCGTGGTCTTTCCCCGGTCGAGCCGACCCATTCGTGTTACAACTATACCAGAAATATTGCTGTAGCATGGCTCTACCACGTATAAGTATTTTATATGGCGCAAGACCAATTGTATTCATCCTCCATAGCAGCATAAAATTCCACTGCTAAACAGAAGTCTCCCCCATAGATTATCTTTTTGTAGTTGCCCCACTTGACAGCCGAGTAGGCAATCCCAGTTTTTTTACTATTTTGAGCTGTTATCAGGATGATGCTCTTCATCTTCTGTTTCAGTTTCCCTAGATTAGTAAATACACGAATTCTTACAACAAAACTACAAGGCTTACTACAGAACAAGACTAATCAAATGTTGTTAATTTTTTTCGTGAACTAATTAGAAAGTGGTAAAAGGTAATTGGTTGTTAGGTTTGGTATAATTAAAAATTAAAAATGTTGTACAACCGACTTCAATATAAATTATGAAGAATAACTCAAAAACTATTGTTCGGACCTTGATCAAATTTATATGGAACCACATGTAAAGCACAAGCTTTTAAATAAAAACAAGAATCATCGAAATTGGTTCACCCAGTAAAAAGTTATGAGGTAGCACACATAAAAAAATACAGTCGAATTGAGTACCGTCTCCTTTTTGAAGTCGCTAAAAATGCTTATTTTTATATTACTTGTGTAGCAGCCATGCTAATCAACACTAAACCGTTATAAACAATGTTACCCCGCTGCTACTATAACGCAAAAGGTGAATGTCTAAAGAAACTATTTATATCCTAATTACCTCCGGCTACTGCGATACTGCGGACTGCATATCGATGCGAGATAATTTGACGTATATATTTAACGTTCTAATATAGAAATAAGAAACAGCCACAAATATCATCAGCACCGCATCGTCTTCACACGCCGGCTATCTACACGCATCCGTCCACCATTTTCGAGCCGTTTCTTCAAAGCTGCAGCTTCGCTTCTTCTTGCTGTTCTGGAGATGTGTCCCACGCCGCCGCCGCTCGACGATTACGCGCGCGCCCCGGTCTGCATCACTTTTATAGCCCCGTCCAGCATCGTAGCTACAAGAAGCGATCCACGAGTCTAACGCCGGCAAAGGGAGCGCGACATACATATATTAATATTTTATTGATTAATCTTTATTGGTCAAAATATATGTATTGTAATTAGCTAAGTAAATAAAATATTTTACTATTGGTAAACTAAGGACGTAGCCGGACATATCAATATAGGCAGGGTTAGCTGAATAAATTATACACCATATACACCATTCGTCTGCACATCAAAAAAATAGTTTTATTTCTCCGCTCCTAAACCACTCGGAGTCTGTTAATAGTGGACACGGTACACCACTATTACACTTGTAATTCATATGGTTTTCTATTTAGTAGAGAGAATAACTGACTTTTCTATCATATTTAACTTTGAAACTGTTTTACAGATACTTAACTAAATGTAAAGAAATAAGTTTCTTTAATCTTTTATAAAATATTTATGGGATATAAAAGTTTAAGCGCGACTTGATTTTACTTAATGTATTTTGTCAAAGTAAAAAGGTGACATTCACTCAAAAGATTGAGAATTCGTAAAGATGTTATGTATTTTGGAATAGAAATCCAATTTGAATAATATGTTTTTTGTAAATAAGTGTTTCATACATCAACACTCACACTTTTCATCCAGAGGGGTAAGCATAAACTACGGACTTCCACTGGCCACAATCCAGACACAACACTCTCCCTTCTTTAAGTCCATATAACCTAGGCATACCTCTACAGTAAAAAGTACCATTATTTAACTAAGCCTATCTTCAATATGTCGCCAATTTGGTGGATAAACTTCCATCTAGGGCGTTCTTTGCCGACTCTGTCACTCCCTTCTTTAACATTAAATTTACATTGACACTACTTCCCTATTAATGCTTTTTCTATGATCAAATCACCGAAGTATTAATTACATTTTTTCCTTTAAACCTGGTCACAACACCTTCTTGCAAGCCACTCTTTTAACTGATAATTCTCTGATAACCTCGACTAGTGATAATCAAGTGATTATCGTTAGAGGCGATATACTGAAATCGAAAAAAGTGATGAGCAGCAGCGTCTTTTAGATATCAACTTACCAATCTATGGCAACTATGACATCTATGGCAACAAACGTGGAAACAACGCGATAGAGCCATGCTGCAGCTATATTATGGGCGTAGCATGGATGAGCCGGCTCTTTATCAAAGTTTTTTTTTAATTTAGAATAAGGGTGACAAACGAGCACACAATCTAGCTGATGGTAAGTGGACGCAGTGGCTCATGGACATCTTAATTAATCCTCGATAAAGAGTCAAAATGCAGATGCGGTGTCACCCTTGAGGGCTAAAATGTTATTCCTCGTATCCAGTAAAAAGAGTACCTGGTTCTCTACATTTACTATGCTAAGCACAGTTTTGAGCTGCTATTTCACGCTGGTGTTCTATGAGAGCGAGGTCCTTCCCCGGTCGAGCTGAACTATTCGTGCTACATCCATAATATAGCTGCAACATGGTTCTAGCACGTATAGAAAATAAGTGTTGAACTCCCAAAATACGTAATAAAAGATGTTCTCGATAATTCATAAACTTTTATTTTTCTACTTATCATATTAACTTTGTAGACATGTGAAGAATTTCATATAATTCTCACAATATTAGGGAATAAGTCTGTAAGGAGTGAAACGACTTTAGCAACTTATTCAACTTTTATTTGTCTGGAGGTTTTATGTTTGCGATAAAATATTCTGGATGGTTGTTTTAATGTTCGTCTTACGTATAATTTGCTAAGATTGTAGAAATGATTCATGTTGACTTTGAGTTATAAGTTCATTGCTCTAGTAATTGATTCAGATGCGTACGCACTTAATAAAAATAAATAATTAACAACTTCGAATGTGGTGTCCCAATAAAAAAAATATATATATATATATATATATATATATATATATATATATAAGCCAAAACTTTAAGTTCATACAACCTATATACATACGTCCTGCTCCTGGGCATAGGCTTAAATTTCTGAGAGGGTTTTAGGGTAAGCAACTATCAATTGCAATTACCAGTTTCATTGATGCCGGCGGGTAACGAACGCAGGTTGGTTGATTGTGATATTAAATAAATAAAAATATAAATGGCAAATTTGTACGTAACGCGATAATTATTGTACAGTTCGCATTATTTTAAACCGACTTAAAAAAGGAGGAGTTACTCAATTAGACGATGCTTATATGTGAGTTACCTCAGAACTATTTCAAGGTGAACTGATTTTGATGATTCTTTTTTATTTGAAAGTTGGTGCTTCTCGTGTGGTTCTATATAAATTTATTCAAGATCTGATCAGTAGTTAAAGAATTATCCTTAATAATGTGTCTTTAATTAACTTCGACTACAATGGTCATGTTTTATTTTATTTATATTGTAGTCGGTTGTACAAAACTTATAATTTTACCACTTGTTTGCTACATTATAACATTCCACTGATTGAAACCTGCTTGTCAGAGATATCAGGTTAAAGACATTTATTTATCACATAAGAACAATATACAGTTCGATTAACAGTGATGAATAGTAAAAACTTAACAATTAAAGTATTAAAACAAACCTGCAGACCAAAACAAGTAGAGAGTAGGATATGTAATTTAACAGGCACCTTTCGAATAATGCAATAGTGCTACATTCTTTCACATAATTACGCAGCGTGTTGAAGAATAGAATAGAATAGAATAGAATAATTTTTTATTCAATATTGATTATTACATAATACTTATTGAAAGTCATTTTTTATTTACCACTGGTTCGGAAAATACTTTTTTTTTCTTTTTGTAAAGTGGCAGTCCCTCAAACTTAATGCTTTTCCTTTCTATGTCAGTTCTATAGATAGGCAGCGCTACCTTGTGTCTATTTCGAGTAAAATATCGATGTGATCTTTTAGAAAATGTAGTTAGAGAATGGATTGATTTTAATAGTATTTTGGATGCCTTAAACAAAACGCTAGGTATGTTTTACTATCGCCTTAAAATTAAGACTCCAACGTGTTATTGCATGAAATCGTATCTAGCAATCATATTATATATAGTATAGTATAAATGATATAAAAAGCACATCGTTAGAAAGATAAATGTTTGCTGAACTTATTAGTATATTTTTTTAAATCGGTTAATTGCTATTTTACATAATAATTGGTTAAGTGGCCTATGGTGTGAATTTATCAAGTCTGCATGGAAGGTAAACACGATAATTTTGAAAATACCATTATTTCAACCCAATCTATTTTTTAATCTCTTTATCTATAACGTGGGAAGCCATGGAATATAAATAAGTTTAATTTTGTTTTGTTTAGTTATAATAATTTTTTTTCGGCTCTAAAATGGCGAGATTTTCGCTGGTTTGATAGCCCTGTATGTAATTTATTTTACTAAATAGGCGGAAGCCACACTCCGAGCTACAGCCACAGAGTACTTTACTTCGGCCTCAAAACTCCGTCGTGATCGGTTGTTTGTTACAGTGGCTCGTGCAGAAAAATTTCGATCGTGAAATACAAAATATTTTAAAAACCAAATTTGATACATACTTAACCAAGGTAAGATAATATTATTATTTTTATAATCACAGGTTTTAGTTAGATAGTTCTTTTAAGTATTATTATAGTTTGTAATTTGTATTGATTGTTGTCGAATATTAAAGTTAAAAGATCACAGATTTTTATTACAATATTTTGTTTCGCTAAAAGCACGCAGGATTTATATATAAATAAATATGCTTATACATCTTGGACTTTATAGACCTGAAGGTGTGTCGGTATCTGCTACTGGAACTCCTCGACGAGGAAAACTAGATGTGACGAGTTTTGTTAGTTATGATGAGACCTTACCCCCGGACTTGATAGAATGACTTGAAAGTGTACTTTGAAGACTGCCATTGGAACTCCTCGACAAGAAGAACTATATGTGCCGAGCTTGGGCTCGTTTTGTTAGTTATGATAAGACCTTATATCCGGACTTGATAGAGTGAGTTGAAAGTGTACTTTGATGACTGTTACAGAAAATCCTCGACGAGGAGAACTAGATGTGCCGAATTTGGGCTCGTTTTATTAGTTATGATGAGACCTTACATCCGGATTTGTTAGAGTGAAATATCGGTATATTTACGAGTATAAGTTCTGCTGTGGCACCATTGCTGCAGAAACAGCTCGAAGGATTTATGATACAGCTCTGGTGTCGCAAAAGAAAACACGGTACGTTTTTGTAGTTTTTTTTATTGGATAAGGGTGACAAACGAGCACACAGTCCACCTGATGGTAAGTGGTTGTTGCGGCCCATGGACATCTACATCTATCCTCGTTTGCGAATCAAAATGCAGATACGTTGTCACCCGTGAGGACTAAGATGGAATGCCTTATTTCCAGTAAAAAGGGCCTCCGGCCACCTGCACTCACCAAGCGAAACGCAGAGGTAAACCTCTACTTCGCGCTGGTTTTCTGTGAGGTCGTGGTACCACCCCGGTTCGAGCCGGCCCATCCGTGCGACAGCAAAAGCTGCCGCGTGGCTCTACCACTGTTAAAAAAGTTTGTTTTATGGTTACAATTCTAGTTCTTCTAGACTATTCCCGTGCATTCGACACGTTAAATAGGCAGTTGTTTTTCTCTAAATTAAACTACTATGGATTAAGCTCAGAAACTATAGATTTGTTTCGTAGCTATTTTAATGACCGTAGGCAAATTGTCGAAGTAATAGATGAAAACGGCAATAAATAGCATCTGATTGCTGTGCTGTTACAAGAGGTGTTCCGCAGGGTTCAATACTTGGTCCCTTAATTTTTTCACTGTATACTGCTTATATCGTAAAACATATATTATACTGTAGCTATCATATATATGCTGATGATATACAAGTGTATATTTCTTTTAAGACAAATGAGAGTACTGTAGCCATACAAAAATTAGATGAAGACCTAAATCGTATAGTCGACTGGTCTGAAGCAAATACTTTAGTATTTGATCCTAATAAAACGAATTATATGCTACTTGGTACCAAAAAACAAATAAATAAAGTTCTGGTAAAACGTCCTTTAATTTCAATTAAAAATGTAAATATTGATTGAGTTACTCAGATTAGAAATTTAGGAATATTAATGGACGAGGCACTACACTTCGAAAAACATATAATAAATAACGTTAAAGTTGTTTTTACAGATTAAAAGTGCTATACAAAATAAGGGATGTATTAAAGACGGAAGTCAGTATCAGATTATGTGAGTCTTTGATATTGTCCATATTCAATTATGCAGATGCAGTAATAGGTCCAAGACTTCTCAGCCGTTCAAAGAAACTTATACAGCGCGTACAAAATGCCTGTGCCCGTTTCTGTTTTAAATTACCTCCCCGTGCACATGGTACACCTTACATTAATAATGCGAAAATGCTTTAAATGGATTACCGCTGGCAGTTGCATTTTGCTACGCTGTTGTTTGGTTGTATCATATACAAGACACCGTCTTATCTCTATGAAAAATTGCGCTGGGCTCGAGACAACGTCTTAACAAATGTAGTGACAAAGCTGCGGCGTACGGGTTGCTTCTACCTCAACACCGCACCGCTGCCTTTCGAGGCAGTTTTAGATATGCAGCAACCAAGTGTTGGAACAACTTGCTGCCGCCGTTCCATAATACGCAATCGATACAGCTTCCGTCAAAAATTTAAATTGTTTCTCTTAGATCAGCAATCTCAAAGTTAAGTAATGCAGATATTTTGATAGTATGTAATTTTATAAATAATGAATGAGCGTGTATATGCGTATGTATGTGTGCTTGTTTATATTTATGTGTATATATCGCTGCTTTAATTCGACAATGGCATATAACCAAATGTGTCAATTTTCTGTTTTTGCTACAGTTCAACGCAAATTGACATGTAACATACTGTGAGTAAAACTCATTTTGCTATGTGTAAACTATAGCGAATGGCATGACAAAGTGTCATTATCTGATTGGCCGAAATTTGCCGCCATTTTTTAGTTACATTGACGCAACGCCAGTTGCTTCAAGTACACGGAGGATAACGCATAGAATTTCTCTCGGAAAAAGGCATAAAACGAAATAATTCATAGTAAATTACAATATATTTTCTTAAATATAGACATATTTAAGATTGTGACGGTATCGAAAAAATTTTGGGTGGACAATTGTGCTTTGTTTTATACGAAGAAAATGGAATCTAGTTCTGTGGCAATATCAAAACAAGTAAGTGATAAAGCTAAATAGCATATTTAGTAATAAGTCTATTTTAAAATATAATTGCTTGTCTGATAATGTACCCAAAACGAAAATTGACCATTTCCTATATAAAAACCATTAATTTCCTTTGACTATTTTCGAAATATGACACTTTCTTGTATAACTATTCAATCATTTTTATAAAGGTGTCATCAGCAAGCATCAGTTAACTAATGACACAAAAAGAAGGCTAGTAAGTTTGAAAGCCATTCTTTCACTATATGTCTGTGTATTCTTTTGTATTTTCTTCTGTCCGGTCTAAGTATTTTACATTTGGCGTAAACGGGATGGTTAAGGATAAGGTTTTTCATCCATTTCCCAGAGTTACCTCATAAGATACGCACGAGTCGAAATGGGGTGGTGAATTCACTTACGCTGACACAACTTGGCGCGATGGTTTTGTATAGTACTGTAAAGTAAAGTACAGTTACATCCTATATATATGTCCCACTGCTGGGCACAAACATTCTCTCGTTTCTAAGGGGATACAATACTGACTAGTATTTAATTTTATATGTATCGATGTAGTGATGTTTGAAATAATTATTATTCATTTTTGCAGTGTTTAATCCACGTACTCTCAAGATTTTTAAAAATATGAAAATGGATCTAAGTATAAAAGATATCAACACAAAACCAAATGATATTCCCATAACTGTTTGTCCAAAGGATCAAGAAAAAAAGATTTTGCCACCTCTGCCAATTCAGTTGCCGCACAAAAATGTCCTCCACGATTTTTCCGTGCAAGAACAAGATTTTTGTTCAGACGATAGTGTCAAGGACCCTGACTACGAAAATACTTACTTAAATGATTCATCTAGTTCTGAAAGTAATGGTCCAAAAAGTCACACACAACAGCGGAAAAAAAGGTTTTCTAAAACCAAGGATATGGTTAACAAAAGACTTAATTTCGATCGTAAATCTTTACAGCTGTTAATAAATGAAAATGATGCTGATTCCCTGAATACCAACTCAGGTGTATTTGCCTCACGAAATGAAGATTTAAAAGTTTCCGTAGTTGACCCACAGACCTCCAAAGTAAGTAAGAAGTCTAGCTCAAGCAGAACATCTAGCACCGCTAGTTCTTCAAATTCAGGTAATAGCTCATCAGATTCAAGCAGTACCTCAAAAACCGAACCTGAAAAAGATGATGTAATTGACGATCGCCTATTAAATAATTTACCAGTCAGAGAAAATAATACTTCGCCTTGTCATTCAACGGAGACTCTATTTCCTAACCAGATATTTGAACTTGCAAACTCGCCTGAAGTTCTCGGCTCGTTATTATTTAGTGACACTGTGCTTGAATCTTCTTCAAGCCTTGTTCAAGATGCTATTAGAAACCCTCCACAAGAAATAAAAAGAGCTCGAAAACGTAAGCCAAACCCAGAAAAATGGACTTGCGTACAAGCAAAGATCTTGAGAAATAGAGGACAGGAATATATATCAAAAGACCGAAAAATTGTACCGAAAAGGTCAATAAAATCACCATGTGATGACAAATGCAAACAAAATTGTACGAAAAAAATTACTGAAATACAACGAAAAGATATTTTTGAATCATATTGGTGCTTGGGAGATTTGCAAAGGCAACTTGAATTTATATTGCGTCATATATCGACTGTAAAACCACGATATTCGTACAAAGTACATCACAGTAACCGCGGAAATAACAATGCTTTCTATCTGACAGTGGATAATGAACGAATTAGAGTATGTAAAAAATATTTTAAAAGTACGTTAGATATATCAGATCGTCCAATCAGAACTGTTATTGAGAAAATTCAGAAATCTGGAGGATTGGACCTGGATCAACGTGGTAAACATAAAAACCATTATTCATTAGACCCGGCCATTAAAGATGGTGTTAGAAAACACCTCGACTCTATACCTAAGATTGAGAGTCACTATTGTCGAATGGATACAAGCCGTGTCTACATTGATGGTGGAAAGACTGTGGCGGATTTACATCGAGATTATGTTACTGAATGCCAATCAAAAGGTGTACCGAGTGCAAACTATAATATGTATTACAATATATTCACAAACGAATACAATATATCGTTTTTCCAGCCTAAGAAAGACCAGTGCGAAGATTGTACACCTTACGCTAATGCTACTGAAGATGAAAAACATGATCTTAAGGAAAAGTATGAAAAACATTTAAAAGAAAAAAACCTATCAAGACAAGAAAAAGATGATGACAAAAACTTTACACCGGATAACTCAATTGTATGTGTCTATGATCTCCAAGCTGCAATGACTTGCCCAAGAGGCGAGGTGTCCAATTTTTACTACGTCTCAAAATTAAACTGTTATAACTTTACTATATGTAATTTAAAATCCAAAAATGTGAGTTGTTTCATATGGCATGAAGGCGAAGGAAAAAGAGGAGTTATGGAGATTGGGACATGTATTCTAAAATATATTGCCAGTTTAAAAGAAATCGCTGAGAAGCTTGATTCTAAATTAAATTTGGTATTCTATTCGGATAATTGTTGCGGGCAACAAAAAAATCATTTCATGATAGCTCTTTATATATACGCAGTTTATCACTTAGATTACATTAATTCAATTACCCACAAGTTCTTAATCAAAGGTCATACGCAGAATGAGGGCGATTGTGCACATTCAGTAATTGAGAGGTAAATTCAAAAAACCCTAAAATCAGGTCCTATCTATACTCCTGATCAATATACTCACATTATTAGAAATGCAAAGAAAACAGGAAAACCATATCAAGTGATTGAACTGAGCCATGAAGATTTTATTGACATAAAATGTTTAGCATTATCCATAGGTAAAAATTATTCTAAAAATACAGATAACGAAGCCGCTAAAATAACAAAAATGACAATTATAAAAGTAGAATCAGATGATACGGAAAACTATTCATACTATTATAAAAACTCGTATGAAGACAAAAATTTCAAGAAAGTTATAGTTGACAAGATTGGAAAGACAAGAAACAGTAGTAATAATAATAAAAAAAATATATTAAAAAATATTTACAAAAACAAAATGGCGATATGTGAGAAAAAGAAAAAAGGTTTACTTACTTTGCTACACAAAAAACTTATTCCGAGATTTTATGCCTCGTTTTTTGAGAATCTTTAAAGATTATCTTTGTTGGAATATATCACAGTCATAATAATATGTCTGAAGAATATGAAGTTCTTATTACATTTAATGCTGTTTTGATTGATGTTTTGTTTTGTAAACTTTTTATCGTTGATTTCATTTGAGCACGAATTAAGATATTCGTTACTTTGTAAAAATATTTTTAATATAGTTAAAGCTAATGATGTAGTTATTAGCTATGAAAAAGCTAGATCTGTTGTTTTTAATGTAACTGTGATTTTTATTTTTGTATGTGGTCTATTATAATATTCAGCTAGGCAAATAAATAGATTCTTTTTTGTGATCTCGTTGAAAAAAGTCTTAAAGTATTAGCAATGCAAAACAAATTATGCCAGTTCATAATAAAACGGATGTTATTTTTGTAGTCCTTATATTGTTAATATAAACTTAACCATAATTATGTCATTATTTTATAGAAGAAAATTTTGTAATTTTGATATAAAAGTAAATAAGCCACTGTTAAAAAATAAGTATATGAGAAACCTGTCCTATTTGCCGATGTGTCATTGTATATTAAAAGATGGTGATAAAGTAAATGACACAAGATGTTTTATGTTGGTATTACAAAAAAATAAAATATTAGCCGTTTGATATATGTCTGAAGCATGTTAAGTTTTCATAAATTTTATGTTATTTCTTTAATCACATGGCTACGGAGCTCCCTTTAAACAAAACTGTAATAAGTTTTACATAATTAATAGCAATACTAAAATGATTACGGATATTAAAATAAAATATATGAGCAATTTATTATTACGTTGTTTTTAAACTGTCCTCTTGAAAAAAGTATATTTTCAAGATGTGTCACTGACAAACTAAACCAGCGATATATATATATATATATATATATATATATATATATATATATATATATATATATATATATATATATATATATGGGTATGTATATATTATTTATTGAAATTATGTATTGAAGCGGTGTACTGCAGCTGGTTTGTGTATTTGCTTGTAACTTAAACTTAATTACGTTTCTGAGTGAATATCAATGCAACCTCTTACAGTATTAAGAATATTTTTTGAGAATTATGACAATATTACAATAAATTAATTTTTGTTATTATATTTGGTTTAACACAACAGAACTGCCCTCTGCACATAAAGAATATATAATTTACGTATATATTTTTTTTACACTTATTTGTGTATTTTTATTTTAAATATATAAATGTGCCACTGAAAATCAGGTTTGGAGTGTTGTACTTCTGATACATTCCAACATATCCTGACTCCATATATAAGGGAATAGAGTAATATATAATGATGTAAATATTATAATTAGCCTGGACCCCTCTCAGGTAAAGGCCTCCTTCAAGGATTTCCATCTTTCTCTATTTTTTGATATTTGTAACCAGTTTGTTCCTGCGATCTTCTTTATGTCATCCTCCTATCTCATGAAGGGTTTCCCTGCTCGGCCTTTGCCTGGCAGGCCTTTCCATGCGGTTAAATTTATGGTCCACGTGTGGTCTACGTATCGGGCTATATGACAGGCCCATCTGAATTTTAGTATATGAGCGTAAGCCAGCGTGTCCATTGATTTGGTATAGTTTCATACTTTCGTGTGTCGTATTTTGTGTATTTTCTTTCTGTTCCAAATTCCATTCCTTTCTGGCATGAACTAATATTGTTTTTAATTTTCTTCGTAATTTCCCTCGTCTATATGTTGGAGGTAGCAAAATGCATGAGTTTTATTTTGAGTTTTATTTTGATGATCGACATGTTGCTTTTAAATACTTCTTTTAGGTTCCAATGTTTGTTTCACGCGATTTTTATTCTGCGCTGTATCTCCATTTCATTGCCGTTTGTTTTGAAACTTATTTGTTTTCCAAGATATATTCCTTCACGTAGGTATTGCATATTCATTCACGTATTCTAGCAGCCTATTTTCTAACCTGATACACTTCTTGATGCTATTTTTCATAGCGTTCGTCTTTGTCAGGTTTATTTTCAATACATGCAGCATGGCTCTACGTGGTATTGCCATGCTGCAGCTATATTATGGTTGTAGCACGAATGAGTCGGCTCGACCGGAGAAGGTCCACGATCTCACATAATACTAGAGTAAAATAGCAGCTTAACGCTGCTGTGTTTTGTATGGTGAGTGTAGAGAACCGGAGATCCTTTTTACTGTAAACGAGGTATTTCATCTTAGTCCTCACGGGTGACAACGTATCTACATTTTGATTCGTAATCTAAGATAGATGTAGATGGCTATGGGCTACAGCAACCACTCACCATCAGGTGGACTGTGTGCTTGTTTGTCACCCTTATTATATAAAAAAGTTCAACTTGTCTGCTATTTATATATGTATATTTATATTAATATCAATATCTCCGAATATGAGTGCCCTCTTATATTTTAACTACTTATACAATGTATCAATGAACTTTTTATATAAGTATGCGGTGGTCGGGAAATTAATCTTACATTTAAAACATTTTCTTTAATATGAACCTACAAGTAATTTTTAATATTTATATATTATTCTTCCATAATTTAAAAATCAAAGTTATTATGTATGAATATCGAAATTCCTCCTCATCCACCTGACCTTAAGCATAGCGGTGACACTCTCTGTACGTGAGAATTCAAGCGCTGGTTACATTTTAGCCAGAGCGTGTAACGCTAGTGTTGATACAGAACCAATATGGAATCTGGTGGCACGGCAGTGCCCCCGCCAAGTCGGGCAAACAAGCAGGAAGGCCATGCCATCCTATTCTCGAACCAGTTCAGGCCATTTTCGAAACCCTATAACTTCATTGTAGATTAAACTAGAAGTCTGAATTTTCAGTAACCAAGTAGGCATTGTAAAAACTCGATATGTTTTTAATGTTTTTAAAGAATTATAACTAGTCAAAGTTTCTTAATTTTGTCTCTTACTGACTGACCGATCATTAATACTCTAAGGCACTTCTAGCAGACATAGAAGCTTCAAATTTGAAATACAAATATTGTTTTCTATATAAATCAAGGAAAATCTATAATATTTTCGTTCGCAATTTCGGTCCAGTTTTCGAGATACACGAACTGCATAAATAACATTGTAATCCTATATAAATATATGGGATTACAAAGTTACATTTGCAGTGAATGAATCAGTGTACATATATATGTATAATATAATGGAATAATAGGTGTAGATAGGTACCTAGATATAACTATCTACAAAAGAAATGAGATGCCATCCAAAACATAACTTGTAAAAAAAAACAAGTCTCGCAACCCAGTTCTTCTAACGTCAAAGTTGTGAGATCCATGTAATACCAAGTCGGTTAATTTATTCAGTCTCTACTTAAGGGTCCTTCTGTCTTAAGTTATTACGTTATCAGCTAACCTAACAACATCTTATAGTGACTTGGCCATCGTATGAAAACGCAATGTATCTCTCAAGAATACATATTACCTATATTAAATTAGATTGTTTAGTGCGATATATATATATATATATATATATATATATATATATATATATATATATATATATATATATATATATATATATATATATATATATATATATATATATAAGTACAAATATATACTTTAAAACTATTATATATAATATAAATGTGCCTTACATTTAAACAAATATTGTAATTAAATAAAGGTAGAATAATTGTATACAAATGAACAGTCATTCTTTTAGTAAAAAGCGCAGTCAGTCTGTGCTTACGTGCGGTGCTTGAGATTCGAGAGAAGAAACGCGTACTACTACGTACTAGCCCTCGGCCAAGGTAGTCGGCGACGGCCCGTTGCACGCCCCGCGCGCTTCACAAGGCCCCCGGACACATCTAGACACCCACACATAGCGGCAAGCGATTTTACGTGCACACATGCTTAAGTGTTGTTTCTTTTCGCGTAGTGTATATTTTCTTTGCCTTAAGTTATATATGTGTGTGTAGTTCCGAATTTGATATAATACAACTTAATTTTTTGTTTTAATCCACGTCTCAGTGAAAATAATAATGTGGGTGTTATGTAAAATACCTTTAAAAACATATTTTAGTTCGTCAAATTTACCTACTCTTTTTAAACTTCGAACTTTGGCATATAAAAAGCTAAAGTTTTTGTACTAAGACTCAATTCATCGTATTGTTGTATTATTTTATTGCGTGTATAATGCATTTTTTTTTTGGATATCTGTAAGTAAATTACTTTTTTGATGTCTTACTTATAATTGTAGGTAATCCGTTTATATATTTTATAGTGAGATTTTTTTTCCCGCCCTCCTGACGGCGATTTAGTACGTCTCGATTTTTTTCTATATGTTCGTCGGGTACTATACGTATCTCAGTTCGAGTATGCTGACCTATTGTGCATGATATTTATTATTATATCTTGAGGACCAATTAATACTTTTAAAGTTCTAATTGGGTCATTCCTACCCAGTCTATTCGTTTTAACGGCAGCGGGTATTCGAGATAGGTGTGTTTCAGAATGCTCATAGTTTCGCTTTGTATCATATTCTATTCTGCTTTTAATATTTTTATTATTTTTTTGGATACACCGAGAATTATTATGTTTCATTCGCGCTGCGTATGATCTTAAAATTCCAATATGAGGTTTTTATACGTAAGAGTTTGCGTATTTAATATTTTACATTGCGAAATGACCTATTTCAATAATTTAATTTTCTTTTCAATACTGTCATTTTGTAATTTTATATTTTTTATTTCACATTTCAAAATATTTTGTTCGGATGTGATGATTTCTATAGTTTGATTTATCTTTTTTATTTATCTCTAATTTCTACAAGACTTTGTGATAATTTCTTAAAATTTTGTCTTGCATTTTCGTATTTTCCTGTAGAAATTACATGATTTAATTTTTAGTTTCATTAAGTTCTCCTCTAATGTTAAAGTCGGGTTCCCAGTGTTTTCTTTTCCGCAACATAGTTACACGAGAAGACTTTTCTTTTGATGTATTTATTGTTCTTAGGTCAGGAAACGATCCACTTCTACTTGCGCTTAAGAGTTTACCACAACAATTAGGCAAACGTAAAACGCTCATGTTTACAAGAAATCTTTTGCAACTCAAATGCCACTAACGATGCGAATTTACAGTAGTATAAGAAAATTAACATTAAAAATATCTCGCACTAGATAACAAAGAAGTAAATTATATCGACTTAACACATTGACATACGTCTACTCACTTCGTCGTTCGTACGTAAAAAAAGATACTCGTATTAAACTAAAATGCTTCAAAGACATAATATAAAGTCTGCCAGTATTATTTATTGGTAAAATGCGGCGGACATTACCTCGCTCTAAAGACCTTTCAAATGTGAGACGATGCCTGTACCAAGCAGTAGGAAAAATATGACTGATTACCTTTTTATAGTAGATGAAGTGAACGAGCATACTGCATACCTTATGCTAAGTTACTACTGCCGCTCATGAACAATTGCAACAACATGGCGATTGCAAGTGTATTGCCGACTAAAAAGAAATAAGCTTGAAGGTGAATTTAGTCTAAAGGTCCCTAAGTTGTCTAGGTGCAGAAAAATATCTGACGGCAGTCTACTAACATGTTTATATTGCCGCTAATCGAAAGCCTCAAGAATTTTCTACTTATCTGATATTACTCTATTACGACACCCACGTTAAGAATAGGCGTGATGGATCACTTAATCCACTACCACTTGTCCTTTTAGATACTAAAAGTGACAAACAAACTTACAGTCCATAACGGTATGTGGTTACTGAAGTCCATAGACATTTACAGCCAAATTCAAACGAAGAACGCTACATATGTGTTGTCATTTGAGGAATAATATGGAACGCTTCACAACCTGTAATAATACTACCTCTCTTACGTACCCTTTAGGTCGGAATAAGCAAGCACCTTTATTTGGCGGCGATTAGAAGGTTAACCGTTTAAGTTTGCGCGTTTACCGCTTAAATGAACCCCTTTGTCGTATCTCCTCAATTTCGAGGCACTCCCCTTGCTGCCTCAGCTAGCATCGGAATCCTTGGCGTCGACATATCGAATAGTGTGCAGTTTCGTGGTCACTTGGAAAGGAAGGCCAAATTGGCCTCTAAAAAGCTTGGCGTGCTCAGCACAGCGGGACAGTATTTGCATGCCGGCACATCGCTTGCAACTTTACAAAGCGCAAGTTCGGCCTCACGTGGAATACTGTTCTCATTTTTGGGCCGGGGCACCCCAGTGCCAGCTCCTTCCACTTGACCGCATCCAGCGTAGAGCTGTTCAAATCATCGACGACCGAGTTCTTTATGATCGGCTCGATACACTGACACTGCGTAGAGATGTTGCATCTCTTTGCGTATTTTATCGCATCTATCACGGGGAGTTCTCTGAGGAATAGTTCGGACTAATTCGAGCCGCTCAATTTCACCATCGCACATCGTGACAAAACTCGCGTTACCATCCACACCATCTGGATGATTGGCGGTCCACCACTGTGTGATTTAGAAGATGTTTTCTTCCTCACACAAATTCTCTGTGAAATCGATTACCATCAGCGATTTCTCCGGACCGAAACGACTTAGGGACCTTCAAGAAAAAAGCCTACTCCTTTTAAAAAGGCCGGCAACGCATCTGCAATTCCCCTGGTGTTGCAGTTGTTCATGGGCAGCGGTAGTCACTTACCATCAGGTGAGCCACATGCTCGTTTGCCCCCTCTTATAGAAAAAAATAAGGTGGTACATACCCAGACCCTTCAGCAAAAAGTGTCTTACCACTTGGTTAACATTACACAATAACTTAATAGGGTGCTATATGATTTTTTTTCCAATCACGTTTTATAATCACTAATCATTTCTTAAGTTTTCTTGAACTCGATTGTTCCAAATTCATTGTTGTTCATACTATCGTTATATTTTAATACCTACTGGGATCAGATAATCACGATAATTTGGAAACAACAGAGGCTATGATTTCTCTGCAGGAAATGTATGTAGCATAATTGAAATCGATTATGTTCTCTTTGACATTTTTTTTGGATTATTTTGGTTTTTAAATCCATATGAATCATTGTTTTTAGAACAGCATCAGTATATCTGTGTGATAAAGTGAGATTCTGTCATACGAAAAACTATACTAATTCTAAAACAACAATTCAAATACGATGGACTGGTTATATGGAGCGGCGTTATCAACGCGGCGCTGCACTCACCAAAATTACTGCGGGGTACTCACCAAATTAATATATGGCAGTTGACGAAAAAATTTACGATATCAACCCTGAATTAGGAACTCATTGCCAAAATGCCAACTTTTACAAGCTGGTTGTATTCCGTGTGGATAGGAACTGCCCTCTTACCTATTTACGCCATCAAATAGCTGTGCTTGAACTGCTGTGAGGCATTCCATTTTAGTTATCAGAGTTTTTAGAATTTAGTCATTATTCTTTGTTTGCAGTGGACTGCATATGCAAATGTTGGTATTATCCAGATAGACTGAAATCATGATTGGCCCATTCACTAAAAGTCCTATAACAAGCAATGTCTCCCAATTAATCCATATAAAAATGAATGATCAAAATTTGATATCCGTAAAATAACGCATAAAAATGCTTAGCTGCAGTACCCCTTGGGTTTTCTGCCGACTTCCAAAAAGGAGACGGTACTCAAGTCGAGTGTATGTTTTTTTTTGCTTATTTTTTATGTGTGTTACCTCATAACTTTGTATTGGGCGAACCGATTTCGATGATTCTTTTTTTATATGAAAGCTGATAGTTCTCGTGTGGTCCCATATGAATTTGATCAAGATTAGACCAATGGTTATTGAGTTATTTTTAAATAACCTGTATTGAAGTCGCTTATATTGAAGTCGGCTGTACAAAATTTTTAATTTTAAATTATAAATAAAATATTCTCAAATATTTTTCACAGTGATGGATGTCGTATTGATTTTCTTTCTAAAGAAGATATTTGATATGAATACAACTGAAAATACCGTTAAATATATACATCGTAATCTATAGTCCACACGGCGCAGTTTACAAAATCTGTAGATAATACACGTCTCATTTTATAATATAACTAACAACATAAACATGCAATTTCCGTAATTACAACAAAATCTTACAAAACTACAATTTAATAATGTTGAAATACAATGTCTTTGTTGCGCCGAAGTAGTTATTGTAATCCAATCATACCGATAACAGCGTACGTGCACAAAAGCTACTAACGCTTTTATGTTTGCAAAAGCACTAAAAGTTGCTAATGCTTTACTAAGATTATTTGATAATATTCTAAATTTAAATACAAACAAGTTTGTTTTTGGTTACCTACTAAAGTAATAATAATACAGTTATCTCTATATATAAAATTCAATTGATGTCCGTTTGTCTTGCTAAAACTCAAAAATGGCCTGACCGATTTTGATAATTTTTTTGTGTGTGTTTGATTGACTCCCTACATAGTTTAGAAATATTTTTACCCGGTAGGTGGCGCTGTTTTTGAAATCCAAAAATCACCCATGCAAAGTCGGAGTGGATCGCTAGTATTTAATGAAAAGGAGTCGTTTCAGTAAACGGGTTACTGGCGGTCAACCTCTAAGGTAATCTACGCTGACTGGGTATCCATGAGTACTCAAATTCAGATAGCAATGATCCTCGAGTCCATGGCATAGCCCGCCAGTATCTATCTCTTTCACCTAACCCTCAGCTGTGTGTTTTCCCTTGCCGAGGGCTTCCGCCTGTTTAGGTTTTCATTTGTTTACTTATTTTACTTTATTTTCTATATTGTGTTATATGGAATATATATTTAATTATATATTATTTATATTTTATATATATAAATGCATCCCAAACAAATAAAATACTACAAAATATCTCAAATAGCAGCTTACAAATTCTTAGTAGCAGCCCAGAGTTAGGAAGTTGGGTCTATCCGGTCGTGTCAGATTATTTATTTATTTAAGCTTTATTGAATCTTACATATTAAGCACAGGAACGAAGGGCAGACTTAATGCTAAAAGCATTTTTAGCCAGTCAACCTGAGGGCAGTGATAGAACTACGAAGGTGGTTACAAATAAATATACATAAACACATACATATACATATTATACTTACAAATAAATACATACATAAATACACAATCAATATACACAAAAATATAATTTTATATATTATAAGAAAATATATCACCGGCTGTTTGTGAATCACTCCCAAAAACAAATACAGATGTTACTAAGGATACTTTTGATCAAACCCAATTGTTGATTCAAAGGTCCCTTCAAACGAATAATTGTTTCGCACCGATCTAGATACAAGTCCCGTCACGTAAAACGAACGCTGAGCGACGTGGAGGGAGTGTGTCTGCGCATGGTTACAGTCGCGTTCTAAAGTACTACATAGTATTTGGCTATTGTTTTAAAAATATAATAGTAATTAATTGTTTTATTAGAATTATAATAGGTACTTTACTAGCTACTTAGAACTTTGAAAGAGGTTGGAATTAAAAATGGATAATGTTTACTCGAGCATTAGTTTTTATTTCTATCGTAAAATATAAAGTAATTTTTAAAATGAAAATTTAAGCTAAGGGTGACACGCCGCCAATTATATCGTCTTGGGTCACATGGCAGCCAGATATGGGTGGTATGTTAGTGTAACTGGATGTTACTTCATCATCACTTTCATCTTCGCTTGAGCTTCTGGCATCAGAATCATCATCATCAATGCGAATGATAAATGTTTCCGTCAACAGGTCGACCACATGGTAATTTTTTCGGTATTCTTCCTCAATACTTTTAACTTAACTGCACAATTTTCCACATTCACCTTCTTCCATCAAATTTACCTTTTCGTTCACTAGTTCAGTCTTAAAACAATAGATATAAATAAGTTTTCTTTTCTTCCGTTTTAAAACCATCGTCGCGAGTCGTGCAAAGTAAGCTGTGTGTGCGACTATATTTTGGGTGCAAATAAAGCGCGGAAAGCATGACCCAATTGCATACCCGCTCAGTAATACTGACGAGAATTCCCCCGTCGCACCCTATTCATACCACCAATTTGATCGATAAATCGCTCAGTGCCCAGGTTCAAGCCAGGTCAGCGTTTTATATTTTACGTCACGGGACTTATAAGAGTTCAGCATCCACGCGTACATTGACCCCTAGTCAGCTGATTGTAATTGAGTAATTCCACTGTTGGTTTTATGTTTAAGTATTTTCATGATTTTTTTTATGAAATTATCGTTTCATTTAGCTGTACTAATATGATGGAGTGTGAATAAAGTTAATAAAACGTTGTGAAAAGATGATTTTATTTTCCTCGGGATCAAATTTATTTGTGACCCATGGTCAAACGTGTCCTCAGTACTGTCATCAGACTTCGTTTTCGGGAGCGTTTCACAAACACCCGGTGTAATACAAGATACATAAAGAGACGTTAAGTACTGATGAAACTACAACTATAATTATGACGGAACTTAGCAGTTGTAAAGCAAGTTTAGAAAATAATCTCGAACCTTCTTATTAAATGTTTGTTTGCAGGTAGGTTGTCTTAATTATTATGGGATAACCACCCATCGATCTAAAATAGTGAGGGGATAGTGAGTGCACCTATGCTTACGCAAACACTCCGTCCTTAATATTGTGCTGTGCAGATGGCTAGTATCCATTCAGCCTGGCTGCCATGAAAACAATTCAGTCTGGAATACATTATTTATCATATCTTGCACAGAGTACTAGTGTGAGATGTGACTCACAACCGTAACAAATTCGATCTAAAAACATTGCAGTTGTATTCATGACATGACATTTGCTGCTACAAACGGTGTGGCAACGCATAAAATACGAAAAAACAAATTTTATTTTTATATATGTCGGAGCATCTATAAAATATCACTTGGATCGAGGTGGAAATGGGGTTATACCGAGGAACCCCCTCTTGTTTGTGCAGTATAAAATTCACAGTAGGTGCCATGCGGGAGACATTCCGCTTAAGTCATTCAACGAATGTGGACATTCTACTAGTGCTAAGATAGTGTCATGGTTCTGTTCGTTGTTGTAATTCTTCTAGTGCAGGCAAGGAGCATTGGTGTTGCTGAGAGGCTGCCCTGTGCTACATTGGGGTAAGTAGTGTTGCTGTGTAAAATTTAATTCTAACATCCAATGATTAATTATCATTTATCAATTAATATATAAATGAACAACTAAAAATGTGTTTTAATAACTAGTAATATATCGATTTCTTATATTTAAGCGAACACTACACATTGAATAAAACTACTAAAGATATTACTACTTATTGAATAAAACTACTTTTACAAATTTTATCTCGTTTAATTTACTTATTTTTCTTATTTTATTAATTCCGGATGTTTCGGGTGCTTTCCAGCACCCGTGGTCACGGGGGAATAAAGTGATTGACGTCCCGATGTCAGAGTTAGCCCGGAGTACCTTCAGCTTTTTTAATTATTAATTTTGGTCCGATCTACGCAGAATGAACATACTGAGTCTTGAAGTCATGCAGTGGTATGCTTGGGTTTAGTTTTAATTGTAATAATTACAGGATCCCAAGCAGGTGGTAGTACCTAGCCTCCCTCTCTATTAAGATTAGAATGTTTTTAATTTCAAAAGTCTCACGTATCATCCTTGGCAGTAATCGATTGTCTCTTGCGAGAATTTGTGGTTTATCAAATCTAATATAATGGCGGGGGCCGTCTAGGATATGATCGCAAACTGCAGACTTCCCGGAACGTTGATGCTTCACGTCAGCTATGTGTTCTTTTACGTGGGTTTTTATTGATCGTTTTGTTTGCCCTATATATGAGAGACCACATTCACAATCAAGCTTGTACACTCCTGCATCTTGTAGAGGCATATTGCACTTGACGGATGATAAGAACTGACTAATGTTCTTCGGCGGCTTGAGAAATTTTCTAATAGAAGCTCGCTTCACGATGTAGCCAATCTTGTCTTGACACCTCTGACATATGGTAGAATAGCAGGCACACGCTCGACTATGGTCGGCTTCACTCAGTCACTGGCGTGGGACCCGAAGCTTGTTGTCGTGCGGAACCTGCTTGACGTGCTGAAACTCGGCAGCCAGGTATCACAGATCCCTCGTGCTCTCTGTAACAAAGATTTGCTCACGGTAGCTAACTGTGAAGGATAAAGGTGGGATTCACCGTTTATATATCAGTTTGTATGGGTCTTTTTTCTATACACAGTGTGACTTATGGTGTTATTAGGATTTCAAGTGACTAACACATCTAGGAAAGCTAAATAATTATTTTCCTCTAACTACATAGTAAATTGAATTTTAGAGTTTATGGAATTAAGATGTTCTAAAAATGCATTTACTATATCTAATGGTAAAATTGTGAAAGTATCGTCTACGTACCGCTCGTAGAACCTTGGAGTTACTAGTGCAATAAGCAGGGCTTTCTCCTCAAAGTCCTCCATGAAAATATCGGCGACAATGGGAGATACTGGTGAGCCCATCGCAACACCATCTACTTGCTTGTTAAACTCTTCCTTCCACAGTAGATAGTCAGATGTAAGGCATACTGCATATTCTGCTATCATGTTGTTTTCCTCTAGTTTCCTAGTTACAATTGAGATGCAGTCTTCAACAGGTAGGCATGTAAATAGAGACTGAACATCAAAACTGACCATAGTTTCCTTGTCAGTAAGACATATAGACCGTACGTTGTTATTATATAACCTGTCAAAACAATCTCTGGCTGACGCGACAATAAAAGTTTTGGCCAAAGGTGTGAATTTTGCAATAACACCGCGAGAAATCCCGTATGAAAACATTATCTGTAGTATTAAGGACTATCTGTAAATAATGTTGGTAATCAAGATTTAGAGGCCATACGTCAAGACATTTCGTCTTTGTTACGTCGAAGCTCAGCGCCGAAATTAAATCTTCTCAAAGATGAATTTATTGCATTGAAAAACTTACGCAACAGACCAGATCTCACGATTCTCCGCGCAGATAAAGGTAATGCTACAGTTATAATGGATACGTCGGATTACAATTTTAAAATTCAACAGCTTATATGGGATAAAAGTACGTACGTAAAGGTCAAAACATACCCTACAACGAATACGCTTAAAACAACTAGTGATCTAATTAAGAAATACTCCGAGAAATTGAATCTAGACGTTAATTCGATAATACCTGCATGTGACACACTACCGAAGTTCTATGGATTACCGAAAATACACAAACCGAACGCTACATTACGTTCAATAGTGAGTCAGATCGATTCGCCAAATTACAGATTGGCTCAACACCTAGCGAAAGTACTATCATATAGCGGTAGTTCCGCACGACAACAAGCTTCAAGTCCCACGCCAGTGACTGAGTGAAACCGGCCATAGTCGAGCGTGTGCCTGCTATTCTACCATATGTCAGAGGTGTCACAAACAAGATTGGCTATATCTTGAAGCGAGCTTCTATTAGAACATTTCTCAAGCCGCTGAAGAACATTAGTCAGTTCTTATCATCCGTCAAGTGCAATATGCCTCTACAAGATGCAGGAATGTACAAGCTTGATTGTGTCATATATAGGGCAAACAAAACGATCAATAAATACCCGCGTAAAAGAACACATAGCTGACGTGAAGCATCAACGTTCCGGGAAGTCTGCAGTTTGCGATCATATACTAGACGGCCCCCGCCATTATATATTAGATTTGATAAAACACAAATTCTCGCGAGAGAACATCGATTACTGCCAAGGATGATACGTGAGACTATTGAAATTAAAAACATTCTAATCTTAATAGAGAGGGAGGCTAGGTACTACCACCTGCTTGGGATCCTGTAATTATTACAATTAAAACTAAACCCAAGCATACCACTGCATGACTTCAAGACTCAGTATGTTCATTCTGCGTAGATCGGATCAAAATTAATAATTAAAAAAGCTGAAGGTAGTCCGGGCTAACTCTGACATCGGGACGTCAATCACCTCAGTCCCCCGTGACCACGGGTGCTGGAATGCACCCGAAATATCGGGAATTAATAAAAATAAGAAAAATAAGTAAATCAAACGAGATAAAATACATAAAAGTAGTTTTATTCAATAAGTAGTAATATCTTTGATTTTATTACTTAACATACTATACGCCACCAAAATTTCAGAAAAGTGTAAGACAGCTTGACGTTATATTGCCGAAACTCTTCATCTTACAAATTACTTTTAAACTACAACGATTTCCAGTTACTGGAATGGAAATAATACGGTATGAACGTCAATGGCGAGTACGTCACTCACCTTCGATTTGCCGACGATATAGTCCTTATGGCAGAATCGCTGGAGGATCTGAGCACTATGCTCTTTGACCTCAGTAGTGCCTCCCAACGGCCTGTCCGTTATAAAAATGTCTTTAAAATGAACATGACTAAAACAAAGATCATGTGTAACGTCATTGTTGCCATGTCATTCTTGTACTGTTAGTTACACTACTGCTACTGCTGGTGGAGCACTACGCCGAATTTGATGAAGAGTATGTTTGGGTACCTGGGACAAGTGGTCCAAACAGGCGAATCCAACCGCGACCGGAACGTCAATCGAAGGATGCAGTTCGGCTGGATAGAGTACGGGCAATTACGACGCATCCTCTCGTCAGATATACCCCAAGACCTGAAAACAAGATTGTACAGTCAGTGCGTGTTGCCAGTGATGACTTATTTATCTGAGACATGGTTCTCCACTGCTGGCTGAATCCGGAAAGCTCAACGTCGCTTAGTGAGCTATGGAGAGGGTTATGCTTCGGGTTCCTCTGAGTGATAGACATAAAATGAGGATATCCGCAGTAGAACTATATTGACGGACATAGCTCAACGGACAAGTTAGCTGAAATGGCAATGGGCCGGCCATATAGCTCAAACAACCGAAAACCGATGGGGAAGGTAAGACCTCTAGTGGCAGCCTCGTACTAGTTGCCTTATTATTGAGCGGCTCTCCACTAGATAGAGTAACGACCTGGTAATATATGCATGAAGTCGATGGTTGCAGGTGGCTCAGGACCGTGCTTTGTGGCATTCCTTGTGGGAATCCTCTGTTCAGTAGTGGACTTGTAAAGGGATGTAATGATGATCCATTACAGGCTTTAAAATTTACTAATGAATATAGGCTTCGCTTATACATTGTGTCGTAGGGAATCGTAGATATTTGATATTTTTGGAAATTTGTAATTATTGGATAGCTTTTTATACTAATTATAGTAGTAATATGTTTATTTCAATTACTTAATACTTTCATTTTACGATTTTCAGACACAATAGTTAGACAATAGCAATGACCTATATGTAGTGTACGTTACAGCGAAAGAGTTAATATGCACTTTTATATATTTTTTGGAAGAATGGCATTTAGAAATATATAAAATTAAAAAAAAACCGGCCAAGTGCGAGTTGGACTCGCGCACCGAGAGTTCCGAACAAATTCGTAGGTATATAAGTTTAAAATTATTAAAAATATTTTTATTATATGATGTAACTAAAAATTTATACTTTTCGCAATTTTTCCTTTATTTGTGCTATAAAACGTTGCTTCGTACCAAATTTTAAGATTCTGAGCACACGGAAATTAGCCTGTAGGTTTTGCTTCCCTTGCGAATGTCGAAAATTTGCGGCATAAACGGCTGTATCTTTTGATTTCGTTGGCTTAGAAGTATGATTTTTTCACAAATCCAAGGGACAGTAGACTTGAGTATTTGATAGAATAGAATAGAATAGAATAATTTTTATTCAATATACATAACATGTGTAATTCTTATTGAAAGTCATTTTTAACTTTACCACTAGTTCGAAAAAAACCCCCTGTCCTGGGAAAAACCAGCAACAAACCCAGCGGGACTTCTTTTTAAATAAATTCTACAATATAAATGATTACGAACCATTTACAAAATTTATTTTAGAAACTGCTTGGAAGCGACCACCTCATTCCCAGGGGTTACTATCAACCATGTATTAATTTATACTATAATAACCCTTTATATACAGTTTCAGCTTAATAGAATATTTAAACTTGGTAATAGAGAGAACCTGTACACTTTCCGGGACCTTGTTGTAATAGCGTATACATTGCCCCAAGAATGAATTACTGACTCTGTGGAGTCCAGAAACTGGCATCACTAGCCTGTGTTTGTTCCTAGTGTTTACAGAATGTATATCACTTTTTTACTAAACTATCTTTGTTTTTGTGAACATACATTAAATTTTCGTAAATATACTGAGAAGCCAAAGTTAATATATTAATTTCTTTAAATTTATTTCTAAGAGACTCTCTCGGTTTTAGATTGTAAATATCTCTAATGGCCCTCTTCTGTAAAACAAAAATAGTTTCTGAATCAGCCGCATTTCCAATAGCAAAATCCCATAAGACATTATGCTATGGAAATAACTAAAATAAACTAATCTAGCTGTCTCGACACTAGTAAGACCTCTAATCTTTTTACAGCATAGGCTGCAGAACTTAGTCTGCTTGCTAATTTGGATATATGGGGGCCCCACTGAAGCTTTGCGTCAAGAGTGATGCCAAGAAAAACAGTGGATACAACAAGGCTCAATTTCTCCCCATTTAAAAACACATTGGTATTAAGATTTTTAACATTCGTCGTTGTAAATTTAACCCAATTAGTTTTATTTCCGTTCAAATGCAGATAATTAACGTTAAACCAATGCACTATTTTTGATATAGCATTATTTACTTCGTCACATTTAAATGATTGAAACAGAAACAGAAACAGAAACTTTTTTATTCAATATAGATTATAAATAATGCTTATTGAAAGTCACTCCTTTGTATAATTACCACTGGTTCGAAAAAAAAAAACCTCTGTCCTGGGAAGAACCAGCAAGAAACCCAGCAGGACTTTATTTTTAAAAATAACAGCTTACAATCATGTATGTTACACCAATTAACAACACAACAAATTAGAAATAGCTTGGTAGCGATCACCTCATTTCCAGGGGTTATTATCATCTATAAATTCTTTAATACTATAATAACCCTTTTTATACAAACTTAGTTTAATGAAGTTTTTGAACTTTGAGCAGGTCAAATTTTGTATATTTTCTGGAATTTTGTTGTAAAAGCGTATACATCGCCCCAAGAATGAATTACTGACTCGATGGAGTCGAGTAACCGGTACTACTAGCTTGTGTCTGTTCCTAGTATTTACAGAATGAATATCACTTATTTTTGTAAAACTACTTTTATTTTTGTGTACGTACATTACATTTTCATAAATGTATTGAGAGGCCAAAGTTAATATATTAATTTCCTTAAATTTTTGTCGCAGCGACTCTTTAGGCTTTAAATCATAAATTGCTCTTATGGCCCTCTTCTGTAAAACAAATATAATTTCAGTGTCAGCTGCGTGTCCCCATACTAAAATACCAAACGACATTATGCTATGGAAATAGCTAAAGTAAACTAGTCTAGCTGTTTCAACACTAGTTAGACTTCTAATCTTTTTTACGGCATATGCTGCAGAACTAAGTCTGCTTGCTAGTTTTGATATATGGGGGCTCCATTGAAGCTTCGCGTCTAGTGTGATTCCAAGAAAAATGGTGGTATCTACAAGACTCAGTTTCTCCCCATTTAAAATTACATTAGTATTTAATTGTTTGACATTTGGAGTCATAAATTTCATACATTTCGTTTTAGTGCCATTTAAATGCAAATTATAAACATTGAACCAATTTTACTAATTGAGATATAGCATTATTTACTTCGTCATATTTTAGCAATTGTCGACTTAATTTGAAAATTAAAGAAGTGTCATCTGCAAATAATACTATATCATGGTTATCTCCTACTATGTAAGGTAATTCATTAATGTATACAAGAAACAGAAAGGGGCCTAGAATTGAGCCTTGAGGCACGCCCATCTGTACCATCGACCCGGAAAAACTCATACTGTTAATGACAACTTTTTGCGTTCTCTTACTTAAATATGAAATAATTAATTTAAGAGCATCACTTCTTACACCGTAGTGTTTAAGTTTCCTGATTAATGTTTCATGGTGAACACAATCGAAGGCTTTGGATATGTCACAAAATATACCCAAAGCATCCTGTGAATTCTCCCATGCATTAAATATATATTTAATCAGCTCAACACCGGCATCAGTTGTCGAGCGACCCCTTGTGAAACCAAATTGATTTTTATGAAGTAAATTATTTATATTAAAGAAATTTAACATTTGATGAAGAATAATTTTTTCAAAAATCTTACTAAGTGTTGGTAGTACAGAAATAGGTCTAAAATTAGCGGGGTCTAATGTACTACCAGATTTAAATAAAGGTATTACTTTACTATACTTCATTAAATCAGGAAACACACCAGATTCGATACTAGAATTAAAAATAGTAGCTAAATGAGGCGCGATTGTATCTATTATAGACGCAATAACTTTAACGGAAATCCCCCACAGATCCGCAGTTTTCTTAACATCAATAGTTTTAAAATATTTTACAATATCTTTTGATGATACTTTATGAAATGTAAAATTCTTTGTACACGCATTTACATTTTGTTTAAGTAATGATTCGGCGACCGCAGGAGAAGAATTCAGTGACTTAGTGGTTAATATCGGAATATCAGTAAAATATTTCTCAAAAACCATTGCAACGTCCTGATCTGATTCGGTTAATTTGTTATTAACACTTAACTGGTAGTTTGAATTGCGAGAGTTAATCTTACCAGTTTCGCTATTAATTATACTCCATGTCATTTTAATTTTATTAGTAGCCGTCTTAATTTTGTTGCTCAAATGCAAAGACTTGGCTGTGGAGCACACTCTTTTAAATATTTTTGAATATTTTTTTACATATTCCCTAAATTCGACGCTATGATTTTATGACCTTTCATGGTAAAGATCATATAACCTATGTCTGCTCTTATGGACTCCTACTGTCGCCCATTCATTAAATGACTTCCGACTGTTCAAGGAGAATGTCTTAGAAGTAAAAGTATTATTAAATTCATTGCAAATAAGCTTACATAATGTTCCGTACAAAAAATTTGGATCATTTTGGTATGTAAGTGATGGAAGTTTTTTCACTATGTTACTTCTAAATTTCTCCAAGCGACGTGCATTTACTGGAACAAACACAACTTTCTTATCTACTTGCTTTTTGTGAACATATGGTAACGAAACTACTTGTCCACAGTGATCAGAACTTAATTTTTGAATTATACATTTATGCAACGGCTTCACATTTGTAAAAATGTTATCTATACATGTTGCACTAGATTGAGCAATACGCGTTGGCTCTAAAAATAAATTAAAAAGACCATATGATTTAAACAATGATCTAAATTTAATATTGATTGAGGAAGCTTCTAGAAGATTGATGTTAAAGTCTCCACATATTACAACAGATTTATTCCGTTTATTAAGCTTAGCAAAAACTTCCTCCATAATTTTTTCAAAAGTATCGTATATAGAACATGGGGGTCTGTAGACGCTCACAACAATGAGGTGCTCAAACTCAACACATGCTATTTCTACAGTTCGCTCAACAGAGAGGCTCACAATATCTTTACGTTCTTTACATGACAATAATTTACTAGCTAATATTAAGGAGCCACCTCTTAAAACCGTTTCTCTATTGAAAGAACTGACCACCTGGTGATTACTGAAGTTAAACATTAAGTTATAAGCTTTTAACCAATGTTCAGTAATACATAAAATATGAATATTGTTGCTATTTAAGAACAACTCAATTTCTAACTCTTTGCCTACCATGCCTTGTATATTTTGATGCACCAGGTGTATACAATTTTCATTATCATTCTGTGGAGTCATACAATTAAAGATTTGTAAGCTACATTCTAAATTATTTAAATTATTATAACTGCTAGAGATTACCTCTATTGTCTCATTTTCTAATTTAAATTACTTGGAACTGATTCCAAATTACATATTAAGTCATTACACTGCTCAAAAGGAGCAGATGTCTGTGTAGCCAAGTCCTTGGCTGAGTTAATATATAAACAATAAGATAGCACATTGCTATCTGTCTTAAAATATATTTAGATAGGTAATACCTATCATTAGACAAAAATTTCTTAAGTAAATTATTTATGTTTATTAAATTACATTATTATTATAATTATAACAATTAAATGTCAAGTTTATATTATTATTACATGAAAAGTTATTCATTAATAAATTTAAATCATATCTTATTTTATTTTCCTGCGGCCAACCCTGTATGTAAGGCAATGTAAACTAGATAATTTTATGTACATTTAAATTATTAAGATTATCAATATATTTTAATAATTGATTTTTGTTTAGATTGCCCTCTTTAGATTGACGTTTAAGTTTAAAAATAAGAAAGTATCATCAGCAAATAATACTATATCATGACTATTCCCTGCAAGGTGAGTTAAGTCATTAATATACACCAGAAACAGAAATGAGCTGAGAATCGAGCCCTGAGGAACACCCATTAGTACAGGTATGAATTTGAGCTTGATACCTCCACGCGTTCCTGAGAAAAAGGGTCTTGACAGACAGACAGACAGACAGACGGACAAGAAAGTGATTCCTAAAGGGGTTCTGTTTTTCCATTTGAGGTACGGAACCCTAAAAATAAAAAAAATCATATATCCGTATCCGCGTGGCTCGCTGGCTGCATATCCAGTTTTCAGATCTTTTGGGTCCAGAGACAACGTTGATCAATGAGTAAGCTTTCTCATGGAACTTAATTTAAAGCAATTGGCAAAAAACAAAACACTTCAGTCATCTCTCAGAGACTCCTATGAGTGATATCAAATTAAAATCGACAAAATTTTATAAAATAATTTCCTTATATTTACGCGAACACTACATATTTAAATAAACCGTGACTATGGGTGCTGTAAAGTGCTTGAAACTTCGGGAATTATAAAATAATTTTGTAAGCCGGTTAAAATAATTATCCAGGCCCGTATATTTATAAAATTGTGTGTTCGTTTAAATTACCAACTGCTGGTTCAGAGTTACTAAAAGGATGATTATACGTAAATTAATGGACTGTAGGTTGTGGTGCTAATTTACTATTTCGCTATACTCCAAAAGCCCCTAAATTTGGGCTTTCAGGAAGGATGTGAAGGATGCATATGCACTCACCTGGATTTCTACTTATCTATCTCGTATCTCCAGGACTGCAGCAATGATGATTGAATGCCGGCTGTCTTCACATATATATCAGAAAATTCGCAAAATATTGCGTTATTATGAATGTTTTTACAACTTGTACGTGGTAGAGCCATGCTGCAGCAATATTAGTAGTATAGTTGTAGCACAAATGGGTCGGCTCGACCGGGGAAGGACCACGCTCTCACAAAATACCAGCGTCAAATAGCAGCTTAACACTGATGTGTTTTGTATGGTGAGTGTAGAGAACCGGAG
>JAVANC010000001.1:58583370-58606191 GCA_033319125.1 Parnassius glacialis | reverse complement strand
AGTTGAATGGAGTCACAAAAAATAAAAGATGCAGTTTAATATTTCAAAATCGTCTATCTATCATTTAGTCGTACATGAGCAGCATTTCATTACAACGCCAGTTCAAATTAAGGTGGATAGCCAGCTAATGAAGAGGGAGGAATCATTCCGGGATCTTGGGGTCCAGATAGATGTCAAATTGACATTCCCTGGAGCATATCATGAATATATGTAAGAAAGCTTATAAACGACTAGGGTTTATCATTCGCAGAGCAGTAAAATTTACCAACATTAAAGCCATCTCAGTGCTGTATGATGCTCTAGTAAGGCGTCAGCTAGAGTGTAACTCGGTAATATGGGCTCCACATGAAAATAAATTCAGTCTCAGACTGGAGCGTATTCAGAATAAATTCACGCAATTTATATATCATAGGCTCTATGGGGTTTATTCCTTTTACCCCCGTGATGTATCCAACCTTGTTTGTTTTGGGCATGGTTGGATATTATTTATAATATGTAGATTCTTAAATTATGTTATATAATACTTAATGACTTCCAATGAAATAATATTTCGATTGTATTATTATATTGATATATGATTGTATTATATATTATTTTAATATAAAATATTGAACATGTCAATAAAATATGAATAAATAAATAAAAATAAATAAATTGTTTGAAGTATCCTTAATTATATACAACACGTAACATAACGCACATCCTGAAAGTAGTTTATTCAGAATAGTTTACTGAATCGATTTCTATAATTTTTAATATAGGTAATTTTTTATCCCAAAAATAATGAAAACTACGTAATTTACAGTCACACTAAACCTGTACTGTAAAAACAAACTAAATTGAACTCAAGGCAATAAGACTTTTAAAAGTGCAGTTTTATTTGTATTAATACAAAATTCCATCATTCAATATAAAATAAAGAATATTGAACCTTATTTCAAGTAAGTTAAAGTTTTTACAAACAGAATTGGGAGTGCCTTAAAAAGGTCGCGGCGGCCAGGCCATTGACCTCCCAGAGTCAGCTGATTTTGACGCCCTCTTGACTTTTTTTTATGGGGAGACGTAGGTAAATCTTATTTAGTATTTTAGTGGTGACCGAGGCCGAGGACCTAAAATAGAATAGTGTACGCTTTTAGAACATTGAAAAAATGACATTGAAATGCTTTCTTAATTATTTTCTTTCTTTTTCTTTCTTTTTAGGGTTGCGTACCTCAAAAGGAAAACACGGAATCCTTATAGGATCACTTTGTTGTCCGTCTGTCTGTTTGTTTGTCAGTCAAGACCCTTTTTCTCAGGAACGCGTGAAGGTATCATGCTGAAATTCATATCAATTACTCAAGTTTACTGTCTTTTAGAGCTATGAAAAAATCAAACTTCTAAGCCAACGCAATCAAAAGATACAGCCGTTTATGCCGTAATTTTCGACATTCGCAAGGGAATCAAAACCTACAGGGTACTTCCCGTGAACTCAGAATCTTGAAATTTGGTACGAAGCAACGTTTTATAGCACAGATAAAAGAGAAATTTCGGAAAGTATAAATTTTTAGTTACATCATATAATAAAAATATTTTTAATAATTTTACCTACGAATTTGTTCGGAACCCTCGGTGCGCAAGTCCGACTCGCACTTGGCCGTTTTTTTTTTTAAATTTTATATAATTCTAAACGCGCTGCAACTCACTGCACCACAGAGCCGTGGTGGACATTTGAAAAGTGTATTAAAACACAAAGTTGCAAGAGAATTCTAACAGTAAGTTAAATATTTGATTCTTAAAATTATTTTAATCTTGATTCACATCTTTCAAACACGCCATCTTTGAATGATGTTGTCATATTTTTAGCAGTTCATTATTAAGTGGCGAAGCTTGCAAAGTCACTTATTGATTTCACGATGTCTGTCCGTCTGTCCGTCTGTCCGACTGTCCGTCTGTCCGTCCGTCTGTCCGTCTGTCCCACGATTATCTCGAGAAGGGTTTCGAATTTTCAAATTCTGTTTTCAGCAATCGATTACTGATCACCCAGGCATCTGAACCTCCTATTTTGAAACTGATTACTCAACGGCAACCGTTAGAAACCGCTACAAAGCTGATTGTTTTGCCACTTTGCTATGCTGTTAGCTTGCTAGGTTTATTACTTACAATAACATTAAAAAGGTTAAGCAAATTCATTACATTTTGTAACGAATATTGCCTATTGACATTGTATCATAACCAATAAACAAAATTATTCAGATTCGAAAGTCCAAAGCCTGAAAATTGTGATGGAAAGATGCAATCAAATGCTTACTAGACTTCTGTTAATGTTCATAGGTAAGTATTTCTTTAACGTAGCCAATCATGAAAAAACTTCCCGCTGTCCCTCGTGCTGAACGCATCGTTTCCGTGTCGCTCCGTCTCTAAAAATTCAGAAAAGTGGGTAATAGTGCTCCGATTTTTGTGCAACAAGTAGTTTTGAGTGCAGTTTTATACCATCATACTAGTAAAAGCAGTGTTTTAAGTGAAAAGTGTCTCAATTTTGTAGGAAATCTGGAAATCTTGGAGCAGAAAAACGCGTCAAGGTAAAATTTTATGGTAAAATTTTACATATAATCGCGTATGCCGCGATTTTCAGATCGTGAACCTACATTTTTTATTAATGCACTGTATGCTGCTTAGTTATATCTACAATTTGACACCTTTTTCAGATTTTTCTCGCAAATATTTCAGAAGTTATAAATGAAAAACTGAAAAACTACGTGGCAATGAAAATTTAAACTAAGATCGTGCGGTTAGTTTTGAAGAGCTATTCTTATAACCTTCTCTAATTCTGATATTTATTGGTTTGTTGCAACAATATCGGTGCACTGTTCTAAAAGTTATAAGTGAAAAGTCATTTTTAAAAATTTTGGTTGAATTCATCATCTAATAACTCTAAACATTAAGTGACAACATATTAGTTTTATAACGTTTTTTCATAGGTTATTTACCTTGTAAGCTGTTGATAAAATTCCAGATTTTTTGCTTGACAATTTCTGGGCACTTGACTTTTTCATGAAAATACTCCTCCACGTGCTCCCCCTTCCAAATACTTGCGGTTAAAATTAATTACGTGGAAAGTTAGAGTACAAATTACTTGTCATTTGCCCGTTTTTGGATCGAAAATATCTTTTCTTGTTTAAAAGCTACACTTCTTTTAGTGCTTTTTCGGGATAACTCTTTTTTGAACAGTTTTTCAGGCCAGAAAATATTACGTTGCGTTAGGTCTTGTTAAAACCTATCCATAGAGCCCAAACATAATCCATTTACGTGGTTCTATGGCTGAATAATCCAATTTTAATAATTTTCCTCCATTTTGTCGGCCATGTTGAAAAGATTTAAAATTTCATATCTCCGGAACGGCGTACAGTAGAAAGTTGGGGTTTTCAACATACACATAAGGGTGCCCTGGAGAATCTGTCTGAATTGATTCTCAACCTTGCCAATACGTTTCATTTCAAGGTTTACAACGGATATGCGGTTGTAAGCCGAATCGATTGAGCCCAAACTCACTAATTTAAGACATATAGATCTTAAGTTATCAGAGTTTTTAAGATTTGTTGCCATCTTTGTCCGCCATCGTGGAAAATTTTTGAACGATCATTACTCCTGAACGGCTCATCGTATCGAAACGCGGGTTTAACTGCTTATATACACAAAATATCTATCTAGCAGAATCATATAAGACCAATAGTAAAAAAATAGAGTCGACTCTATTATCAACAAAGAAATATACTTATTTTCTTCCCCTGGCATGAAGCATCATGTCTGGCAAATCAAAGAGATCGTTAGCTAGTTTCTCAGACAAACAAGTAATACCAAAAAATAAAGGCAATATCTGTTCCACCAAGGCTAGTAAAGAACCTCCTAAAACTATAACTAGTAGGGAAGCGAGCGCACTGGAATCAAAAGCTCACGCAGCTGCGGAGTTCCCCACGCAGTCGCCAGCACAATCTAGTCGCCAGATATTGCCAACCTGTATTTCGGAAGAAACTGAGCAAACTCCAACTCTAGAAGCAGCTAGCCCATCGCTTAAGCTTGATGAGGCTATTACGTCTTCTTTTATGCTTAACAGACCAGAATCAAGTCTGCTTCGCATAAAAACTCAGATACGCCAGGCAAAAGCAGTAGAAGTCCAGGAGGCTACAAGAAGATTGTCTGAGGCGGAAGATCCTCTTGACTCCGACTGCGACAGTAAAGACACCAATACTTCCCTAGACGCTTCGACACGCTCTATTAATGGCAGTCGAATGTTCCTGAATGAACTGCCGAGACATGCAAACGAGATACTGCAACGCACGAAATCCAAACTAGAAAAGTCTAGCAATCTCAAGAGAGAAATACGGGAAAGCGTAACATCAGGCCTGTATACTCTTTATGAGATGGTCTTAAAACTTTCAGACTCAAGGATGCTGCATATGCTCGAAGCTAATAAGCAGAAACTTAATGTTTCACGAGAATCAGAGAGACTAACCCAGAGACACGCTAGATTCATGCACGAGACACTGGGTCAATATGCTCTATTAAAAGATCTCATAGAAAAACTGCAAAAAGAAGGCGAATCTATGAGAATGATTCAGTCATACGATTTATGTATTGCAATAACTGAAACCAAACGCGAGGTTACTACAGTAAAACAGGAGATATCATTGTCTACCTCCATAACCAACCAGCTAAAGATATTGATAGAAGAATTTAGAACTCTCCGTGAGAGCTTGAAACCTCAGCGCTATTCCACAACAAAGGAACCTACCATCCCTCCTCATTTTGCTGAAGATTAACATGAAATACGTAATATATTAAGCGAGCTAAAATCGTTAAAGGATGAACGATCTCTTCAGAAGGCCTGCGAGCCTCCAACGGATCAAGAGATGGATCTTGAGGAGTGTGTTCGAGGTGTATCCCAGGAGCTGCGGCAACATATCCTAGAAATGAAATCGCAGCTTCGGGGAGACATAACTGACCTTCGTCATCAGGTATTCCAAATCACTGAGGATGTAACAAATCTTAATAGGTACCCCTGTAGACTCTCTAATTACCTCTGTACAAGCCAGCATAGAGGAACTTAGGCGAGAAACCAGGGAGCTGCAAGACACAACAGTGGAATCAGCCGCTCCCATCCGAATAGCTATAGAGGGACTACGCAATGAAGTAAGAGTACGACCAGCCCAAGAAAGATCACTTAGTGATGAGGAGGAGCACTTGGATCGTTCATTACAACAACATAGAAACGCCAGAACATACAAAAAAATGCACGAAAAAGCTAACAAATGTTTTAGCTCTTATTCAGAGGTAACGGCAAGACCAAACTACTCAATTTCATAATTGAGTAGTTCGGATAGAGTCAGCTGATCCTAGGAACACGAGTAATGACATAATAAAAACAAGTCAAAAATGGAATTGACATAATTTAGTTGGGCATAGGAGTGAACCACGTTAAAAAATGTAAGCAACAAAAGGTCCTGATAGAGCCGCAAGTATGAGGGCGACAGACAGGTTCTGCAAGAAAAACTCAGAAGCAGTGCAAATAAATTAACCGTACAAAGACTTGCCAATTAAAATCCTCTGTTGCGGTTAATAGGGGGTCGTTCATGACCTAAAACGATAAGAAAATTGAAGAAGCTGTAATTAAGCAGAATGGCTCCTTACTTTGAGAAATACTGAATGCAAGAACTATATGTTAAAGTCATAAGGAGGTTTAAAGGTCGCACTAGCTCTACAAATAACATAATTCTGGAGACAAGCCCACAGGTATGGTGTAAACTTAAAGACCAAAGACTAAGGCTTGGCTTTTAAATCGTTCCAGCAATTGATCAAACTCCGCTAGTGTAATGTTACCGCTGTCTTGGATTCTCCCATTGTGCAAAAGAATGTAAAATGGATAGGGCATTTTGTGGCTATTGTGCAGAATTTCATGAGACAAGAGAGTGCCATAATAGAAATGCAGCCCAAAATTGCGTAAATTGCAGCAATAAAAATCCAGACCACAAAGCATGCATTTATCCAGCTTACAGCTCAGAATGTCCTGAGTGGAAAAGATGGGATAGAATTACCAGATCCTTAACGACATATTGATAAGGACAACAATTCCCTTCCAGAAAAGATAAAAGATAAGATTACCAAAATTGCCCAAATGAATCTCGGCAAGCCGCGATGCAAGAAAGTTTGCAGGCAGCTGAACAACAAGGAATCTCAATCCTTCTGGTTCAAGAGCCTTATATTGGGGCTAAAGCTCATGTTAGTTATAAATATAGGGTAATTCAAAAAGAAACTGATAATAAACAGAAACCAGTTAAATCGGCTGTCATTGTTGTCAATCCAAATATACAGTATAGCATAAATCAAAAAACAATAACAGAAAATATAGAAGCATGTAAAATTAGTATAAATAAGTTAAGTGTAACTATAGTCAATGCATATCTTGAAGGAAACGCTGAAATTGAAGATGATCTACGCAAAATTACCAGTTTCATCAACATTCTGAACACCGAATACGTCATACCGGGAGGAGTCCTTAACGCCAAGAGTCCCTGGTGGGGCTGCAATGTGGAGGACAGTCGGAGAGCAGCCGTGGCTGAAACCCTAGCACAACTGGATTTACACATCTTAAATGAGGGACATATACCAATTTTCATGCATGCAGGGGCAATAGAGAATATACCAGTATCATTAATGTTACCGCATGTACATCAAGCTTATTAAAGAAAATAAAAAGCTAGAAAGTGGACCCAGATCTTGTCACCCTGACTGACCATAGAGCAATAACTTTTGAGCTTAACACGTTGAAAGTAACAGATGAAACACAACAAAGAATCTCAACACGTATATATAATACGAAAAAGGCAAACTGGGAAATCTTTAGTGAAATTAGAAGAAGAACTTATATCGTCAACAATTTCCGAAGAATTTATAGATTCTATAGATACTCCACAACTCCTAGAACAATGCGCTAACATTTACAGTGAATGCATACACACCTCTTGTGAGAATGCCATTCCAAAACTATTAAGGAAAATATTTAAAAAAAACACCATGGTGGACCTTAGAGCTGGACGCAAAGAAAAAGGAGGTAATAAGGAAAAGAAAAAGGATAAAACACGCTAATCCAAGAAGGAAAGCTTTCGTAATTGAAGAATACATACAGGCTAAAGACGAATATAAAAATCTCATAACCGACGCTATGACCCAGAGTTGGAAACAATTTTGCACGAGACAAGATAAAAATAACATGTGGCTAAGTATATACAGGGTTATCCGCAAGAACTCCAAGGCTAGGGATGATACATTACTTAGACCATCATCATCAACAGATATCTTGTCTCCTACTCAATCCGCCGAACTACTAGCTAAAACTTTCTATCCAACAGATGATACTTCAACAGATGATTTGAACCACATAAAAATAAGAGCAGAAGCGGAAAGTATAAGAAGACGTCTATCAGAATGTATAATAAACGATCCGATTATACCATATACTGCCACAGAGGTAGAGACCATATTTATGAATATGAGTCCAAAAAAATCACCAGAAAGGGACGGATTTACCGCCAACATTTGCTTTAAGACCTACTCAGCCGAACCCGCCATTCTCCTGAAGATATTTAACAAATGCCTCACACTTGGTTACTTTCCGAAAATCTGGAAAAATGCAATAATCCGTATTATACCAAAACCTAATAGAGATGATTACACCCTAGCAAAACTTTATCGTCCGATTGGCCTGTTACCAATACTGGGGAAAGTACTTGAAAAACTGTTCGTTACCAGACTAACGTGGCAGATAGGTCGTCACAGTAAACTAAGTAACCGACAATACGGCTTTGTTCCTCAGCGAGGGATAGAAGATGCACTGTACGACGCACTAGAGGTTGTCAAAAAATGCGTAAAGAACAAGGAGATGGCTCGATATAGAGGGTGCTTTTGATAACGCCTGTTGGCCTGGAGTAATTGTTGAATTACAAAAGAAGGAAATCGATAAAGCAACCTTAAAACTTATAGATAGTTACCTCTCTGAGAGATCTATTACACTTAGGTACGCCAAAACAGAAATTGGAAAGAGCACAGATAAAGGTTGTATACAAGGATCTATCTGCGGACCACTAATGTGGAACATCCTGCTGGATTCCCTGCTTCAAGAAGCTGAGACCTGGAATGTACACTTCCGGGCGTATGCCGACGATATTATATTAATAATATCGTCGTAGATATTATATTAAAGTTGCCGCGGTAGCTGTCATGTGAACATTGTGCTCCCGTAATTTAATTGTTTAAAAATAGTTATTCAACTGTATCGTGTTACATTTACCAAAAAAGTGGAGAAAACTGTTCAATACGTGTGTAAGAGTGTTATCAAGACATATAATACGCAAATTAGACTACATTATTGTGAATCTTACGGTGAACTATCAACAGCAATAAAACTGATATGTGCTATTTTATCCCAAAATAATGATAAATACATCTTATAACCATAGACAAATAAAAACAGAAATATAAGACAATAAATACTTTCGAAACTTAATTTTTTTATATTTGTGATTAAAAGTGACGGTTGAAGAAAATTTTTCAAATACATAAATACAAAACGCCCATAACAAATCTGTTATTTCCTATTTGTTTGGAATACAACCACTATTTTGGAAGAAAAAGTAAGACGTAACGGTGGCGTGTTGGCTACGTACAAGAGTTGATTAATTGAGGCCGCCAGATCGAATCTAACCCGCACAGTTAGACTTTTTGTGAATGTTTTAAATTTGAATTTGAATTCTTAACACTATAAACAAATAAAATAATTAATAATTTAATTTATATAAGTAACATTTTATATGACAAAGACTTATAATATGTTTACATTTATTAAAATATACAATACTAAAAACTATAATAATAATTAAAAAAAAACTAAAACTAGAAACTTAAATATCATATAGTCCTACTCCCCGCGGTATCGTGCCAAGAACGCTGGCTGCGTTCCCCCGCTGAATGGCTATACTTAGCCTTTGAGCAAAGAAAGAACCAGCCCTCTTATCACCAGCAGCAACGACCAGCCGCGGATGGAGTTCCTTTAGGAACTTCCCCGCACGTGGACCCCACGGACCGATAGTCTCTACAGCAAATGGCAAATTTTTTTTAAATTATTATTATAGTTTTTAGTATTGTATATTTTAATAAATGTAAATATTTAATAAAGCATAATAACAGTACCGTACATTTTATATAGTTAAAAATATTGCATATAATAATTAAATATTAAGAAGTTTCTTGAAGAAATGAAGTTAAAAAAGTGAATAAACAATCCTAGTTAAATAGTCCTAGAAGTGAATAAAAGTTACCTAAGTGCTAATTATACGCAATAAATGTGTACAGTGCCTGAAGATTAGTGGAATTGATTAGAAATAATACTTAAGATGACGACTCAATGTGCTGCTTGTCGACAAAAAATCACAAGTCGTGAACATCTCACCTGCGCACTATGTAACAAAACATATGATCTCGATTGCGCAGTTGTATCTATTCAGCGATACTTAAATATCATGTCGCCAGCACGTAAAAAGAAATGGAAATGCCCCGCTTGCCTTTGCAAAGCCCCAAAAGGAAATAATAGCAACAAACCAGTGTGTTCGCATGAAAATGAAGAAATAGAATATAACAATATATCACCGGATATAAATAATGTAACTATTAGAAGAAAAAATACCAATCTAAATGAAACTTTAGACTCTACAGAATGCAGCTTACTCGGCGACACTATTTACACCCAGAACACTTCACCGGTAACAACTGCTTCCCTACCTCAATTGACTCTACAAAACTTGAGCGAATTAATAAGTTCAAAACTGAAAGAAAATAATATTTCCATTATTAGAGATCTACAAAATACAATACAATTGGAGATTGATAAAGCGATTCTCAAATTCAAAGAGGATATACAACAACAAACCTCTACTTTGTACAAGCAAACTGAAACATTAAATAATGACATTCAACTTATCAACACTCAAATAGATAATTTGAAAAAAGAAAATACCCTCCTTCGAAAAGAAATACAAAGCCTGGAAACAAAAATCACATTACCAGAAAAACAGTCTAAGTCAGAAATTAATAGCAGAAGGTTGGTAATTTATGGATTTGGCGAACGATATAGAGAATCAGAATACGACTTACATAATAGAGTCATTCAAATGTTCAGAGAAACATATAATATAAACCTACTTGGATATTTAGAAGACACTCACTGGATAGGAAGAAACAATAACAAAAATAAGCCTTTAGTAATAGAGCTACTCAGCAAAAGAATGGCTAAATACATACTTAAAAATAGGCACTTCTTACACGGCACTAGATTATCTATCACTGAATATTTAGAACTTGCAGAATTGAAGGCAAAAAAGGCCATGCGAGAACAAATGATGAATGCACGAAAAACTACTACTGGACTACACGCCGTTATAAGAAATAACCAACTTATTATAGAGAGAAAACCCGTAGACTGGAACTTAGAAAATAAAAATATGGATGGCACTGTTGACAGTACGAGTGTAAAAATAATCCAACAAGAAGCACTATCAACGCAGAGCCAACAGAGATCACCAAGAATTAACAATATTCAGACATTTCAGAAGTAAGTTAACATAATTTAAAGTACTTTACCAAAACTTTCAAAGCCTCTATAATAAGCAACACCCACTGGAAACATTTACAGCCCAGAATCCGACTTACCAAGTTTTTTGTATAACAGAATCTTGGTTAAATCAGGCCAAATTGAAGCTTATTAAAAATAGCAGCATCATACTGCCGAAAAACAAGAGGTGGAGGTGGCGTGTGCATCTTACTTCAAAATCACCTCGAATATATTGAAAAAACTGATATAGCAGATATGTCAATAGAATATATATTGGAGGTGTGTGGAATAGAGTTACTCAAAGAAAATATATTGTTAGTAGTTTATACTGGAATAGGAGAGAGGAAGGAATATTCTATGAGCAATTGCAAAAAATATTGAAATTCATTGATAAAAAATACTCAAAATACAAAGTTATTCTTGGTGGCGATTTTAATACAAACGTCCTTGATAATAATTATAAAACATCCCAGTTATTAAATACTATGTCTGAATAGAACTTATCTCAACATATTAAAGACCCTACACATTTCACACAAACATCATCAACGTGCTTAGATTTGATATTTACGAATTTTGATAAAAATAAATTACTGACAAAAGTTGAGGAGTTGGGATTTTGTAACCATGCTGCAACCACCATTGAAATAGAGTCACAATCACAAATTAAGCAAATAACTTGGTATACTGAGAAACGGTTTTACAATTTAGCTAATATAGAACAATTCAAAGTAAATTTAAAAGAAATCCATTGGCAAAATATATTGCGACCTGAAAATAATATAAATGAAAACTATACTAAATTTCATAATATTTTGACTGATATTTTAAATAAAACATAAAAATAGAAAAAGTAAATGAATTCACCCTACTTGGCTTAACAATAGACACAAATATTAACTGGAAACCCCACATAACGAAAATTAAAAGGAAACTAGCAAGTTTTACATACGCTCTCCGAGAAGTGAAAAAATCTACCGACATACAAACCGTCATCAGTACCTATTATGCTTATGCGTACTCGTGGCTCTGCTACGGGGTTATCATGTGGGGAAGTAGCACAGACGTTTCTAATCTTTTAACCCTACAAAAAAAACTAATTCGAATAATATTTAACATACAAAATACTGATAGCTGCAAACCATACTTCGTCACACATAAAATACTTACCTTACCGTGCATATACATTTTAGAAATCTGCAAATTCATTAAAAAATACCCAGAATTCTATATCAAACGAGGAGAAAGCAATACCAGATACCAATTACGCCATAAAGAAACACTAACTCTACCCATATCTCGCCTTAAGCTACATTCATCAGGTCCCTTCGTCATGTCAATCAAAATTTTTAACAAACTCCCAGACTCGATAAAAAATATAGAAAAAGAATCTATTTTATAAATAAAATTAAGGATTTTTTAATTTGTAAACATTACTACACACTAAACGAATACTTAAATGATAAATTTTAAATATCTACCTAGTATCTCGATTCTATTTTTATTTCAAAGTGTATTTATCATTAATGTTTCACTAAAATGACCCTCCTCTCTCTTAATTGCCGTGCCCTGCAGGGCCCATAATGATCTCATAGTTTTAAGTTAAAGCTTAAAATGTTCTCAACACCTTAACTGTAACATTATGGATGCAATAAATAATATGAATATGAATATGAATAATAGGGACTGGGAAAACAGCATCAATACTAGAAAATAAAATCAACACAGCTCTAAATAGAATAACTTATTGGGACTTCTCTAGGAAAATGAGCTACGCGGCACATAAAACGCAAGCTATTCTCATAAAAAAGAAATATAAATATGAAATGCCTCAATTTAAGCTCAATAATATCAATATAGTATTCAGTGAAAACCTGAAAATTCTCGGTTTGAACATCGACAGTAATTTAAATTTTGTAAAACATGTACAAGAAACCACAAAAAAAGCTATCGCGCTATACAAAAAGGTTTCGAAAACAGCAAGAGCTCAATGGGGACTCAACTTGGAAATTCTTAGGACTATTTACATCACTGTCGTAGAGCCTACAATGTTATACGCGGCAGCTTGATAGGGAAACAAAGCATCGAGAATACAGATACGCAAAAGTCTTGACACTATAACGAGAGTATTCTGTATTATGATCTGTAAAGCTCATCGAACATCTTCGCTAACTTCCTGTGCCGCCTTAGCAAGAATTATACCACTAGACTTAAGAGCTCAAGAACAACTAGACATATACGAAATAAAAAGAGGAAAGTCCATTGAGCAACTACCAGGGAGCAAAATTGGCATACCCGTTAGTCCTTTTAACCTTGCACATCCAGCGTTTCGTGTCCCAGAGACTTACAATGACATATGTACAGAAAAGGATGTTGAAATAATAGAAAACAACTGGCCTTCTATCTATACTGACGGTAGTAAAATCTCAGGAAAGGTCGGGGCTGCTGTAAGCTGCTGGGAAAATAGAAGGGAAACCCACAAGGTAAAAATAACATTAGGTAATCACTGCAGCGTTTACCAGGCGGAAGTAGTTGCAATATTGAAGGCACTCAGTATCATTAAAAGCAAACGGGGATTCAGCAAGTCTAATATACTGAGTGACTCTCGGTCGGCCCTGGAAAGCCTTTCAAATACTAGCACTCTTAATCCTCTGGTAGCTGAAATTCTAGAAGATATACAGGAAATACGTAACAGCCAAAGCGAGGTGAAGTTTTTCTGGATTAAAGCTAATTGTGGAATCCCAGGGAATGAAAGAGCTGACGAATTGGCGAAATTAGCAGCGCAGACGTCTAAGTAAGCGCCAACTTACGACTGTTTCCCACTGTCCTTTGCAAAGCATTAAATCAGGGACAACTCAATAATAAGGTGGCAAGAAAGGTACAGCATATCCGATACAGGGTCTACGACAAAAAAAAATCTTTCCTTATACAAGGAGAATAAAGCATATAAAACTATGTATAAAGTAAAAATTAACAAATTCATTTCACAAATTCTGACAGGTCACGGAGTTTAAATCATACCTGTTTAGATTTAAGTTGTCACAAAGCCCCTACTGTAGCTGTGATAGTCAAACATCGCAAAAAATAGAGCATATCCTTTTAGACTGTCCGAAATTTGCTTATGCAAGACTATCATGCGAGCAAAGTATGGGCTTTGCGTTAAAAGAGGAAACCTTATGTAAAGCTATTAACAGCAATGACAGTCGATTTCACTTTCTAAAATTCGCAAAACAAAGCATTGAAATTATTCTCAAAGAGAATAGTTCAAAACACAAATAACAAATATTAATAATAATAATATGGGAATTTTAAAATAATTATTTAATTAATAATTATAAATGTTTTCTTTACTTTTATTATAATTTTATATTTAATTTTACTTTTATTTAAAATTAAAAATTTTGTACAAAATTTTTAATTTTAAATTATTAATTTTAATGTAAAATTTTGTTTTTCAGTTTAATTTAAAAAATTAAAATAAATCGCTAAATGACAAATTTATGATATCCAGACTCATATTTAAATACCTTAATTTATTATATAATTAACACATAATATTTCTTTCTATTCTAAAGCATTTTCTATTGAAGCAGTTTGCCTCTGGAACGTCTTATCGCTGCACTTAAGGCGTGCGCAAACTTAAAATAAGAAATAAAAACGATTGGTAAATCTAATTGTGCATGCCTTAACCGCATTAGAAAAATTACGTATAACATGATTATACCTAAATTTAAAATAAAATGTGGAAAATCCAAAACCACAAGACAATGTTAATAGTATTATTCGTCAAAGAGTACCAGTAGCAGGCACCGAAATACACCTTGAAGTCACTCCGTCAAGTCCGGAGTTTTATAAGCAACAAAACGAGGCCAAACTCGGCACATCTAGTTCTCCTCGTCGAGGATTTTTCTGACAATGTGATTTTTATATCATTTATATGAACAACATGATAGTTAGATACGACCAAACGCTTCGCTTTTAAGGTATGAAATAAAACTTGTAATCCCCTTTTTCTTTTCTCCTCAAATAGTAATTCATTTATCTCTACCTCAACTCCCGTCGCTTTTTTTAAAATAGCTACCTATTTTTACATGCGTTAAAACTTTTATTTTACTTACTTTTTTACTCCTGTACGCTATGAATCTTTTTTTATATTCTGATAATGTATAAATTTATAATATTATGTACGTATTTATTGATTATATAATTATATGTATGGCGTGTATATTTTCTAATAACTAGCTTACACCCTTTCCTTTACTCATAGGTCATATATCCTCTGCAATGTCAATGTCTGGAAGAAATAATTTTTAAGCGATAAGGCCGCTAATCGTATATTTACATTTTATTTTATTTTCTCTTATTTATCGTTGTACAATAAAGTATTTTCATTAATTTATTCATTACATATAAACTTTACTTACCTTAGGAGGCTAAGTTAGACAATAATTCGTTTTAATAGGACAATTTAGAGAGCGATACTATTTCCATTCAATTAAGGAAAGGTCACTTCATCCCTCAAGTGGTTAAGCGCAGCTTAACAAGGGCTCAGTATCCTAATTGTAATATGAGTTTTCCGACGAAATGTCGTCATTTCTCCATGCCGACTGCGATTACAATGACAACATAAGGTTTACAACCATAATTTTCATTTACTGTTTTTAACATACGAATGTAGGCACAGTAATTAGTCCTTTGTTGACGTATGATCTCGGCGTAAGACAATACACAACAACTTACAGATGTCTTGCTAGTATCGTAAAAGGCGACAAAGGGAAACTGAAACGGGAAATGGACAGCAGCTTCTTCCTGAGAATTTTGTGGTCCATTAAATCTCAAGAATGACGGTATTTGTTCTAGAATAGTGTCTGTAGTCTGTGTGCTTGTGCACATCTGTACCTAATGCAACCACTTATGGACGGGGCTTGAGTGAAGAACTGATATATTATCCAAAAGCGCTGAACCTATATTTTACATACTGCTGAAGATTGATGCTCACACTGACGCGCGTTCATACCGTAAAGAGTGTGGGCAAATATTCCGAGTAAATCATGACGGCCGTTTCTTCTAAAATCGTATGTGATCTGATGATTTTATATACAATTAAGAGTGATAAACCTACACACTCACAAGTGACCGCGAACAAAATTGAGGTTATTTTTCCTTAACAACGGAAACCTACAAATCTTATGTATATGAATACCTATAACGTTAGTATATTTTCAAATACATGAAATATGCTGCCCGATTTTAACTATCTTCGAATCTGGTTAAAATTTGTAGAGGGCCACTGTAAAACTAGTAGTAAGTCTTAATTAATAATAAATTTAATAAATACTAACTAATTAATAGGATATGGCGGCCTCTCATCTCAGGGGTACATCGTTTAGAGCCGGGGCGGCATCAGAGGTAGCTGAACTGAGTAAGTGGCGCAAATAATTATGACTCTCTGAGAGATGACTACATATTTGTGCCATTTGCTGTAGAGACTATCGGTCCGTGGGGTCCACGTGCGGTGAAGTTCCTAAAGGAACTCAATCCGCGGCTGGTCGTTGCTGCTGGTGATAAGAGGGCTAGTTCTTTCCTCGCTCAAAGGCTAAGAATAGCAATTCAGCGGGGAAACGCAGCCAGCGTTCTTGGCACGATAGCACGGGGAGTAGGACTATATGATAATTAAATTTCTAGTTTTGGTTTTTTTATTATTATTATAGTTTTTAATATCGTAGATAAAAATAAGTATTATGTAAAAATAAATATATTCTTTAAAAAAATTAATAGATTAACTGTGTGTTAGCGGTGTATGAATATATCCACTATCCCATATCATTCCTTATGTGTTGTAAGAAGCAACAAAGAGAAACAAATCAGGAGATGGGCAGGAGCGTAGGAAGACAACAACAACAAATATAAAAAAAAACTTCGGTTGCCAACCCGTTTGCCAAGCGTGACAACTATGTCAAATATCCCTATTATAAGGCAATCAATGGGGGAGGCCTATGTTCAACGGGGACTTTAAGAGGCTGTAATGGTAACAGTAATTATAAATATATTAAGTCGGTTAATTAATGTCGAGGATATCTGATGCAACATAACATTAAAATAAATTATTTGAACGAAGTTCCTTATTGAACGGTATGAATTTGGCGAATGTGCGTTAAGCGAGAAAAAATGTAACATTTTTCCTCCACAATCCCTTCTCACGTATTGTAGATGACATTGGCGACTAAAAGGAAGCAATATGGACTAACATCCATCTTCCTCGCATGTTTCTTATCTTGCCATGTAAGAAATATTATTTTAAATGACGTACCATTTTAATAAACGCTATAAATTCGTTTATTTGTATTTGTTAATCAATACGAAAGGAAATTCGTTCCAACCGAGTTTTCCACGACACTTACGCATGTTTTTATTAATAATTCGACTATGACATATTTTTATCTAAGTAAAATAAAATTACAAGTTTCAGAAAAGAAGTTTCGGAAAAAATCACGCGTGTCACACATACTATCAAACATTCGGAGAATTAAAGGACTTTTCGTTATCTTCTTCTGAAGTTGATTAAAAGAAACATTCGGTGGATTTGACAAAATCCTCCTTATTTATGTAAGTTATAAATAAAATAGGATGAAAAGCATTTTCAAACAACAAAAAATATTATTAACAAAACAAATTCCTTTAGCGGCATCAATTTAAATTCGATCTCCCAATCCGTTTATTTTAGCCGTACGAAACCATTTAATAGCACCGTTCAACAATAAACAAGCCAGAGTGGGATATAGTAGGGAGCTTCGAGCAACTTTCGTTTCCGAACCTAATCGTACGCCGGAAACAAGTACACTTTTCACAATTTTGACGTTACGACTTGAAAGCAAAAAGGAAAATATGTGTTTTTTATTTGTTTCCTTAGCATTATAGGTTATACTCATATTGAATTTATTATACGTACATATAAACAGTTAAAGTTATAGCTTTTATTCGTCCCACTGTTAGGCACAGGCCTCCCTCATTTCTGAGGGGGTTTTAGGGCAAGGAAGTGTCAGCTGCGCTGCCCCATTGCGTGTTCGCGAACTTCACATGTCCTTGAAATATTTCTTTTGCATGTCTTAAGCGCGCGTAGGTACGTTCTAATAGCACCTGAAAATGAAGATTCCAACGTTTTGACGCATGAAGTTAGATACGACTTCATCACAATTATATTGTGCACATAAATGATGTAAAAAGCATACTGTCAGAATGATAAACCATTATTGAACTTATTAATTTTTTTTTCTAATCGATTAATTTCTATTTTTACATAAAAAATTGGTTTAGTGGCCTATGGTGTAAATTTGTCAAGTGTGCATGGAAGGTGAACACGATAATTTTGAAAATACCAATTTTTCAACTCAATCTATTTCTTAATCTCTTCATCTATAATGTGGGAAGTCATGGAATGTAAATGGCATTTTAATTTTGTTTTGTTTAGTTGTAATTAATTTTTTTCCGCACTTTTGTAATAATTTATTGTACAAAATACAATTTGCCTCAGTCCGTCATCCGTCATTACGACCTCGGCCGTCGTAGTGAGTGGATACTGTATCGCTTAATTTCAGCGAAAAATATCGTTGTAGAAATACAAAATAATCGAAGAACCATGTTGAACAACAACTGCAATCACATACTTTTATTACAATATTATGTTTCACTAAAATAAGTAGAATTTATGTAAACATATACTTAAATACGCTTTGGAATTTATGGAGTGACTACTGGAACTCCTCGAAGAGTAAACATAGGTGTGCTGAGTTTAAGATAATTTTGATAGTTTTCTTGACACCATTCCTCCGGAATTGAGAAGTGATCGTAGGTGTACTTTGGTGAATGCTACTGGAACTCCTCGACGAGTAGAACTTGGTGTGCCGTGTTTGGACTGGTTTTGTTAGTTATGATGAGACCTTACCTCCGAACTTGATACAGTGACCTGAAGGTGTAGTTAGATGCATGCTGCTTGAACTCCTCAACCATTACATCTATGTGGGTCGAGTTTTGGCTAAGTTTGTTAATTATGACAAGATCTTACTTACCGACTTGATGGAGTGACTTGAAGTTGTACATCGGGGACTGCTAATGGAACTCTTTGACGAATAGAACTACCATATACAATTTTTTTAATATTTTTTTAACGAGCATATGAGCATTATGAGTATTGCACTTTTGGATTTTCCAAACTTTTTTTCTATAAATAACTTCTATTAATATCATAAATATTTATAGAATTTGGACATTAAATTATCGGAAAATTGGAAGTATAGTAATAATACTGTTAGTGAAAACTTGTGTGTATTTTAACTCCTAAAAAAATACGTATAAAATGAATGCTTAAGGCATGCAAATTTGGATTTACCAAAATTTTTTTTCTTATTTCTCTGACATGCAGGTTTCCTCACGGTGTTTTCCTTCACCGCCGAGCACGTGTTAAATCTGCACTTTAAATTGCAATTACCAATTTCATTAGTGGCGGCGGGGATCGAATCCGGTTTGCTCGTGTGCTGTGAAATTTACAACGAACGCTAACCATTTGAGCTACCACGGCCCTTTATATAAGTCATTACATAAGTTTTTATAAATATATTTATAAAAATATTCAATTTCGTTTCATCATCCATCCACCCATCCATTACAGCCTATAACAGAAACAGAAGCAGACACTTTTTGTTCAATAAAGATCATAAATTAAAGTTATTGAAAGTCAATATTTCTGCAAAAGATCTGTCCGCTAGACAGAGCCAACTATCAAAGCTGAAGGCTGACAGCGTCGTTTCCGGGACATCTGAGATTTTGAGTGAGATTAAGAGGTTCTACGGGCAGGTGTACACATCATCATTGGAGTCCCATGCATGTGTGAGTAACGATCCAAGAGCAAGTCTTATCCGACACTATACCGATCATATTCATGACGTCAGTCTGAGCGAGATAAGAAAAGCTCTGCAGCGCCTTAAAAACGACAGGCTCCAGGCAAGTATAAAGTTACAGCGGAGCTTCTGGAAGCGGGTGAAAAACCTGTACTTGAAGTCCATCAGAAGCTCTTTAATTCCGTCCACCATCGTGGGACTACTCCGGAGCCGTAGAGCAGAAGAGCACAAGCAGACGCACACGCACACGCACACGCACACGCACACACATGCACACACGCACACGCACACACGCACACGCGCACATGTACACACTCACACACGCATACTCGCACATACACACATACGCACACACGCACAGATGCCCACACGCACACGAGCGCACGCACTCACACGCGCACGCACACACAAACGCACACGCGCACACGTACACACGCACACACGCATACTCGCACATACGCACATACGCACACACGCACACATGCCCACACGCACACGAGTGCACGCACGCACACGCGCACGCACGCACACGCACGCACACGCGCACACAGGCGCACACATGCACACACACGCACACACACGAGCACACACGCACGCGCACACACGCACGCACACATCGCACACATGAGCACACACACATGCAAACATACGTATACACACGCATACACAAATACGCGCGCGCGCACGCACGCACGCACGCGCGCATGCACGCACGCAGGCACGCAGGAACGCGCACATGCACCCGCATACGCGGACGCACACGCACTCGCACACGCAGGCGCACCGAACGCACGCACTTACGCACGCATACACGCTCGCATGCACGCACGCACGCACACACGCACACACGCGCGCGCGAGCACACACACATACACACAACTTCAATCGAGAGGTTGAAACGTGGTACTTCACTGCTGGCCGTTTGAGGAAGATTGAGGTCGCTCAGCGAGATATGGAGAGGGCTATGCTCAGGATTTCTCTGCTACTTATAAATAAGGATATCAACAATAGAACTAGAGTTACAGACACATCCTAATGGATAAGTAAACTGAAATGGCAATGGGTCGGCCATATAACTCGAAGAAGCAACAACCGATGGGGAAAAAGATTGTTGAGTGGCGACCTCTTAGCGGCGGACGAAGTGTAGGGCGTCCCCCGCTTGTTGGGAGTGACGACCTGGTAAGACATGAAAAAAGTCGATGAAAACAAGTGTCTCAGGACCGTGCTTTGTGACATTCCTTGGTGGACGTCTATGTTCAGCACTGGAGTTGTGAAGGGCTGTAATGATGATGATGATGATGAAAATCACTCTTTTATTTAATTTAGCGTTGTTTCGAAAAAGCCTCTGTCCTTGGAAGAACCGCAAGAAACGCAGCGGGACTTTAAAAAAAAACATCTTAAATCATGTATGTTACACAATTAATAACACAAAACAAATAAGAAATATCTTGGTAGTGATCACATCATTCCCAGGGGTTATTTTCATCAATAAATTCCTTTATATTATAATAACTCCTTTTATAGACACTTAGTTTAATAAAGTTTTTGAACTTCGAACAGGTAAAATTTTATATATTTTCTGAAGTTTGTAGTAAAAACGCATATATTGCATTGCCCCAAAAATGAACTATTGTTTCATTAGAGTCGAGGTACTGGTACTACTAGCTAGTTTCTGTTTCTAGTATTTACAGAAGGAATATCACTTATTATTATTAAACTAATTCTATTCTTGTGTACGTACATTACATTTTCATCAATCTACGGAGACGCCAAAGTAAGCAAATAAAAAATAAGGTTATAAAAGTCCACTGCTGGACATAGGTCTCCCCCATACATAAAATCATAGGGGAATTTTGGTATAGTTGACATGCGTGGCGAGCGGGTTGCCTATTGCAGTTTTTATTAAATTTTGTTTTGTTTCAGGAAAATTCTGCTGCCAATCACCTGTTTCAATTTATCTCTGTCACCTCTTGCAAAATCCACAGCATGATAATTATGGGATAGTGGATATTTTTATACCGCCACTACACGGTCATTTTGATAATCAAAATCAGTAATGTTAAAATTTAAAACTAATATTGGCCTCAGACTTACAGACCCCTTTTTTCTGTGCTAGCAGCTGTACAGGTTTAAAAATACAAGTATCACTGCGATCTATAGATCCTTCATTTATACATCAGAACTGTGTCTCGTTTGCCTTTTTTTTTCAGATGGCTATGAAAGCTAAATTAATTTTGGTTTGCCAAGGTGCCTGCAAACGAGAAACCATCATCCCATTCAAGCGTTGCAAGAGTAGCTGAAATACTTTATAAGTCGCTGCTGCTAACACACGGTCGTAACATGTGATACAATGGCTTCCTTAACCGACTTCTTTACTGGTAGGAGGGTGACTATGGAATATACAAAAAATATGGCTTTCAATAGACAGCGGTATAACCATTTTTATGATAGGTGTGAAACTCATAGACTGGCGACAATGATCAGCGGCAAAGGTACGAGACGTCTTAAACTGCGGTTTTCAAGCCGCTTTGCAAACACAATCATCAGCATCAAAGGTACGATACGACTGGCAGTGCTGTATCGTCAAGCTTTTAATCCTCCTTATAAACTACCCATATCAAAGAACGAACTTTTACTGACTAACAAAGATAAAAAATGAACCTAAGCCTAAAAATAAATCAGATGATTTAATGAGATCATATTTTGGTGATATCATCGATATTTTAAAATACTTGAAGTTCTTTTTGCTGAAATCAGATTAAAAATAATTAAAAATATAAATCGTAACCACACTGGATTGACTGTGACATCAAGATATAAAACTAGGCTCCGCAAAGTACCTGAGGCGATTGAAAAAACATTCTATTTCAATAAATATAATTTGAAAATTTAAACCACTTCCTAAAAAATCTAAAGTAATCTGAGAAACATGAAAGTTTATTGGAAGGACCTTACAGTAATATTACCTATTTTTATTTCACTGTCTACAATATCAATATTATGTTTCACTTGATAAAATTGGGTTGTGACTTAATCAAATATTAAATTAATCAAAGTCAGTTATTTTATATCTCGTTTCGGATATCCGAATATAATGAATTATACCGTTTGGTTCAAAGATCTTTATTTCTCAATAAGACAATCGTCACTTACATGAGAACAATAATTGAGTTGTGAGGTATTATACTGAGCAGACGTGCCAAACCTAGACATACAAACATCAATAATTTTCTACTCAACTATGAGGAACAACTTCAAAAGAAACGAACCATCATTTTTGATGACAAAAAT
>JAVANC010000001.1:58538040-58583270 GCA_033319125.1 Parnassius glacialis | reverse complement strand
TCTCCCATATAGCTTATTGTAATTAGGAAATTCCACGCGGCCATATTGAGGCCCGACTTGTGTCTGCTCTTGAAGTCTCCGCTGATGGGCTCCGGAAGTTTGAACCTTTGTAGGAGCAGCCGTAGGCCGTAACAACAATATATAAAGAAACTAAACTTTCGAACCTTACTAAGCTTTATACATATAGTAAATACATACTTATATACAAAATAAAACATAAATTAATCCACACATAACTTACATGTTTAACAAAGAAGCAAACAAACAAATATATAACACGCCGAGCTTCAGTCACCTTATATTGCCGTCTATAAGAACAAACTATGGTAAAAATAATATAACGTATAAGAGAGCACACTTATACAACAAACTACCTAAATTTGTAAGCAAAACTTTCAACAACAAAGATATTCGCGTCTCAAAAGTGACATCCAACAAAGTTTTATTTATGTTTACCCGTACTACAATTTGTTGTTACTTAGATTATCTAATTATTATTATCATGTAAGTGACGATTGTCTTATTGAGAAATAAAGATCTTTAAACTGAATTATATAGTTACATTTCTTAAAAGTTATTAAAATGACAAGGTAGTTTTTTTTTAAATATTTTTATACGTGGTAGAGCCATGCTGCAGCTATATTAGTAATATAGTTATAGTAGCACGAATGGGTCAGCTTGACTGGGGAAGAACCACGCTCTCGCAGAATACCAGCGTAAAATAGCAGCCTAAAACTGCTGTGTATTGTATGGTGAGTGTAGTGAACCGGAGATCCATTTTACTGGAAAATAGGCATTCCATCTTAGTCCTCACGGGTGACAACGCATCTGCATTTTCATTAGTATTTGAGGATATAATATGTAAATGTCTATAGGTCACAGCAACCAATTACCATCATGTGGACTGTGGACTTGTTTGTCACCCTATCCTATGAAAAAAAGAAAAAAAGAAAGAAATTGTACTTATCACGTTGCGTGGTTTAGGAAAATGAATTTGGCAGTCTGGACACAATAAAACCATAAAATATATAGGTATTGTACCATTCTGATAAATAATGTAGTAAATAGTTAAGGAATTAGTAATTGTGAAGAGCCACTCACTTACGATTTGGACGGCAATGAGGAACTAGATTACGAAATTAAAATATGTTCCTCAGACAGTAACGACGTACATAATATTTTAGAATCTAGTCATTCACGTTATATTTGAAAGTACCTATACAAGTAGTTAAAAATCCACTAACACCTTTAGTTACTCTTAATTTCTTGCATGTCCGATTACAATGTGGGTTTCTTCAAGCTAAAAGTGTATAGGCTTATTTAAAGTCAGTGCCGTTCAGCATCTTCCACTGTATCACGACTAACTATCAGATGGTACATTAGTTAAGCGCTTACTTCTTAGAATATTTAAAAAATATGCTCTTTTTTATAAAAAGTTATTCAAAGGCTACCAATGTTGATTTGACAAAAAAATAGATTAAAAAAATATCTTTGTTAAAATATGCAAAGATCAGACTGTTTTAAATATGTATATGTAAGGTTAGAAAAAAAATTGCAAAAATTTGTAACATTTTGCTAATAAATTTAGAAGAATAATTATCCAAATGAAATAAGTAAATTATTTAAAAGCAAGTTTGCTCTTATCATTTATGAACATTTTACCCCATCACATTGCTTAAATTTACTTTTACCAATTTTCGATACCAGTTATGAGTTAATCAAATCTAGAAAATGCGAAGCACAAAGAACACTTTTGTGAAGCAAAAACATTTGGGCATATCAACATCTTTAAAATACTACTATGAAATTAATTACATACCTAATTGACAGATTTTAAATAAAAAAGTTTTTGAATATTTTTATGTAAAAAGATTACATATTTTAAACGATAATTTAGATAAAACTTGTTTTTTACGAATTTTATCGCGTATATTAACTTATTTAATTTTACCGACGTGTCGAATACTTTACAGTTCCCATGGTAACGGGAGGAACTGAATCGGAAACATAAAATAAGTTAATATACGCGACAAAATCCGTAAAATCGAGTTTTATTTAAATGTGTAGTGTTCGCGTAAACATAAAAAATAATTACGACAATTTAAATTTTTAATTTAAACCGAGAAAGCTCATTATAAACATTAGGTCGTTATACATTCACAATATTGTTTTCGCGGGAAGGTTTGCTGAGAAAAGTTGATTGCTCGGAACATTTTCGAGAACACTCGAAAAGCTTCAAATCTCCAGCATCCGATGTTTAAACTAATTGTTATTCAGATGGGTTCGAGCAGTATAAGTACGATATTAGAAGCATCTCTTGAATTTGTCGGAATCGTTTTTGATATTGTTCAAAAATATTACAGCAATGTGTACACACAGTTCAGCATAATTGCGTTTAACTAACTGATAAAATTAAAGCTACTTCGTTAAAATACTAAAATTTTGAAATTTAGTTTTAGGTGTAAATTTACCACGCTTGGTTGTAGGCTTGTAGATGAAACAAAACATCTTAAAGAAATATTGAAATACGCTTTACGCAAAGAGTGAAATACGCTTTATTTACATAATACTAAAAAATCGGTTTATTATCATTTAAAAAAAATCGCGTTTAGCTAACTCTGAAAATTAAAGCTACATCGTTAAGTTACATACTTTATCTATTTTTGTTTCCTTTAATTGCAAATCACACTTTGATTTAGATGAAAGAAAATATCTTAAGGAAATCTACAAGCGCAAAATGTCAAACGCAACAATATTACATTAATTAAAATAATAATAAATACATACACATAATCACGCCTCTTTCCCGTAGGGGTAGACAGAGACCACTTCTTTCCACTTGCTACGATCCTTACATACTTGTTTCGCTTCGTCCACTTTCATTATTACCTTCATACATGCTCTTCGGTTTAGGGTACTCTTGGCCTGGCCTTTTTCCAAGACGTCCCTGATTTGATCTAGAAACGTCCACCTAGGTTTACCCCTTCCAACACTTTAATTCACACTCGCCTTATACACCTTTTTCGTTAATTTTTGTCACTACATCTTCTATCAGACCATAACGTTTGCTTATCTCACTATTTCTTATCCTGTCACTCAGTTTGACTCCTATCATACTTCTTAACGCTCTCATCTCAACTGCATTTATTCTGCTTTCATGTTTCTTTTGCCATACCCAACTTTCACTTCCGTACATGCCGGAACCAACACCCCCTTATGCACAGCCAAACAAGCCTTGTTAGACACCTTCCGACTGCTCAAAAAGGTGTGCAAAGCTCCATTCACCATGTTTCCTGTATTCACTCTTCTTTCGATATCACATTCACACTTTCCATCTCTCGTAAACTTTGAACCCAGATACACAAACTCCTACACCTGTTCAATCTGTTTATTTAAAAATAATAATATATACTTAAATAAACGGTCCATCGAAAAAAAAAATATATATGCTTATATTAATATTTCAAGGTATGTGAAGTTAGTTCACAGAGCTCTCAATATTGACAAGGTATTATATAGTAAAGTGTATTCATTTGTACGTCCTACTGCTGGACACAATCGCGGATTTTTCACAGAGGGTTTTAGGAAAGGAAAAGTCCGCCTCTTAAATGTGAAGTGATATGTTTAAACCGTGAATTCAGATATCGTTAAAAAATCACACAAAAGCGTTATTAGGATAATTAACAAAGTTAACGAAAATTTTTAAATTATTTAGTAAGATGGGGCGGCGGACCTTCTCTTCTCCGTATATAGTATCTAAGCCTATCCGGTACATTTCAAATCAAATTGGTAAAAAGTTATGTCCCGCTATTTGTTTCTAACAGACGTTTATTGTGTTTATGAGGTCTTGTTGACTTGTTGGCGGGCATCGCCAACAAGAACATATATCACAATGAATCGGTCATGTAGATTGAAGAACCAAAAACTGATGGGAAAGATATATTCTTGAGTGGCGGCCTCATACTAGTAAACGGACTGTAGAGAATGGCAACTGCAGCTTTTATTATTTTGAGTAATCATCATGAAGATGCTGCTGCCCCATCTCCTGTTTCATTTTCCCTTTGTAGCCACTTCCACGATAGTGGATATTGTTATACCGTCACTGTTAAGGTTTACACGGTTAGGGTTTTATATTGACAGTTTAAAGAAATGACGGAACATTACTTTTTTAAACTTCTAATAGCTTTGATATAAATTGTTAGAATAGTTTTTTCGTCCATTGCTTTATACCTTCTGGCTGAAACTCACTACTCCAATTGCGGACTAATCTGTTTTAAACTAAATCAAACCAGTGCTATTTGCCGAATTACAAAGTAATGTTAGCAAAATAGAAGACCCTAGAGCTTTACGAGAGATCCATTATTACACTTAATTAGGGCTTACAATAATCGGATTAATTAAAATTTCAGCTCGTCACTTAACTAGCAATAGTATGAAAAGTAATCTGTGTACACTAGAGATGATTAGTTTGTCTTTATAGCCGACTTAAAAAAAGGCAGATGTTATCAATTCGATTGTATGTTTTTGTATGTAACATACATACAACGCGATATGTTTGCTTAAGGTATTTCCATATCTTTAAATATTTCTTATATTTATGCGAACACTACACATTGAACAAAACGTTTTTTACGGATTCTGTTGCGTTTAATTCACGTATTTTTATTAAATTCCCGACGTTTCGGGTGTTTTACAGCACCTGTGGTCAAGGGGGACTGTGGTGATTGACGTCCCGACGTCTAAGCTAATTCGGAGAACCTTAAGATTTTGAATTATTAATTTTGGTCCGATCTACGCAGAACAAACGTACCTACTGTGTCTTGAAGTTTTGCAGTGGTATGCTTGGGTTTAGTTTTAATTTTATCAATTACAGGATTCCAAGCAGGTGGTAGCAGTAGTACTGAAATTAGGATGTTTTTTTTAATTTCAACAGCCTCATGCATCATCCTTGGCAAGAATCGAAGTTTTTTCGTGAGAATTTGTGGTTTATCAAATCTAATGTAATGGCGGTGGCCGTCTAGGATATGAGCACAAAACTACAGACTTTCTGAAACGTTAGCGTTTCACGTCAGCTATGTGTTCTTTTACGTGGGTTTTGATAGATCAATATTTTTCCCTATATATGAGAGACATTCATAATCAAACAATCCTGGCATCTTGTAGAGGAATATTGCACTTGACGGATTGTAAAAAGTGCCTAATCTTTTTCGGTGTCATGAAGAATGTTCTAATAGAAGCTCGCTTCAAGATGTAGCCAATCCTGTCCGTGACACCTCTGACATATGTTAGTACAGCAGGCACACCCTTAATTGTGGCTGGCTTCACTCGGTTATTGTGACGTAGGCGCGGGACCCGACACTTGTTGTCGTGCAGAACCTGCTTGACGTGCTGAAGCTCGGCGGCCAGGTTTTTGCTGTCACAGATCCCTCGCGCTCCCTGTAACAAAGATTTGCATTTATATTCCAATAAATTCACGAGAAAATGTTTTGTTTAGAGAAATTAAATTTGTAGGCTTGGTGAATTTTGATATGATAATAATAATGAAGCCACGACTTACAACATATACGTGTGCAGGAGTGAAAGAGTGACCTTAGCAAGTTACTTCTGAAGTACGCATCGCTGCATTAATAACACGAATTAGACTTTTCCTTTCACATTGCGAATTTTTCCGGACCGATACGACTTAGCAACCTTCAAGTAAAGAGCTTACACCTTTCTAAAAGGCCGGCAACACATCTGCAATTCCCCTGTGTTGCGGTTGTTCATGGGCGGCGGTAGTCACTTACCATCAGGTGAGCCGCATGCTCGTTTGCCCTTCTCCTATAAAAAAAAAATCAGATATCACCACCTCACCATAAAAATTTCGACATTTCCTTTTCAAGGACTTACCATTATTTTACGAATTGCCACCATATCAGACATGAATTTAGATACTCGCGATAAAACTGATATATCATTATCTATATACAATTCCATACTCAAAGTAAGCATAGGAGAAGAATATTATATAAGTATAAACAAAGAATTTAAATATGTTACCATGAATAAGAGTGTATGCAGTAAAATGTGTTTATATAGTGTATTTTTAAAGTTAGAGAAAATAATTTGCCAATTTTTTGTCAATGAAATAAAATGATGTGTCTTACCTAGTCTGAAGAGCACTTCCCGGACTCTCTCAATTGCGTGCACTATCCTTGTCATTACTACTTTAGGAAAGACACACCACCGACCATAACACGACACGTGTTTCGCTTCTACACGAGGCGTCCTCAGGTGAAGATGAAGTAAACAATGCGGTGACTGACCGCTAAGTCAACTGCAACTTTTTTTGCACCCAATGCAAAGGCACCCTCCGAAAGCGTTGGAGGGAGGTGGCGAATGTTCGTAGCATACTACGACAGCCGGCTGCGTAGTTATGTGGGATCACTTTGAAGAAGTGCCTACCCACTAACCACCTGTGGGACGGGCATTGGGCTGTATGACCTTTCTGCCGAAGCGGAAGCGACCCCTTTAGGGAAAAGGGGAGCGCAGATTGAACTGCGAATCAAAAAAGCTGCTAGTTACACAACTCGCTGGTATAACCCTCTCAAATTAAGTAGCGATCAACTGCGTCATGCGATTTGTCATAATGTGATTGATAAATAAAAACACAATCGCTGTGACTGGTCATAATACCCACCTACGCTCTATCCACGTAACTTTTAACGTTACGTATTGCGTAAAGCAGTTGGTTTTTCACGGAGAGTGACAGCCAGTTTTGTGTTGTGTTGCTTAAAATATTCCTGCAGTTTGACATTCCCATAGAAATAACAACAATGTATGGGAAATCAGTCTTTACATCTGAATAAGAAGTTAAATGTCCTGTGTCGAGATAACAAAATGTGCGGGCGTACAAGTAGATAATGTTCTAACTGATTGATTGATGCAAACAAAACGCAATTTTATTTCTACGTGAATATTCCTCATGGACTTATTGTTATTTGGGAAGTGTTCTAGCAATTTCTTATTAAAAGAAATAAATGTTTTGATAACCCGAATTTATAGTTATAGTTTTACGTGGTTGAGCCATACTGCAGATATATTAGTAGTATAGGGTTAGCACGAATGGGTCGGCCCGATCGGGAAGGGCCACGCTCTCACAGAATACCAGCGTAAAATAACAGCTTAATGCTGCTGTGTTTCGTATGGTGAGTGTAGAGAACCGGAGACCCTTTTTACTGGAAAAGAGGCATTCCATCTTATTCCTCTGGGCAACAACGCATCTACAGTTTGATTCTTTATAGAGGAAAAATGTAGATGTCTATGGGCCACAGCAACCACTTACCATCAGGTGGAGTGTGTGCTCGTTTGTCACTCTATCCTATAAAAAAATTAATAAGACTGATTTTACGGTTTCTATCATGATTAGTTTTAACTTTATAACTTTATGAGGCGCTTAACAATACCAATGATCACGGGGTGACTAAGATGTATTGTGTACCTGATGCCGTAGTTAACGAAGGTTAACTTCAAGTTTTAAATATGTTTTAGAGATAACACCTGAAACGAGCTTACAGTATCTTGAAGTACCGACGCTGCAAGAAGTCTGTAGGATGCCAAGACTTTTAGGATCGTCCCAACCATTACATATTATATAACAGACCATAAATCCTCGCTGAAAATACAAATTTACACCAGGAATGACTTCTGAGACACGTGTACATAAAAATATTTTCGTCGTAAAATATTTTTAAATAAGTCAATAATTTCTAAGCCTTGACATGGAATTTCTAGTCATTTTTCTGAACAACCGAAATAAGAGCGTTTATAATCTTGGTGCTTTCAGTGGGTAGCTAACTCACACTAACTTCAGTAGGCTTGTGGCGATATAAGGATTATTTTGGCAAAGCTTCCCGCTAAGCTCGTAGAGCTTAACAGACTTTTGTGTTTTTCCGTAATATCTTAAATAATTAAAACGTTAAGAGTCAAACTGTAATACGTAATAGAAAAAATTGCGTAAATACGATTACTCTTAAGGGTTCCTATATTCATGAATGAGGGAAGAAATAAAAAATACAATGAAGGGAGGGTAGGACACGCAATTTCCACTTTTCCTAGAAGTATTTAGTAGGAAAGCAGGTAACTAGCTCGGATCGGTCATGCTACGAGTCTATCGGTGTGTGATTCTGTCCTACTATTGATTAACATACTTAATGTGTATTGTTTTATCTTGCAAATTATATTTCCTTCTAATTGCTTACTGTATTCTATAAGTGTTTTGTTACGTAAATTCGTTACCGAAAAATATTCCTTTTACTTAAATATTTTTGAGAGTATTTACTCACACTATTTTAATCTTTTATCATCATCGTTATCATTATTATATATTATCAAAGTCCACTGCTGAACGATGACCTCCGCCGTAGATTTCTTCATAGTTGGATATTTTCCTTAGTTTCCCAATTCCATTTTTAGTTTTTCTCTGTCGCCTCTTAAGACACGCACGGGACGGTATGGAGTACTTGACTGTTATAACACCGCCACTATACTATTGAATATTGATCCATTTCAGTAATAGTAAACTGTAACATTTGAAATCTAAACATTAATTTTAATATCTTGCAAACGCATCTTATTTTTATATTCGAAATATGATAATTCACTGATGCAAATACTTTAATTTGAATATTAATTTATTATGTAATATTTTCACTGTTTGTATCATAATTTATAAAAATAAAATATTTTCCCGCGCTGGGTCTACATACCATCGTAACCAGCTAGTATAACAATTGGTATTTCATACTTAAGAAGAAGAATAAAAACTTAAAAGTATATCTTTTAATTTAATTCATAAGTACAGCCCATAGAAATTCTTTCTTATGGTAACCACTAAGAAAGGTTCTTCATCGATAATTTGTTTTATGGCGAATGCCAAGGATTTTATCACACTAAAAACCTCTTTTACAACCTGTTTACATGGCTTTTTAAATACTTACTAGGTAAACTAATATATTTACCTGGTTTTGGATTTTTTATAACGTCTTTGTTTCGAAGACCACACTTAAAATGCACACAGGTCGATTTATCAGTTTAACTCAATTTTCTCATTTATTGTTACATATTTAAGTCTAAACTATCCATTTATCCATTACAACCTATAAAAATCTACTGCTATTTAAAGATCTCCCACAGATTGCCTCATTAAAGCAATTTGCCATAGTTCCAACGTTTGTCAGGCGGGTTGGGCAACTGCAGCTTTTAGAATTTTAAGTTGTTAATCACAAAGACGCTACTGCCTATCGTCTGTTTCAGATTCCCTCTGTTGCCTGTTACGACACCCATGAGACGATATAAGATACAACATACGACATAATTCTAAACCAGTACCCTCTTTTTTTGATAATGGACTATTTATATTACTTCCTCGGCGAATTGGAATAAAATGTTTAGTGTAATAATTTATACACAAATTTTAATAGTGTATGGAATAACCGTGCGATAATTTTGACAAATTTCCACGACAGCTCAAATGAAAATTGATGCAAATGATATCTCAAATTGGTATAAATAATATAAAAAACAAGTTCAAGTTCAAAGTCACATTCGTAGAATTTATATCTTGATATTAATTAATAGTTCCGTTACCGTTATCGCAACTACCCACTAACCCATTAGAGCGTAAAGTTTGTTATAGTATTTATTTGGATTATTATGTGAAATAATAGAGATTTGTGGTCATATTAAAGATCTAGTTAATAAAAAACAGAGCAAATTGACATACTACTTTATGACCCGTCTGATATATGGGACACTATGCACGGCGGAAACGTACACTACCAGAAGGTAGAATAAGAAGAAATAAAAAAGCCGTTGTATTTTATCAACATTTATTAGAAAAGTAAATAAAAAATTACAAAGAATTTATGAGGAAGAGCCCATTACAAGGTAGTCTATGAAACACTTAGTGAAGGCCTTCATCACATATCAAAAACTTGAATTTGTATTTATATTGATTTCCACAGTGACGTTCTGCCCTCCTTTCTCTAAAGGGGGCCGCTTTCGATTCGGCAGAAGGCCATACAGGCCAAAGCCTGTCCCAGATGGTGTTTAGTGAGTAGGCACTTAGGTTTCACAGTGAGTCCCACATAACCACGCAGCCGGCTGCGAAGTATGCTTAGAGCATTAACCACCTCCCTACCGCTTCCCGGAGGGTGGCCCATTACTTTGTTTCTGGGCATAAAAAAGCGACGTTCTGTGCTTATGGGCACAATCCTGTGTTTGTACTATCGTACCGTTTGGTGGATAAGGATTTGGGTGGATTTTGGCCTTGGTGCGGTGTAGTTCCATATGTGACCAGCAAGCTGCGAGCCACATACATTCTAAATGCAAATAGGGGTTCTGTCTCTTCATTACAATTATTACATTTTTTATAGCTAGCAACCAACTGTTAAACATCGACACATCTAAAAAAGCACCACCATTTCCTAAAACGCATGCTTGTACGAAAGTTCGCAATAGCTTGATCACATTTATCCGCCCCACCCATATGCTTGTTGTAGCTGGCAATCAGTGAAAACTGGGGGATTGCAACTTTTTTTCACACAAGATTTTTTTCATTATACCAGTAAATAGCAGATGTCAAGATCCAGTTTTCGAAGTTGGTAGACACCGTGACCACATTATTATCATTTCAGCGTCACACAAATACATCGTTGGACTTCCTATAATCGCTGTAGCCCCGACCTTCCTTTTTGTCTGATTTACATCTTTTAGCGGACAGTGCTCAACACGATTGGCTTTAATTGTATCATACACATAGTAGCCCAACTCTCACAGATTTCTTGTCAATGATAAGGATGTGAGAAAATTATCAAAATATATTTTTTTGCCCCTTTAGGCTGGTAACTTTACGAGCTTTATTAGCCCACCTAATCCAAATTCTTTATTTTCTGAACTTTTGCCCGTGTACAAACTAAAATTCATCATGTAATCGGTGCTGACACTCAAAGCCCAATTTTTGTAGTCAAACCTTATCCGCTTCCCTCCCAATAAATTGTTTGGCATAACGTCGCCATTATTATGTTCATCAAGTCCATATTGTTTTTGAAACGATTCACCTAGACTATCTTGCAGCGGATGTAACTTATACAGCCCATCAGTAGCCGATAAATGTGTGCTATCGTTCAGGTGTAAATTTTGAAGTATCGCTTTAAATCTATTACAGCGTATATATTCAGCGAGGATTTTGAGAGGCAAAACAACCTGGCCACGATCCACCATTTCAAAAAATGACACACATGAGCGGGATTTGTCAATCAAATAATATAAACGGGGCTGCCAATATTAAAATCGTAAAACGTTCATCCAAAAACAAAAAAAGAAACTACAAAATATTAATTTTTATCTTAATAATATAAAATATACTTCCGTCCGAGTAATTGGACGTTATGCTGTAAAGTCCACTGCTAGCCTCCCCCATAGATTACCTCAATGGGATTCATATTTGCTATTGTTGCAATGTTCGGCAAGCGGGTTGGCGAATGCTAGTTTTGTTTAATCTTTTTTAGGAAGACGCTGCTGCCCATCTCGTGATTTATTTATCTCTCTCGCCTTTCCGACACCCACGGGAGATAAGGTTAAGAATATTCTTATAAGGCAACTTCCACGGTAAGCTATTAATAAGTCATATTTGCAAATATTTAATACACAAGGCCCTTTTTACTGGAAATGAGGCATTCCATCTTAGTCCTCACGGGTGACAACGCATCTACATTTTGATTTGTAATAGAGGATAGATGTAGATGTCTATGGGCCGCAGCAACCACTTACCATCAGGTGGACTGTGTGCTCGTTTGTCACCCTTATCCTATAAAAAAAAAAACAAAAAAAAAAACACAAATTACACCATTTTGATGAATAAAGATCCACTGCACCCCATTATGCACAAACTAGTGAAGTTTTAACGTGTTACGCGTTTAACGTGAGTTACAAAGTAGTAGTAGTCCATTGCCACTTGCTTACTAATCCGTGGGCTATGTCGGTGCTCTACGATTACGGTAATAATAATATCCAATAATACAATAAGTGGCTGATCACGAGGTCAGGGGTCAGATTCCTGGTCGGCCCAAAAATCATTTATTGGGTTTTTTCCATCAATAAGTTCTCAGTAGCAGCCCGGATTCATTAAGTTAATGGTGTTTCACTCCCGTACCTCGTAAAGCACGTAAAGCCGTTGGTCCTGCGCTTAATTTCTCTCCGTTTGTGTCGGATTTCTGTCTATCGGATTGTAAGAGAGAGGGAATAGAGAGCGCACCTGTGCTTTCGTATTCCGCTCTCGAGCACTGTAATCCTGTCCTGGCAAATTACCAACCTTTTTTTTTAGAAAAAAAGGTAAGAAACGAGCATACAGTCTACCTAATGGTAAGTGGATGCTGTGGTCCATAGACATCCACATTTATCCTCGATAAAGTATCAAAATTCAGATGCATTGTCAACCCTAAGAACTAAGACGGAATGTCTCGTTTCCAATAAACAGGGTATCCAGTTCTGAACACTCACTACACGAAACGCAGCGGCTTTATGTTGCTATTTTACGCTGATATACTGTGAGAGCATGGTCCTCCTAAGGTTGACCCATTTGTGCTACGACTATAATAGAGATGCAGCATGACTCTACCACGTATCTCTTGATTCGGCGACATCATTTATTGCAACATCAAATTGATGCCGCCAAGAGGTTTTTTTTTTATAGTTTAACATATCTTATGTTAAACAAACATGTGTCTTACCTGATGGTAAGTGTTAACATACACACACAACTCACAAAAACATCTACATTACCAGGTTTGTCTTGGTGTTGCTTGGTGTTCATTGGCAATTGAGCTTACTCCTCGTTTCTTGAGGGCCGCTAAGGAACACGTGTTAGCATAAATGGCTGGTTTCAAATTTTTATTCAACTTCAAATAAAAGAATTCTCAATTTAAAAGTTTTTTCTTTTTTAGTATTTAGGTTTTAATGATTGTTATCGTGAATCATTATGACAAAGAAATAATATTTTAGAGGCATACTTATTTTTATTGATGCAGAAAATAATTTACGATATTATCTGACTTATGGCAAAATGACATGACTAAAATTCGATAAATGTCTACTCACGGTATTGCCTGCAGTGTTGCGTCGAACAATAAGTAACTGTCCATCTTCATCATCATCATCATCATTACAGTCCTTAACAAGTCCACTGCTGAACATAGACCTCCCCCAAAGAATGCCACAAAGCACGGTCCTGAGCCACCTGCATCCATCGAATTCCTGCATATCTTACCAGGTCGTTACTCCATCTAGTGGTGGGACGCCCTACACTTCGCCTGCCGGTACGAGTCTGCCACTCGAGAACCTTTCTTTCCCATCGGTTGTCGGTTCTTCGAGCTATATGGCCGGCCCATTGCCACTTGAGCTTACTAATCCATTGGGCTATGTCGGTCACTCTGGCTCTACTGCGGATATCCTCATTTCTAAGTTTATCACGCAGAGAAACTCAGAGCATAGCTCTCTCCATAGCTTGCTGAGCGACCTTGAGCTTCCTCATCCGGCCAGCAGTGAAGGACCACGTCTCAGTTCCGTATGTCATCACTGGCAACACGCACTGGGTGTACAGTCTCATTTTCAAGTTTTGAGGTATACCTGAGGATAAGATATGCCGTAATTTCCCGAACGCTGCCCAACCGAGTTGAATCCGTCGATTGACCTCTCGGTCGAATTTGGACTTACCTAGTCGGACTATTTGTCCGAGGTAAACATTCTCGTCAACAACTTGGAGCTTTGTGTTTCCAACAACTACCGGCGTAGGTGCGACATGGACATTAAACATGATCTTTGTTTTGTCCATGTTCATCTTAAGACCTATCCGTTGGGAAACACTATTGAAGACATTGAGCATAGTGCTTAGATCCTCCAGCGATTCTGCCATAAGAACTTTATCGTCGGCAAATCGAAGGTGAGTGCTATACTCGCCATTGATGTTGATACCGTATCCTTTCCCGTCCAGAAGCTTGAAAACGTCTTCCAATGCAGCGGTGAAGAGTTTCGGGAATATGACGTCACCCTGTCTTACACCTCTTAGCAACTGGATAGGTTTCGTAATCTGGTTCTGTACTCGGATAGCCATCGTAGCCCTACTGTACAAGCACTTCAACACTTCGATATACCGACAGTCAACTTGGTACCGCTGAAGGGACTGCAGCACCGCCCAAATTTCGACGGAATCAAAGGCTTTTTCATAGTCCACATACGCCTTATATAGTGGCAAATTGTACTCCTCGGACTTCTGTACAATTTGCCGAGGGTATGTATTTGGTCTATGGTGCTAAAGCCTTTTCGGAAACCGGCTTGTTCGGGAGGCTGGAAGTTGTCAAGTCTGCGCGCGAGACGATTCGTAATGACTCTCAAAAACAGCACGTAGACGCGGCTCAGAAGGGAAATCGGTTTGTAGTTTTTCAAGAGAGCGTTGTCGTTTTTCTTGAAGAACAAGACCACCGCACTTCTGCTCCACGCCTCTGGTGTAATGCCACCATGGAGGACGGAATTAAACAGCTTCTGAAGGACTTCAAGTACCGGTTTTTCCACCCGTTTTCAGAATTTCGATGCTGCCAGATTCGGTCTTCAGCTTTGACAGCTGGCTCTTTCTGGCAGACAGATATTTGGCAAAGACTTTGGAGCCTTGGTTCCGCTCGGTTGCTTCTTCAATACGAGACGTACTGAAGTTGCCTAAGTCCTGCCGCATGCATTTGGAGATCTGTCTGTTCAGTTGCCTGTATTCTGTCAAATCGTCGTCGGTCGTAGCTCGACCAGGTCCACTTCCTGTGGGGCCGCCTCTGGAAGAAAGAGTTCATCATAAATAGTCCCTCTTTCTCCATGAAGTCAGCTAGCTGATGGCCCCGTGGGTTCCGTTGCCCTATTCCAAATTTCCCTACTTTTAGCTCACTGTTCTCTCTTGTGCCTAGTTTTGCATTGATGTCTCCCATTAACACCGTATATTGGGTTTTGGAGGAATGCATGGCTGTAGAGATATCCTCATATATTTCCTCCACCTCCTCATCGGGATGTGCCGAGGTTGGTGCGTAAACCTGTAAACGTTCAGCGAATACCTTTTGGTGATTCTGAGTATAAGGTACGCAACATTCGTTGACACACTCTCAGCCTTTACAACGTTGTTAACGAGAGACTTGTGGACGATTAATCCGACACTTCCTTGGGACAGATGGTCGCCCTCCCGGTAATAAAGTAAATTGCCGGATGCGAGGATTACCGTGTCCTCCCCCTCTCTTCGGACTTCGGATAATCCTATAATATGCCAGCGTAACTTGCTTATCTCTTCTTCCAGCTCTTCCAATCTTCTCGTCAGTCCTCAGGGTGCGTGCATTATATGTTGCCAGGTCGAGTCGTCGTAGGTGGCAACCGAACCTTCAATAACTGTGCACTGTTCATAAATTTCATATAATTTAATAGCTTCTGAGTCAGTGCTAAGACAAAGCGTATCGAAGAATTAAAAACGCTGACTATTAGTTTATGTCATGTGATATATTTTATTCTTTTAAGTTAACTGAAGTAAGTTATTTTATTTAAAGTTTAATGTTTTGACTGTTTTGAGTGGACTAAACAATAGCATGGGGATAAGGGATAATTTGATATCTTTTTAAGGATTAAATTTTATTGAACACATAACCCTAAACGACCAAAAATATTCAAGGTCATTCCACCTATTGACATATTGTATCCAATAATTTTGTGAACTAGTAGTAATGTAGCTAATTTATTTTTATGTGATAATGCATACCTTAAGCGCAAAGCGCGTAGGTATTTTCTACTAACGCGTAATAATCAAGATACCAACGTTTTGTCGCATAAAATTGTATTTAACAATCACATTGAACATATAAATGATATAATAAGCACAATGTCAGAAAGTTAAATGATTTTTGGACTTATTTTTTTAAAATCGAATTATTGCTATTTTTACATAAAAAGTGGTTTTAGTGGCTCATGGTGTAGATTTATCAAGTCCGTATGGATTGGTAAGTACCATAACTTTTGAAAATATCAATAGTTTAAATCATTCTATTTTTTAACCTCTTCATCTACCACGTGGGAATCCATGAAATGTAAATGGCAAATTATTTTTCTTTTGTTTAGTTATAATTAATTTTTTTCGGCTTAGAAATCTGGAAATTTTCGGTGTTTAGCAGCCTTGTAATAATTTATTTTACTAAATAGTCTGCCCTACTCAAGACGGTGGTTGACGCCGAAGTGAGTGCACTTCGGCGTCAATCGTCGTGACTGGATACTGCATAGGATTTTTGCAGGGGCTCAAAAAGATCGCTGTACAAATACAAAAAATATTCAAAAAACCAGGTTTCATAAAAACTTGATTATTCTAATGATCAGAGAGTTTTATTACAATATTTTAAAAAGCACAGAATAAATAATAGTACTACGTAAATAAGATATATATATATATTTAAGTATATTTATACTTAAATACGTCTTGGACTTTATGGAGTGACCTGAATTATGTTATGATGATCATAGGAGCATTATAATTCGTGCACTTTTGGATTTTCCAAACATTTTTTTTAAATTGAAGTTTGACATAGAATTATTGGAAAATTGGAAGTATAATGATAAGGTTATTAGTGAAAACTTGTGTGTATTTTAACGACTTTAAAAAGCTATACGTAATACGATGCGCTTAGGGCATGCACAATTGGATTTACCAATAGTTTTTTTTTATTTAAATGATTTTAACCATTTATTGAAGTTTGATTTAATTTTGACAATGTTACAAAAAATGTATTCCTTATTATTTATTCAATAATTTATTGAATTAAAATAATAGTATCATGTCTTCAATATTATTTTATTTTTATATAGGTAATATAGATGAGTCGGATATTTTTAATATTAAAAAATACTTGAACAACACACTTATATATTTATATAAGTGGTAATTTTAGAAACTTATCCCTGAGCTTTGTTCTGCTCTTACGATTTTTGATAAAATTTTCTCAAATTCATTAACTGCATGTATGTTTGTATAATATGTTATCTTTATTCTTTTAAACTTCGCTACACAAAAATGTACTAAGACGGATTTAACGTCTTAAGGCGTTCTTTACCAGTCAACCTTTTTAAGTAGAGACATGTTATTTGTTCATTGTTCATATATTAATATATGATTGATCCGATAGTATCCGAAACGTCCGACATTATATTATAACTTTGAACGGTTTTTATAGTCAATAAATTTATTTATTGACACACAATACATCTTTTAAGAACTTTTACCAAGTGAGAACCATCATTAGTTTAAATAACATAGAATTTTTAATCAAATTTAATTCGTCCTCGATGTAGTCTAATTAAAACAATCAAATCCGGGTCGTCACATACGTACAAAAAACATATGAATTGAAAACCTCTTCGTTTTAGAAGTCTGTTAAAATGCGCTCGACATATTATTTTCACCTGGTATTTCGAGTTATTGTCATTAGAAAATGAATGGATCCTTTTAACATGAATTTAATACAAAGCCCGCCGCTCCCATCCCGGCTTGATGTAAATGAAGCAGTTATCTTATGAAATTACTTAAACAAGCATTTTGAGGATTTCAGTTGTTGTGACAGTTTTGAGTCAAAATTGTAAATGAATATAATAAACGAAAAAAAATTATTATACCATAGTTAATATTATGACCTTTATATAATAGTTAATATTAAATATAAATTGTAAAGGGGATAATATTTCAAGGGTCAACGTAATTTTCACTTACGTAACAAACTGGATCCTCCTGCAGAACATAAGCCTCTCCTAAGGAATGTCACAAACCAAAGGCCGGAACCACCAAGGTGGTTTTTATATAAGGCATTCAACCTTAGTTGTTAGTGGTGATAACGTATGTTATCAGTGATTGTTACATCATTTCTGTCATAAATCTATATACATAATATTTGTATGATTATCGTTATTGTTTTAGAATATTATTTTTTAATTACAAATATAAAATAGATTAAAAGTCACTGTATTGTCATAATAATTATCATTGATAATTTTCTGTTTATTTCTAATTTAGAATTCGAGATATTTACTAAGAATGTTATAAAAGTAATTTCATCTTCTAAACATTCGTAATTAATTCACTCATTAGTAATATTTATAACAGTGTTTAACTTATTTTCATATTACAAAAGTATTTGGATTGTATAATTCTTACACATTCAAACTGTTGCTAAGTTCAGTTTTGATAGGTAGTAGGGATAAGTTACCACCATTGTGCGATATTATTTAAACGATTGCAATAATGATTGAGGTGCTTTTCGTGCTGTAAAATTAGTAAAGGAAACAACTAACAATTAGGCGTATTATTATTCCTTTCTGCGACTCCTGTAATCAACTGTACAACAACGCACCACAACTACAGCAAAATATGGAAACTTTTTGAACCCTACATTTAACGGGTTAGGCAAGAATAAGCTCAGCAAAAATTGAGAAGGAACCTGTGAAGTAAACGAAAATATTCTAAAATTTTTTTTTCTAACCTTGGTTCAACTATCGCAAAGAAAAGAAAAACTACCCACATGGATACAGAATTAATTTCAAAATTCAATCCTGGACCAAAATCTTCGAGTGCTACGCTTGTTTTAATAAAATAGATCAATTAAGGAACATATACAGTTGGAGTGGTACTGATAAATCTTACATAATGGACATGAGATTACGTGGTTCTACACGGGAATGGTGCGAATCAGCTGAAGAACTGTACTACGGATATTTGTATTTACTTGAACATTACAAAAAAATTTACACCAATGCTTTGAAGAACAAAGAAGCTAGTTATCCAACCAGGTCTTCGTGGCGTCGTGGGAGGTCATCATCGACGAGGCAGTGCTTCATCTTTTGAAGACCAGGTCACAAGATTGAAGACTGTAGGAGCCAGCTCTTCTGTACCAATTACCAGCGTCGAGGCTGCCAGTCTACGACCTGCTGATATACAGGTGCTAAGGTGATGTACACTTTTAAATCCATTGATATTCGGCAAGACTGTTTTAACAAAATCGTTACCATAAACGATTGTAGGATAATTGCTTATATTGATACCAGCAGTGAAGTGAATATTTTGGTACTCTACATCGTCAACTTGCTAGATCTAGCTTTAATTCCATCCACTGTTGTATTGAGAGGATTTGAGAATAGCTGTATATTTTCGTTTGGTACCATTCACTTTACAGTAGATGTCGATTAATTAGGAATATTTAGTTTTGCGGAAGTGACGCCTAGTTGTGCAGTCAATATTGTTATGATACTAGGTCAACCTATTATTAGTCAAGATAACATCAATTTGATTACTAGTTCAACTAACGCCACCCTGGTCAGGAATAATCTGTGACAATATTTTAATTCAATTTAATCTTGATAGCACTGACTTCCACCGTACATATGAAATACGTTTATCACAAGACGTAGTTATTCCCTGTTGTTGTGAAATGCCTCTTAGTATTTATTTAAATAGAAATTGTATGGACTAAATGTATACTACCCTACCTCTTTACAATTCGTACGATATGTATTTAATACCGGGTGCCTTATTAACTTCTGCGACTGATGGCATTAAAAAAATTAATATAGGTAATCACCTTATCGTGTGGAGAGCGGAGTGTTTATGAACTAGGGCGAAGTTTTATTATGAGAAAGATTTAATGAATGTGTTATGTACTAACACAAATTAAATAATTCTAACCGCCGTCTTAAAAAAAATGAAATTAATTTCGAGGCACTAGATTTAGGTGAAATAAATAACAGTGAACGGGATACTTCGATTGCTACGTAAATATTCGTATTCATTTACAACGGATATATCTAGCTTAGGTTGTACGAATTTAATTGAAATATCTATTGAAACTTGTTACTAATACTGATAAACAGTTTTTTGTAAGTCTTATGGATTATCATACAAGGAGAGGAAATAGTATATGAAAAAGTTCCAGAGTTATTAGATTATCAAATAGCAAGGGAGTTAAATTCACCCTATGCGAGTCCAGTGGGGTACCAGTAAAGAAAAAAAAAATGGATAGTATAGATTATGTATAGATTAGTGCTTTGAATTCGGTGTACAGTAAGGGACCGTTTTCCCTTGTCACACATAGATGACCTTATTAGCTTGTTATAGAGGGAGTACTATTTTACTGCACGTGACCTGGCCCAAGGGTATTACCAGGTAGGTATCAGGTCCCTATTTCTCTAAAATCCATCCCAAAAACTGCATTCGTCGTTACACTTTCGAACAATATGAATTTGTGCGAATGCCGTATGGCTTGACCATTGAACCGGCGGTATTCTCTAGAGCCCTTAAACTAGCTTTACGGGAATTGGCTAACTATAGAAAATTAAATAACAAACAAAACTATGGTATCAGTACAAATAAAACTGAGTAGTTGCGGTATATTTAGATGATATTTTTCCAACTGTCACAGTCCAGGAAGGACTTTCGCCATGTTGAACAAGTATTAGATCTTCTTAAACGAGCAAATTTACGATTAAATCAAAGTAAATGTTCATTTCTAAAAAACAACTGTCGATTATTTGGGCCAGCAAATTACAGCGGGAACTATAAGACCAGGTCAACATAAAATTGAGTGTATACTTTGCCTTAAAACTCCAACCAATGTTCGCGAGGTTCGGTCAATTTATTGGTTTGGCGTCATATTTTCGAAAATTTGTTAGAGATCCTGCATATATAGCACGCCCCCTAACTGAATTGACAAAAAAAGACTATACTTGGTGTTGGGGTGACGAATAAAATAATGCCTTTAATACTTTAAGGGGTTATAAACAAGCCCCGTATTGGTTATCTACAATCGTACTGCGAAAACAGAGTTTGTATACAGAGATGCAAGTAAACCCTGATTAGGTGGTATTCTAATGCAGTTTGAATCTGATAAAACGTTAAAAACCGGTAGCATATTTGAGTAGGGTCAAAAGCAGGGAAGAGCATTTCTATCACAGCTATGAGTTGGAAACAATTGCTGTCGTAGAGTCACTCAAAATATTTCGCATTTTACATTGTAGGTATACCTGTTAAAGTAATCACTGATTGTTCAGCCATTCGTAACACTTTAAAAAAAAGATCTTGTGCTGCGCATTGCAAGATGGTGGATTAATATTATTATAGAACTACTATTGAAAAATTATATAGACATGGCGATAGGATGCGGCATGTAGATGCGTTGAGTCGCAATTCTCTATGCGTGAAATTATTAGATGTTATGATGATAGATGAAACAGATTAGGCACTCTCTGTTAAACTTCAGGATGATGGCATTCAACAAATCATTAATCTACTGCAAATAAATATATATAATAATTATTCTGTTTCTGATGGGTGGTTATATAGGAAAACTCTAGCAGGTGAACGTTTTGTAATACCAAATTGGCCAAATATAGTTTTGCAAAAATTACAAAATTCATTAGGAAATACGTAAATAATTGCTTACAGTGCGCATACGGTAGATCAGGTTATGGTCGGCGTAAAGGGGAATTGCACCTCGTAGAAAACTAGACATACCTATGCACACCTTACACATTGATCATTTGGGGCCATTTCCAAAAATGTCGACAGGGAAACCACTATATTCTAATAATAATAATAGATTAATGTACGAAGTATGTTTTTGCTCGTTCTGTGAAAAGTGTGCGTTCAATAGAAACTCTAAAAGAACTTTTAATTTTAGTGTTTGGCAAACCCAGTAGAATTATAATGGACCGATGTAAAGCTTTTATGAGTCGCTATTTTTAAAACTTTTATGATAGATTATCAAATCAAACATATTATGAATGCTATATCTGCACCTCGTGCAAATGACTAGGTAGAACGAGTTACCAGAACCATTCTGGATGGTCTTAGCTCATCAGTAAAAGAAGAGTGCAGTTGGAGCACAAAGTTATCCGACATCGTCTGATGTATTATAATGTTTAATGTTTGCCCACGAAAACAATCTGTTGTCAGTACCACTATTTTCTTCTGAATTAAGTAATGACATTCAAAGACAAACCTTATCTGGTAGGCGAACACAGGCTAAAACGAATATTGACCAAAACATGACTCGAATGGAGAAACAATTTGACAGTTGGCATAAAAAATGCACCAAATATAATATAAGACAACTAGTTTTATGGAAAGGAGGCGTGGTTGTTAGCAAAAAGATTAGGCAGCAGGTACTCCGAACCGTATAAAATTATAAAAACTAATCACGCCATGGATCGTTTACACGATATCTTCTGTGAAGGCTATCGAAAATTCAGTGCACCGGTAGTCGAAGGAAGCTACATCAGCATTACGTTCATAAAAGTCGAGTAGTATCCGATGCTGATGATTCTACAGACAGTGGGGGGCCATAATATTGATAGCGGTGACTTAATGGATTTGTTTGAAAGTTAGGTTTATTTTTTCCATAAAACTTGAAATTTCGTTGAAATGGTGCTTATTCGCGCGTTATTTAATTATGTGTAAATGCTCTATGTATCTTAAGATTGTCCAAAAAAGGGGTGTAAGCTCGTTAAGAAGAGTTTTAAATTTTACAATTAATTTCCATTTAACATATGACTTTTTAATAAAAAAAAGATGAGACGTGAATCTCTTTTACAAAAGTGAAAGACATTTTTAAGAGCATTTCTATTCAAATTTCAGTCGGTATTATCTATATTTCCCAAAGATTGTAATAACTATATCAATAAATATGGCAGCTACGCTTTGATGATCGCAAGGTAAAGCTATGTGCGCTTCTCCAATAAAATGTACTTTTACTAACAAATACATACACACTCAAAATATTACCGTAGGCCGTTATTAATCTAATTTTTATTTTACTTCAGTTAGCTGTGTGTGTACAGCGATAATCTTTATATACCGTCATAATTTATTGTATCTGTGTGCATAAAATGAAGTAGATTTATAACAGAGCTATGTGCAATAAACTAAGCTATGTGCAATAAACTAAGCTATGTGCAATAAACTAAGCTATGTGCAATAAACTAAGCTATGTGCAATAAACTAAGCTATGTGCAATAAACTAAGCTATGTGCAATAAAATAAGCTATGTGCAATAAACTAAGCTATGTGCAATAAACTAAGCTATGTGCAATAAACTAAGCTATGTGCAATAACTAAGCTATGTGCAATAAACTAAGCTATGTGCAATAAACTAAGATATGTGCAATAAACTAAGATATGTGCAATAAAATAAGCTATGTGCAATAAACTAAGCTATGTGCAATAAACTAAGCTATGTGCAATAAACTAAGCTATGTGCAATAAACTAAGCTATGTGCAATAAACTAAGCTATGTGCAATAAACAAAGCTATGTGCAATAAACTAAGCTATGTGCAATAAACTACGCTATGTGCAATAAACTAAGCTATGTGCAATAAACTAAGCTATGTGCAATAAACTATGTGCAATAAACTAAGCTATGTTCAATAAATAAAACTATGTGTTAATAGAGCTTGGTGCAATAACATACTAAAGTTGTGTGCAAATTCTACATACGCCTTGTATGTCACAAATGTTATTTTAATAAATCTGCTGAATGTAATAAATAATATGCTCATTTTTGCTAAGTCAAGAGCTCTAAAGAAGCTCAATAAAAGTACCCCAGTAGTCAAGAAAAAAATTATGTAAGAGCTGAATTCAATGTATTATATTACCTGGCTGTGTGCATTTGTCTGTAGAAAACGATTAACGTAATACAATTTTACAGACAATTATTGCTTATGGAACAATTTATTTTTGTACACATTTTTTACCATTACAGGATACAGCGGCCACAGTTTACACCATAAGATGGCAGACCAACTTCAGGGGCCAGTACATGACCAAGCAGAGGAACTACTTCAAGCCTTGTTACGAAAACTTCAACATCAAAAAATGCTGCTAAATAAGATTACCAAATGCTCTTCGAAGGTTGCCGTGGGACACGGCTAAAGTCAGGATGGCCGAATGTTATCAGTGATTGTTACATCATTTCTGTCATAAATCGTTATACATAATATTTGTATGATTATCGTTATTGTTTTAGAATATTATTTTTTAATTACAAATATAAAATAGATTATTATACACTGTATTGTCATAATAATTATCATTGATAATTTTCTGTTTATTTCTAATGTAGAATTCGAGATATTTACTAAGAATGTTAAAAAAGTAATTTCATCTTCTAAACATTCGTAATTAATTCACTCATTAGTAATTTTTATAACAATGTTTAACTTATTTTCATATTACAAAAGTATTTGGATTGTATAATTCTTACACATTCAAACTGTTGCTAAGTTCAGTTTTGATAGGTAGTAGGGATAAGTTACCACCATTGTGCGATATTATTTAAACGATTGCAATAATGATTGAGGTGCTTTTCGTGCTGTAAAATTAGTAAAGGAAACAACTAACAATTAGGCGTATTATTATTCCTTTCTGCGACTCCTGTAATACGTATCTGAAGTTTTCTTCGTTTAATGTTGGTTATAGGTGTTTAAGGGCTGATGTAGCCACTTACCATCTGGTTTATAAATAAATTACTACTCCTACTACCACTAGGTGCTAGGACTCTTTTTCAGGCTAGGAATCAAAGTAGGTACCACCTTCTTACCTATTACTACCTCCAAACAACAGTTCCTGCATTGAGTACTCTTATCCTATAAAAAAATGTGTTCTAATCTGGAGGGTATGGAGAGCATTCAGGCTGTGAAGCATTTTATCTTAGACCTAATGGGTTGCAACGCTTTTTGACGCCTTTTGTCTGAAGTTATTTGCAGGTGTCCATAGGCTTCAGTAGCTAATGATCATAAGCTTACATGTTAGTTCGTTTGTTCTTCTTCATTTTAATATTTTTTAAATTACATGTTGGAAATTAACTCTTATTTCGTTTTTCGCTTGCGTGGTGAGAATGGGTAGACCTTTCAATCAATACTTACCAACTAGCACACTCAGAAGGGCCTATGAGGACGTAGAAATGCAGTAAAGGTGACAGAATAAAATTATTTCCTTTCTCTATGTAAAATATATTTTTATATCAACGCAAAATCACAAAACACACGCATATATTTTATTTTCTTATTTCGGCACAAAATCAGATTAAGTTACATTTCAGGTCAATCTTTTTATTTTACCTCTGAAATCCGATTTACAAAATCAATTTATCTCCTTTTCTACGTGTTCAAAAAGGAGATGGTACTCAATTCGACTATATATTTTTTATGTGTGTAACCTCACAGCTTTTTACTGCGTGAACTGATTTTGATGATTCTTTTTTTTTTGTGAAAACTTGTGCTTTCCATGGGATACCATATAAATTTGATCAAGGTCTGACCAATAGTTTTTGACTTATTCTTTATAACTTATATTTAAGTCGGTTGTACAAATTTTGAATTTTATATTATTTAACATTAAGCGACAGAAGGAAGACTAAGCTATTAATTTTGTGATCTATTACAATAGTTAATTTCGCTCTTTTCTTTTCTAATCTGTACATTAGGGCATAATCATAATAGCTTGTTATTTCTAATAACTGTCTGCTGTGGCCAGTGTCTAGACAGATTAGTTTAATCCGGGGAGTTATTCTATGTGGCGAAGAAATGTTTGATTTAATATATTCATTTTACTCGGTAGAGCTAGGCGGCAGTTTTATTATGGAGGTAGCAATCATCACAAAATAACAGCATAAAATAGGATAGACCAAAAGGGGCTTTTTAGAATTAACACATTCGGTAAAAGATTTAAGCCTCAAAATAAGGATGTAAACGACGTTAAACATCTCTGTTTGGTTCAGACGATGCGACGCAATGTCGACCAATGGTAAAACTGTGATTTTCCAACCGTACATCCGTACGGCGCTGAAGGCTCACGTCTTTATACTTACGTCTACAGTGATCTCCGAAAAGGTAACAGACGTAAATGGAATTCTCCTTCCATTAAATTATTTTTACAGATAGTAAAGTCACGTTGCAGCTATATTATGGTTGTATCACGATTGGTTCGGCTCGACAGGGGTAGGTCCACGCTCTCACAGAATACCAGCGCGAACTACGTGCTCGTTTCTCACTCTTATTCTAGAAAAAATATTGTATCTCCATAGTCGATCAATCTATGGTTTTTACGCTTGTTTTTTTTATTGGTCTTTCTACAAACTATAATTAAAAATTAAAAATTTTGTACAGCCGACTTCAATATAAGTTATTAAGAATATCTCAAATAACTCAACAGGTATTGCGAGGCGCCGCTCACCCTACCCTCCGCGGTCGAAACTTGATTGGCGGCGGAGCCAAGGACCAGATCCGCCGCTGGGTTCGGGAAAGCTAGTGCTTCCGAGCGCTCGTTTTTCCTGTCCCCAGGGCCTTCGCGAAACAGACGTGTCTCCGTTACGCAGCTGGGGTTGGAGGAAGGCACGTCTTGTGTTCCTGGTGCGCCTTACCAGAGAGAAGGTGAAGGAGGAGAAGAAGTTCTCCCCCGAGGAGGGGCTGCCACGGGGCAGCCGGCGATGTGGCCGCGGATGTGTGCGAAAGCGTTCCCGTGGCCCTGCGAATATGCAGCGAAGAGGGTAAAACGTTGTAAACAACAACAATTTTAGTCGGTGCGAGTCCGACCTAATCTATCGTTGCTCCCGTGAGGCATCCGCCTCAACGCAACGATAGATAAGGTCTAGGTTTATTAGGTTATTAGGTTACTATTAGGTTAGGTTTACACGGGGAAATGCCTACGCATCTCCATGCGTAGGTATTTGTCCGTGTAAAAAAAAGATACCTTATATTTAAGATAGATAATTGTGGTCTGACCTTAATCAAGTTTATATGGGACTACACGAAAAGTATAAGCTTTCATATAAAAAAAGAATCATTGAAATCGGTCCACCCAGTAAAAAGTTATGAGGTAACACACATAAAAAAATAACATACGCATCGAATTGAGTACCGTCTCCTTTTTGGAAGTCGGCAGAAAATAATTACGTTCGTGCATATTCTTTTCGTTGCCGTAATAAATATTATATCTATAATATTTACATGTAATTGAAAATATTTAAATAGGTAAAACGACCAAGGAGTCGTGCGAATACATGACTTATTAGCAATCCGCCTATCGTACATATAATGGCAGCCGTTGAATCTGCCGATCGGAGCATGCCACTGCCCACCGTTAGCTAACAGCCATCTCGAAGGCCAACTGGCCTAAATATGTTTTAATCGGGAAATATTCCTAGTATTGTTCTGATATTCACTCGGTTTAATCCGAATTCGTGATGATAGATATAGGAAGACCCTAATTTAGGTGGTAGATTAGAGATTAGAGATGTTTACGTGTTAGATCCACGCTGCAACTATATTATGATTGGAACACGAATGGGTTGGCTCGGCCGCTGCAGGCCACGTTCTCACAGAATACCAGCGTAAAATAGCAGCTTAATGTTGCTGTGTTTCGTGTGGTGAGTGTAGAGAACATTTAACCTTGATTTTTATGAGCTCATAACTACCCGCTGCTTGGCTTATCTGATGTAGATGCGTTGTCGTTATCCTGCTATCCTTTGGGATCTATAAGCCAATTCCTTGATCTGAGGCTGAGGGACATACCTTATTAAAATATCTATAATACAGAATGATAGAACCTCCTATGCCTTTATTACACGACTTGTAATACATTCATATATTATACAATACCAGCGGCCCGCCCCGGCTTTGCCCGGGTTGAACAATTATCTATCTTAAATATAAGGTATCTTTTTTTACACGGACAAATACCTACGCATGGAGATGCGTAGGCATTTCCCCGTGTAAACCTAACCTAATAGTAACCTAATAACCTAATAAACCTAGACCTTATCTATCGTTGCGTTGAGGCGGATGCCTCACGGGAGCAACGATAGATTAGGTCGGACTCGCACCGACTAAAATTGTTGTTGTTTACAACGTTTTACCCTCTTCGCTGCATATTCGCAGGGCCACGGGAACGCTTTCGCACACATCCGCGGCCACATCGCCGGCTGCCCCGTGGCAGCCCCTCCTCGGGGGAGAACTTCTTCTCCTCCTTCACCTTCTCTCTGGTAAGGCGCACCAGGAACACAAGACGTGCCTTCCTCCAACCCCAGCTGCGTAACGGAGACACGTCTGTTTCGCGAAGGCCCTGGGGACAGGAAAAACGAGCGCTCGGAAGCACTAGCTTTCCCGAACCCAGCGGCGGATCTGGTCCTTGGCTCCGCCGCCAATCAAGTTTCGACCGCGGAGGGTAGGGTGAGCGGCGCCTCGCAATACCTGTTGGTATTACGCTATTTTATCCCATGAATTTATTATCATAATGTAACTATAGCCTAATTAATTTAAAATTTTTCCTATGAAAAATTGGCCCTAAGTAACATAATTGTACATAAAATACTCTTCAGTAAGCAACTATTCGAGCAGTATGTTTTGTAGGTTTGTTCTTTACTATAAACATTTAGGTTTTTCCTAAAGTTCATACTTTTTAATCATTGATAAGCTTAGAATAAATAGAAAGCAAAAGTAAATATATTGTTAGAACCTATGTAAAAATTGTCTCTAAAGCCTACAGTTTCTGTAATATGTGCCTAAGTGACCTAAGTAACATACTGTATACAGTCCATGAGCTAAGTGAAACATCAGTGTTCTCAACTGTTCACTAACAAGCAAGTGTAGAATTTACAAGTATTTCCTTACTTCTAGTCGCTTTGAAAGTTTATCTATTTCAGTTCTAAAGGTAACACCTTTATACAGAATGCCTCTATCCTGTGAAATCTCTTGTAGAATCAATTAATTTTCTGAAACTATTCTAATTAGTTTCACAACATAACTAATAAGACTTTGAACTATATCTACTTACGACGTATCCATTTCCTCAACTGTGACAGGTGAGAGCCTTTAGTAACGCTCTTCGTAAATTGAAATTATTGTTATTGACAATTCGTAGGTTTTCTGCCAACTAGCGATTGGTATCAATATTCAATTGTGCAAACTGCCGCATGAGTAAATACCAACACAGAATAATTTGTTTATTTTAACCCGCTCAAAACCGGTTTATATTTGTACAATAAAACTGTTAGATGATCATACAATTTCAGAGAAGACACTATAAAATACAATATTTTTTATTCAATATAGGATATTACTTTATATTTAATGAAAGTCATTTTTTGATTTACCACTGTTTCGGAAATTACCTCTGTCTTGGGAAGAATTAGCGAGAATACCATCGGATTTATTGGACTGGAAAAGATACGGAAGTAATGTCTTTCAGACCCAATTTCGGCCACGGCAGCCTCAACGGAGACTGGCCATCTGCGTAAGACAGGATAAAAAGTACCTTTGTGAATGGGCAACTACAGGTGCACTCTCTATTCCCTCACTCTCATGGTCCCATGGGACGGTACTGTGTGTGTGTTTATGCATATAAGCATATTTTAGTTATTATTGCTATTTTTTTTAATTTTAAAACAAAATGCTTGCGTATGCACTACTTAAGTTCACAGTGGCTTGTAATTTGAATACTTACAAGAGCCAAGCTTGAACGTGACCTCGCAAAATGCTGACCATATTAGCTCCTCACAGCGCGCAGAATATAAACTGAAGAGTGTGATATTTTTCACTTGAATATTTAATATAATATGTTGACACAAATTACACGGTGTTACAATTATCCACCGACTTCAAAAAGCAGGCGGTACTCAATTCGACTATATGTTTTTTTTTAGTGTGTTACCAACTTTTGTACTATAAATTAACTTTAACTTTTTGCTGGGTAAACCGAATTCGATGATTCTTTTTTTATTTGAAAGGTTATTCAAATATGGTCGCATATAAATGATTAAGGCCTTAACAATAGTTTTTGAGTTTGTCTTAATAATTTAATTTTAAATTATGTTATTTGTGGTTGTTGTATGAATATTTAAAATATTTGTAAAAATAAGAATTAAGTTTCTACAGTGATTTATTTCAGACTAGCTGTTCCTCGCGACTTCGCTCGCGTTTTAATTAGGGTTTTAGCTTTTTTTTCACGGAACCCTAATTCTTTTTCTAAAATAAAAGTAGCCTAAGTTACTCCTCATGACATCAGCTATCTGACAGTCAAAGTCCCGTCAAAATCGGTCTAACCGTTTCCGAGATTAGCCGGAACAAACAGACAGACAGACAGACAGACTGACAGACAGACAAAAATTTTAAAATTTGTGTTTTCGTATCGTATATACTTTAATATGCATTTAGTAAAAAGCCGTAATATTAACATTACAAACATACACTTCAATTTTATTTATTTGTATAGATGAAGAATATTAATTAAAATTGATATATAATAATAGGCCGGGAAAAACTTTATTCGTATTTTGTTTATATAAAATTGAAGACAAATCTCTTTGGTTGTACTGTTTGTATATGGCTGGTTTTAATATCAATACATCTAGGACATTATAAAATAAAAATAAATTATATATATATATATACATTTTCTCGCCATTTTTAAATTCTCGCCACCAAAATAAGTGAATCTAACGAATAAATTCGACAACTTCTGAAGTTTTATTGCAAGAAACGGAAAAATGCGGCTCAAGTCGCGTAACAAGTGACGTCCATGGACCTAATGCAGCGTCAGTAAGAGTAGCACAAAGTTGGTTCAAGCGTTTTCAGCCCGGGAATTTTAACGTCAAAGATGCAGCTCGCTCTGGTCGCCCTCGTCTTTTCGGAATTCTTTCGGTAGTGTTAGGTTAACATCAAGAAAGGACTGCCAAAATTACTTATCGCATTTTTTCGATCGAAAATCCCAAGATTTCTACAGCGACGAGATTATGTCACTATCTAAAATATGGCGACAAGTTATCGAACAAAATGGCACATATTATACACATATTGTATATTATATTTAAACATAATTAAACTATCAAAATTGTCTTGAATTTGTATATAAAATACGTTTTACATTCGGTCAAATTACATATTCCAAAATTTACTAATATAAATTTAATTCAATTAAAATTACCTCAAAACACCACACTAATATTCAATATAAATTATCAATATTATTCATGGTTTTAATCAACAAAATCAGTAAGGTATTAAATGAAAGTAGTCCTTAGAATCTACTAGGCAATGAAAGCACTTACATGATGAGAAAAAGATTTTTCAAAAATCATACTAGGCATGTTACTGGTTAAGCGCTGTGACAGGCTACCCCTCGCTTGATGGAAAGATGACTTGATTAAACATCCAGGGTTTGATGAAAACAGGTAACTCAGGATCGCTTTGTGGCAATGTATGGTTGGATTATGTTAGGTATATAATAGCTTTTAATTGTTATGACCATGGTTAGTTTCATATTGTATTGTCATTTTTTTTTATTTTGAACATCAAAACACAATTCGTGTTGCTACAGCGAATTAAAACATAAGCAAATGACCAACAAGATTGATATTTCGACGGCAATGTTGTAATAATTACGCACACATAATATTTTGAACGAATATATTGTCAATATTATATTTGGTTATCAAATTAATGTCGTTACAGCCTATTAAAATCCATTGCTGAATATAGACCTCCCCCATAGATTGCCACATAGGTGGGATATTTGCCATAGTTGGGTTTGCAAACAGGTTGGCAAACGTAATTTTTAATTTTTAGTCGTTATTAAAGGACGCTGCTGCCCATTTTCCGACTTGTTTCCCTCTATGGCCTCTTACGACACCCAAGGGATGATATGGGATAGTGTATGGTCTTACATCGCCACTACACAGTAAGATCATGAAAATTACCTTATTACGTTTGTATTTTTAATGAATTTTCTATTAGTTTTTTTTTGCTCATATAAATCATCGTATGCGATCGCAAGCATATTTAGCAACAACCAAACAGTGACTGCTATAGCAAATTAACAGGTTATTAAACTTAAATATTTTGGCATATTGTTATTATACAAGTATCCCTATTATAGATTTTAACCTTAAATTTGGTATTTGTTGGTTTTACGTAAACTCTATATAATTTTATTAGTAATTAAAAATCCCTCCTTTGTCTAGTGGTCGTGAGTTCAATGCTGATTATATTTACTTTTACCAGTATATATGGTAGGGTTTACATACTGGGTCGTAAAGACGTTGGTCCTGCGCCTGATCTGCGCACAACAGCTATGAGCGTGAAGGAATAGAGTCCACCTGTGGTGGTTAGCTTTCGTTGAATAAAATTTAATTAAAATAATTTTGGATACTTACTATCAAGGTACGTGAAAGACTGCTGCAGCTATACTTTGGTGATAGCGCGAATGGGTCAGCTCGACTGAAGAAGGACGACGCTCACGCAGAATATGTATCCGCGTGAAATAGCAGCCTAATCCAGCTGTGCTTCGTATAGTGAGTGTAAAGAACCAAAGACCCTTTTTTACTGAATTACAGGCATTCCTTCTTAGTCCTCAAAGAAGACATCGCATGTGCATATTTATTTTAAATCTAAGATGAATGTTAATATCTATGGGCTACTGTATAAATTAATTATTAGGTGGTCTTTTTCACTCTTTCATTCATTTCATTTTTTTTAAAAACTGTAGTATCTATTTCTTAATTTTAATCTAAATTATTGATTATTCCTGATTCGTAATTAATGATTAGTTTCATTCTCCTAAGCTAGTAATATGGCACAAATGTCTCGGTTCTGTATTTTAATGCAAAAACTATGCTCGTAAGTCATTTAGTAGCTTCCCACAGTTTGACGCGACAGTGACGGATGGCGTGTTCTTAATGTACCAAGTGGTGCGATTTTTTATCATGAGTTCTGATTCTCTAAATTAAACGCTGTCCTTTGCCTGACATATTGTATTTTTTTCGCATTGATTTACTTCTTAAGACACTGGCACTTAGACATGACAGTGTAAGAAAATATTTCGAAAGCTAAAATACTGCTTTCGGAATCACCAAAATATATTGCGTGGAAGAATAATAATTTACTATGAAGCTAGAATTAAAAGATATTATAAATAAATGAGTCATCAATGCAATTCATTTAAACACTGAAACACAGAGGTGAGACACGCAAACACATACTCTTTGGCAAGTGCCAGCTTTAACCTTTAAAATCTAGATGGTGCGATCTAATGTTTGTTTATAATTTGTTTATTAATATTGGTGTTGGTATTGTTTAAGGAAGAATCACATAGTAGCCTATTATTGCTTCCGCACGAATGGATCGGATCAACCGGAGGGGAACTCGCTTGCACAGAATACTGGCATGAAATAGCAACATATTGTTTTTCGTATGGTAAGTGTAGAGAACCGGAGAACCTTTTTACTGGAAACGAGTCATTCCATCTCAGTCTTCAGGGGTGACTACGTATATACATTTGATTATTACATGGGTTGACTAGTATAGATTTCCTCAAGGCATTAAGTCCGCCCTTTATATGTTTTTGTTTTAAGCAATGCAATTAAGGCTAAATAAATAAATAAATTCTTAATCGAGGATAAATATGTCAGAGCAATCACTTACAATAAGGTGGATGCGTGCTCATTTGTCATCCTTATTCTATAAAAAACTTGACTTAAGTGGTTGCAGTTATCCTTGAGATATTGTGTAGTGATTATTTAAAATATTTTCGTGCTGCGGTTGGCTCTGTTGTCACTTTTAAAAAACATAATACGCAACTACTCTCGATACGCTAACTTAAGCTACGCCATCATCAATTCATATGTCAGGATTAGTCTAACAAGCAGATAGACTAATAATATTCTAAATACTATTAATATACTTTTACGCAACAGTAGATTAAATGAACTCATCGTATAATTTTTAAGATTTAAATAACACGTAGTAGAGCCACGCTGCAACTATATTATGGTTAAAGCACGAATGGGCTTGACCGAGTATTGATCGTGATGCTTCTGTGTTTCATGTGACAAGTAACGAGAACGGAGACTAACTTTTTACTGGAAAGTAACTAGACTCCTCAGGGGTGGTATCTCATCTGTATTTTGATTCATAATCGAAGCCAGATGAAGATATGTATGGGCTACGCCATCTACTTATCCTCAGGTGGAATATCCTATATATTGTATTGGGAAAAACAATATATTACTTCATATAAAAATGGAAAATTTAAAACTAATATATTATATATTATGTGAAGTTTAATAATATTTGAACCTTCGATCCTTGTTTGACAAGCTCGTTATGGTTACACCAGCACCACCCGTAATACAGATAAAGCATCCATCAGCATAAATACATAAACGCTGAGTATGTAGTAATTTAAGTAGACTGTAAGCATAGGATTAAGAATTGTAAAAGACAATGGTCAGAATAAATTCACATCTCTCTCTGTGAACACGTAGTTTTTATTTAGTTTTAAGTCTTAGTTTGTATTTAGTTTTAAAAAAGCTCTCGGCAGCTCCCGCAACTTGACTGGCGCAGCCGGTAGGATCACCGAAAAAGCTGTGCCACCGTTCGTGAATATCGCGTATACAATTTTACTCATTTTCACGCATCGGCGGACGATCCATACAGTGTGGTGATCCAGCGAACCAAAATAAATTTGTCGAGAATAAGGAGCCGTGAAGCTGATGATGGACACTGCGGGCTGGTGAGTACAACTCTTCACCTCCTTCATATCCCTTAGTAAACTTGGAATTAGACATTTTCCATTTTGACTGTTATTTGGGTTTCAAATACTAATCTTACGTACATTTTATAAAGTATTAAGTGCAACAAATAACTATTACTTAAATAAAAATTAAAATAATATTAATTTAATTGTAAGACGTACATAATATTAAGTCCCATATTACTCAATAAAGTTATAGAGTATATTATATTAAGTATTATACATTATATTAAGTTTTTATTGTGTCTACGTTTGTTTGTTAATTTAAAGATTACTCGACACGTTAGTACATAATAGATTAGTACTTATACTCGAATTTTCCTTACAACATTTGTGGAACTGGTAGAGTTATAATATTTTTTTTTTGTAGAACCAGTGAATAAATTATTAAAAATGTCGGAAATTAAACTTATCCCTAATGAATTAACTAAAATAATACCAACATTTAGCGGCGATAAACACCATTTAAATTTATTTTTGCGTAAATGTGAATATATAATAAGTAACATTAAATCATCGGATGTGCAAAATGAATATATAATGCAAATCATTACTAGTCGTCTTACGGGCGAGGCTACGTCGCTTATCAGTGAACGGGAAGATATAGAGACGTGGGCCGAATTCAAGGAATTGTCGACCCATGTAGCGAGGAATGTTTAGCCATAGAATTAGAAACTTTAAAGAAACACCAAAATGAAAATTATACAGATTTTTGTGGTCGTATACAAACCGTTAAATCAGTGTTATTATCGAAGGTTAATCAAATTGATGATCATTCATCATTACAGCCCTTCACAAGTCCACTGCTGAACATAGGCCTCCCCCAAAGAATGCCACAAAGCACGGTCCTGAGCCACCTGCATCCATCGACTTCCTGAATGTCTTACCAGGTCGTCACTCCATCTTGTGGGGGGACGCCCTACACTTCGCCTACCGGTACGAGGCTGCCACTCGAGAACCTTTCTTCCCCATCGGTTGTCGGTTCTTCGAGCTATATGGCCGGCCCACTGCCACTTCAGCTTACTAATCCGTTGGGCTATGTCGGTTACTCTGGTTCTACTGCGGATATCCTCATTCCTAAGTTTATCACGCAGTGAAACTCCGAGCATAGCCCTCTCCATAGCTCGCTGAGCGACCTTGAGCTTCCTCATACGGCCAGCAGTGAAGGACCACGTCTCAGTTCCGTAAGTCATAACTGGCAACACGCACTGGTTGTACAATTTTGTTTTAAGGTTTTGAGGTATTTCTGACGAGAAGATGTGCCGTAGCTTCCCGAACGCTGCCCAGCCGAGTTGAATCCGTCGATTGACCTCTCGGTCGAAGTTGGACTTACCTAGTCGGACTATTTGTCTCAGGTAAACAAACTCGTCAACAACTTCGAGCTTAGTGCTCCCAACAACTACCGGCATAGGTGTGACATGGACATTAATCATTATCTTTGTTTTGTCCATGTTCATCTTAAGACCTATCCGTTGGGAGACACTATTGAGGTCATTGAGCATAGTGCTTAGTTCCTCCAGCGATTCTGCCATGAGGACTATATCGTACGGCAAATCGAAGGTGAGTGATGTACTCGCCATTGATGTTAATTCCGTATCCTTTCCAGTCCAGAAGCTTGAAAACGTCTTCCAATGCAGCGGTGAAGAGTTTCGGGGATATAACGTCACCCTGTCTTACACCTCTCTGCAATTGGATAGGTTTCGTACTCTGGTTCTGTACTCGGATAGCCATCGTAGCTCTACTGTACAAACACTTCAGCACTTCGATATACCGACAGTCAACTTGGCACCGCTGAAGGGACTGCAGCACCGCCCAAATTTCGACGGAATCAAAGGCTTCTCATAGTCCACATACGCCAGACATAGTGGCAAATTGTACTCTTCGGACTTCTGTACAATTTGCCGTTGGGTATGTATGTGGTCTATGGTGCTAAAGCCCTTTCGGAAACCGGCTTGTTCGGGAGGCTGGAAGTCGTCAAGTCTGCGCGCGAGACGATTCGTAATGACTCTCGAAAACAGCACGTAGACGCGGCTCAGAAGGGAAATCGGTCTGTAGTTCTTCAAGAGAGCGTTGTCACCTTTCTTAAAGAACAAGACCACCGCACTTCTGCTCCCCGCCTCCGGTGTAATGCCGCCATGGAGGACGGAATTAAAGAGCCTCTGAAGGACTTCAAGTACCGGTCTTCCACCCGCTTTCAGAAGCTCCGCTGTAATTCCATCCTCGCCTGGGGCCTTGCCGTTTTTAAGGTCCTGGAGAGCCATTCTAATCTCGCTCAGACTGACGTCCGGGATATCTTCGGAATAGTGTCGAATAAGACTCGCTCTTGGATCGTTACTCACACTTGCGTGTGGCTCCAACGATGACGTGTACAGCTGCCCATAGAACCTCTCAATCTCACTCAAAATCTCAGGTGCCCCGGAAACGATGCTGCCACATTCGGTCTTCAGCTTTGACAGTTGGCTCTTTCTGGCAGACAGATCTCTGGCAAAGACTTTGGAGCCTTGGTTCCGCTCGATCGCTTCTTCAATACGAGCTGTATTGAAGTTGCGTAAGTCTCGCCGCATGTATTTAGAGATCTGTCTGTTCAGTTGCCTGTATGCTGTCAAATCTGTTGAAGAATGTAGCCTCATCTCCCGTCTAACAGCCATGAGATTAAGAGTGTGATCGGAGAGTTTTTGTGTTCTTCTGCGGCGGGTCTTGCAGAACTTAGCTCCGACCGCATGGACAGTTTCCACGAGCTTGTCATTCATATCGTCCACTTCATTGCAGTCTACTAGGCACTGAAAACGGTTTAATAACTCGAGCTGAAAGGTTTCGGGACTTTGGATTAGAGCACGAGGGGGACGGAGCGTTGACTTCATCAGACGAGACCTCTCCAACTTAACATTTAGGTTCAGTGTGCCTCTAACCATTCGGTGATCGCTGCCGGTTTTCACCCTCGCGATCACTGAGACATCACTGAACAGTTGTCGTCTGGTCGTCATAATGAAGTCAATCTCATTTTTTGTCGAACCGTCGGGGCTCGACCAAGTCCACTTCCTGTGGGGCCGCTTCTTGAAGAAAGAGTTCATCATAAAGAGTCCCTCTTTCTCCATGAAGTCGGCCAGCTGCTGGCCCCTTGGGTTCCGTTGCCCTATTCCAAATTTCCCTACTTTCAGCTCACCGTTTTCTCTTGTGCCTAGTTTTGCATTGAAGTCTCCCATTAACACCGTATATTGGGTTTTGGAGGAATGCATGGCTCTAGAGATATCCTCATACATTTCCTCCACCTCCTCATCGGGGTGTGCCGAGGTTGGTGCGTAAACCTGTATGACCTTCAGCGAATACCGTTTGGTGATTCTGAGTTTAAGGTACGCAACCCTCGTCGACACACTCCCGATCTTTACAACGTTGTTAACGAGAGACTTGTGGACGATAAATCCGACACCTCCTTGGGACAGTCGCCCTCCCGGTGATAGAGCAAGTTGCCGGATTCGAGGATTACTGTGTCCTCCCCCTCTCTTCGGACTTCGGATAATCCTATAATATGCCAGCGCAACTTGTCTATCTCTTCTTCCAGCTCCACGATCTTCTCGTCAGTCCTCAGGGTGCGTGCGTTGTACGTTGCCAGGTCGAGTCGTCGTAGGTGGCAACCGAACCTCCACCGGAGATTCTTGGCACCCCCTGCCCCGCCGTTACCATGGTCGCCACCTTAGCCAGGAATAGCGGGGCCGCCGGGGACTAGGGGCCGTCTGTTTGTTGTTTTCATCATTGGGTAGGTATTTGCCATAGTTGCCACGCTTGGCGAGCGGGTTGGCAACCGCAGTTTTTTTTTTATTGTACTTTCGGCTATTATCAGGAAGATGCTGCTGCCCATCTGCCGCCTGTTTCCCTTTGTCGCCTTTTACGACACCCACGGGAGGATATGGGGTAGTGGATATTCTTGACCGCCACTACACGGCAAAAAATTGGTGATAAAAACTTAAAAATAAGTAAAACTATTATTTATAATAACACCGCTCTGCAGGTTTTCTTATATAATTTATCCGAAAATATGGTGCGCATTGTTAGGTTGAAAACACCCAGTACTCTAGAAGAAGCACTAAGTAGAGTTCTAGAAGAAGTAAACTTCTATGACCAAAATCTGATGCGTAGTAAAATGTTACAGTCTAGCCATACGTCTAAGCCACAGTCTAGTAGTACACTAGTGCAACAACCATCGTTTAAGCTCCAAATGTCAACACAGCCTACAGGTTTTAGACCAATGTTAGCACCAAACCAACCCCCTAGGCAGAATTTCGGAACACCACCTCAATTTAAGTTTGGCATTCCCAATAGTAGACAAATGAGGATTCCGTTACCACAAAATAAGCCTCAACAGCAAATGAGTTTCCCTAAGCAATATCACCCACCTAATTTTGGATACCGACCAAACTTAGGATTTATACCCCCGGACTATAGCCCCATGCAACCAATGTTACACTCAGCGTTTTAATTATCTTAATAATAATAATTTGCATAACAAGCCGGTTTCTAATGATACTGATGTTTCTATGAGAACTGCCCCTTCAAAGCCTTTTCAACTAGGTTTCCGCCTAAACGAATTAGAAATTGGTCCATGATACTATTACTACGAATTTCCTCAAAATAACATGTATGAGGAAACATACGACAGTTATTATGAAGATGAATCCATACAAGAAAATTCTGTAATAGAGGCCGACGAAAACAATGATTCAGAGGATAATGACATGTCTGCACAGACTGAAAATGTTCAAGTAAAAGCCTCCGAAAACCGCCTAAAATAACAGAATTGAATTGCGACATAAATCTAAAACTACCGTACATATATATACCTAATTTCTTTTAAGTTTTTTCAAGTTTTTCTTTTTAAGTTCTTTTATAAGACCCGATAAAGCACATCAATACTACCGTAATTATATAACAACTGAACCCTTTAAAGTTATAAGCACTCATGCATCTAACAAACACAATCAGGTAATTAAAATTCCACTATTTTCTATATTTCAAAATAATGACGAACATGAATTTTATCTTTATAATGTCGATTCACGTTATGATGGGTTAATTGGGAATGATTTATTAAAGCAGTTGGAGGCTGTAATAGATTTAAAGAAACAAGTACTTACCACAAATTCTTCTAAAATACCTATAATACACAATAGCTTAGAATACGCTGTAATATTATACTTCCACCTCGTTCTGAAGTTAGAGCAAAATTACCCGCTAACATGTTTTATGGCGAAGGAATATTAAATTATACCCGATTCTGTGGTGGAGTGCGCATGCCTTCTGCATTGGTAAAATGTGAGAATGGCTATGCCACTATAATTATACAAAATACGTAAATGAATTTCAAAATATGAACACACAAAAAAATTATTTAAGTAACTTTGCTATAGAAAAGTTTAAACAACTCATACTTTCGATACGTTTTAAGCGCGGTCTTATTAATCCATTAGATTCTGTTATGCGCTTACAGGAAACTTAGACCACAATGATGCACTAAAATACGACAATCTCATATCTCAATTAAAGACCCAGCAAACGCACACTTATAAGAAAATAACAATAATCTCAGAGATGCTTGACTCTCTTATAAATAGTACTGGATTTCTACAGGAAAATATGAAAATTGTAAATGAACGAATGAAACGTATAGAAAGAATTATAAAATATATAATTACTAAAGATGATAACAGCATATACTCCACATATGTTTGAAGTATGTTTAAAATGTTTGTCAATAATTTTAGAACTATATACTTAATTTTAAGCGAAATAGAAAGAAATTAGCCTTTACTACACTTCACGTTCTACATCAACCCATTGTTAATTCCACCGAATTACTAGTAATATTAGAATCTATATCTCAAATAGTTTATTGTATCCTATTACTGAAAACAATTTAGTTAATTTAGAAAGATCTATGTCTATTAAGGCCTATGTAAAAGAAAACCAAATAACGTTCATTACGGAAATCCCTCTGACTGATAATATTACATACAGTTATTTTAAAATATATACTTTACCTATGTTTGATCCCACCTATAATAGAACAACTGTTATTTTTCCCAAATATCCTTACCTCATGGTGAAAGATCACACGTACTTACCCTTAAATGGCCCATGTCAGGAGATAGCAGCAAACCAATTCCTGTGTGAGGAAATTGATATCGTGCAGTATCCTGAAAACACATGCATTGAACAACTTATGAACTTCGCATTAAATCTAAACCTCTGTAAATTATCCATAGTAGAGCTGGAAAGTGTTAAGATACAGTCTATTGGTCCTATTAACTGGATCCTTTTTACACAAAATGAAATAGTGCTTACAAAAACGTGGGGCGATGACACTCAAAGAAATGCTGTAAAGGGCACTTACCTTTTGGAAATAGATGAAAACTGTGAGATAAATTAGGCAATATTTAATTACACCAGAAACGAAACTATTCAGGAAAACTGCAATATAAGGTGACACCTATTTTAACTCTACCCAAATTGATAGAGCAGCCTACAAATATGGAGAAAACAGTGAATTTAAATCGCGTTAATTTGGATGAACTAAAATATCTCTCGTACAAACTGAAAAGTGAAATAGTGGAAAGTCAAAGTGAAAGCTTAGTGAATAAGAAAAGTGTTAGTTTAGCTACTGTATTACTCTATGATATATTAGTCTTAATTAGTCTTATTGTTGTAATTTGGAAAAATAAGTCTAAGCTCTTACATTGTATGCAAAATTATCGGAATTCAAATATTGCCGATAACTTTGCAGTTGAGGAGGGAGGCGTTATGGTTACACCAGCACCACCCGTAATACAGATAAAGCATCCATCAGCATAAATACATAAACGCAGAGTTTGTAGTAATTTAAGTAGACTGTAAGCATAGGATTAAGAATTGTAAAAGACAATGGTCAGAATAAATTCACATCTCTCTCTGTGAACACGTAGTTTTTATTTAGTTTTAAGTCTTAGTTTGTATTTAGTTATAACAAAGCTCTCGGCAGCTCCCACAGTTTGACTAGCTTTTGAAACCCTAAAATACATCTGTATACTTGCCAGACTAAATTATGTAATTTTCTTTGTCTGAACAGATATGTGATTAGATTGTAGGGAAACGATTATATTATTTTTAATGAAAACATTTTATTTCCTTTGAATGGGAACTCTTTAAGAATATCACTTTTTTAGTACAGTTATAAAGTTCAAATACTGTCAGAACAAAAGGAACTACCCATACCATACGTTTATAAATATTTATCTCCGAAAAAAAAACCATTGTTATCAAGTAAGATGCAGATTGTATTTTTTCATTTACTTAAGTTTAAATGATTTTGTAAACTGTTTAGTTTATACAAGATTAATAGAGTTAATAATACGCAATATATAGACAATATATTGCTAGAGCACAGGCCCCATTCATATCTGACAGTTCTGTGAGTAGCAAGAAAAAGTCCGCAGTGTTACCCCAATGCGTGTTGGCAGCCTTCAAAGGTCCATCAAATATGTTTTGATTTTTCACACATGCAGGTTTCTTTAAAATATATTCCTACAACGTCAATTACTTCAGGGTATATAGCTGAAGTGAAAAATTACACTCCGGTAAGTCTGCAGTCTGTAAACATGTTCTGGATCGCCCCCACACTCCATCATCCGTATGTAGACCACCAAACCTTGCAAAATAATATTGATTCTTACCATGGTTGATTTACGAAGCTATCGAAATTAAAAAGCATTCTAGTTTTAATTGATAAGATGGCTGGGTGCTTCTAAATGCTTGGGATTCTATTATGATTAAGACAATGAGATCCTAACCCAAGCATACCAGCCATTTTAAGAATAAGATACTGTAAGTTTTCCTGCATAAGTCGGACCGAAAAGAAATAATTTTAAGTTTAAGATACCTATGGTTATTAGGTACGTAGAATACTTCAGTTTTCCTATGACTGCGAGTTCTCTTAAGTAATGGAAGCGTGCGTAGTATAAATATATATTTATACGTGATAGAGCCATACTGCAGCTGTAGTAGTAGTATAGTTGTAGCACGAATGGGTCGACTCGACCGGGGAAGGATCGCTCTCTCACAGAATACCAGCGTAAAATAGCAGCTTAACGCTGCTGTGTTTCGTATGGTGAGTTTAGAGAACCGGAGACCCTTTTTATTGGAAATAGTAAAAGGGTGTAGAAAGATAATAAAATTTCAGGCTATGAAGCATTCCAATTAAATTCTACAACGCACCTGTAGCCTTCCGTGTGTAAAATTGTTTGCAAGTGTCTACATGGACACTTACCATCATGTAGACTAAGTTCGTTTGTTAATTCCGTTTTATAATTATTTAAAATTAAAAAAATATATATACAACCGATATCGATATAAATTATTAAGAGTAACTAAAAAACTATTGGTCAAAAATTGATAAAATTTATAGGTAACCACATGAGAAGCACCAGCTTTCAAGAATCATCTATATCAGTTAACCCAGAAAAAAGTTATGAGTAATGAGATGAAATGAGAAAAAAAATTGAGTACCTTCTCCTTTTGAAGTCGATAGAAAAAATACGAGTCAAATAGTTATATATATATATATATATATATATATATATATATATATATAAATATATATAACCTACAGCTTACCACAGTAGCGGTGTAAGAGTATCCACTACCCCATATCATCCCACTGGGTTTCGTAAGAGGCGACAGAGGTACATTTAACCAGGAGACGGCACGCAGAATCTTCCTGGTAACAAATAAATAAAAATAAAACTGCGGTTGCCGACCCGCTTGCGTGGCAACTATGACATATATCCTTCCTATTGGGTAAACCTATGTTCAGCAGCGGACTTTTGATAGGCTGCAATGTTATGTTATGTTAATTGCTAGTCACTACATATTTATAATAAAATGTGAAAATGAATTTAATTTGTAATATAAAGTGTCAAAGAGATCTAAAAGTAACATAACCAACAAAACAATGGTTCAACTTAATTTCTAAAGTAAATCACACCGCAAGCGTAGCGTGAAATCCAGGAGTCACGACGTGACCGCTACGCTAAATGTGGGTCGAAACTGAAGACAAATAATTAATGATATGAATCCAACGCCCATGCATATTTAAAATTAGTAACATTGGCTTAGCTCGTCTAAATAAAGGATCCACTTTCCTAAAATATCTTCGTACATACACGTATTTACTCTTCGTTTGGTAAAATTCCAAATACGCAGTCTCCTTTTGACATCATATTTATGTATGACTTCTTTTTTGCCTAGGTATTGATACTACACTCTTACCTATTTTTGACGCCAAAATGTGCGTCCACAGTGAATATGCGGCGACTAGGGCCTGTTGCGGGCGCGACGGCAGTGGTCACAGTGGTGACCGAGCTGTTGGAGTTGGAGTGCTTACACCGTATATCGGGTGTTGCAAACCATGGGCGAGAATTAAGTATCTTTACTAGACAGTTCGATCTTGAGAAGAGAGATGTCGAACATAAGACAGTGTGTACGAAATAAATAAAACACATAAATAAATTGTGAATTTTTTGCTTGTGTGAATTGTGATTGAACCTTATAAAATTCTTTGAGTACCCTCGAATGTCCGTGTCAATATTTGAGAATTACCTGAGTAAAATATATATAATATATAGGCTCGTAATGGGGCCATAACGCGCGTATAGGAACTTTTAAAAACTATGCTAGCCATCTCGCTAGGCGCCCGCCTTAGTCACGCAATATTGACACAAACGGCGGCTTCATATATTTGATACTTCGCGCCCATCGTCGCAACCGTACTAGGTTCGTACTGTGGACTCACACAAACAGCAGTGCGGGCACTGTTGTGTTCCGGCTTAAGCGTTATAAACAGCCAGTATAATTATTACAGGTAGTGAGTTATTCTACCTTAAGCCTCAGAATTGACAGCGCATCTGTAGCCTGTTTTGCTGCATATAGACTGCAGGTTTCCATGGACTGTAACAGCTACTTAACATAAGACCTTTTTTATTTTTCGACATGGTTCCCATGGTGCGAGCTTATTATGGTTGAAGTTAGAATGAGTCGGCTTGACCTGGGAACGACCACGCTTTTAAAGGATTCCAGCGTAAAATAGCAACCTAATACTGCTGTGTTTCGTATTGTAAGTGTAAAGTACCGGAGACCTATTTGTACTGGAATCTTGACATCCTATCTTAGTCCTGAGGACTAACAGGGTGGCAACACATCTGCATTTTGATTCTTAATCGACGATGGATGTCGATGGGCCACAGTATCCACTTTTAATCGGGTGGAATGTTTACTCGTTTATCATATTTATTCTATAAAATAAAGTTTGCGTGTCACTTCAGTTTTATAACAAAAGGTTTAACTAAACATACTATGATTATTTATTATTTGAAATCTCAAATTTTGAGGTTATCATGTTTGTAATAACAAGCCTTAACAAAAATAACAAATGTTTATAATAGTACATCGTTGTATTTCAATTAACATTCAATATTCACTTCATGCTTCGAGAAAAGGAAAAATAAATACATCCCCTTTCCAGCAAACCACTTCGCATAT
>JAVANC010000001.1:58456396-58537940 GCA_033319125.1 Parnassius glacialis | reverse complement strand
TTCGCTGAAGGTCATACAGGTACGCACCATCCTCGCACACCCCGATGAGGAGGTGGAGGAAATGTATGAGGATATCTCTAGAGCCATGCATTCCTCCAAAAACCCATATACGGTGTTAATGGGAGACTTCAATGCAAAACTAGGCACAAGAGAGAACGGTGAGCTGAAAGTGGGGAAATTTGGAATAGGGCAACGGAACCAAGGGGCCAGCAGCTGGCCGACTTCATGGAGAAAGAGGGACTCTTTATGATGAACTCTTTCTTCCAGAAGCGGCCCCACAGGAAGTGGACCTGGTCGAGCCCCGACGGTTCGACAAAAAAATGAGATTGACTTCATTATGACGACCAAACGACAACTGTTCAGTGATGTCTCAGTGATCGCGAGGGTGAAAACCGGCAGCGATCACCGAATGGTTAGAGGCACACTGAACCTAAACGTTAAGTTGGAGAGGTCTCGTCTAATGAAGTCAACGCTCCGTCCCCCTCGTGCTCTAATCCAAAGTCCCGAAACCTTTCAGCTCGAGTTACAAAACCGTTTTCCAGTGCCTAGAAGACTGCAATGAAGTGGACGATTTGAATGACAAGCTCGTGGAAACTGTCCATGCGGTCGGAGCTAAGTTCTGCAAGACCCGCCGCAGAAGAACACAAAAACTCTCCGATCACACTCTTAATCTCATGGCTGTTAGACGGGAGATAAAGCTACATTCTTCAACAGATTTGACAGCATACAGGCAAGCTGACAGACAGATCTCCAAATGCATGCGGCGGGACTTACGCAACTTCAATACAGCTCGTATTGAAGAAGCGATCGAGCGAACCAAGGCTCCAAAGTCTTTGCCAGAGATCTGTCTGCCAGAAAGAGCCAACTGTCAAAGCTGAAGACCGAATGTGGCAGCATCGTTTCCGGGGCACCTGAGATTTTGAGTGAGATTGAGAGGTTCTATGGGCAGCTGTACACGTCATCGTTGGAGCCACACGCAAGTGTGAGTAACGATCCAAGAGCGAGTCTTATCCGACATTATTCCGATGATATCCCGGACGTCAGTCTGAGCGAGATTAGAATGGCTCTCCAGCACCTTAAAAACGGCAAGGCCCCAGGCGAGGATGGAATTACAGCGGAGCTTCTGAAAGCGGGTGGAAAACCGGTACTTGAAGTCCTTCAGAAGCTCTTTAATTCCGTCCTCCATGGTGGCATTACACCGGAGGCGTGGAGCAGAGGTGCGGTGGTCTTGTTCTTCAAGAAAGGCGACAACGCTCTCTTGAAGAACTACAGACCGATTCCCTTCTGAGCCGCGTCTACGTGCTGTTTTCGAGAGTCATTACGAATCGTCTCGCGCGCAGGACTTGACGACTTCCAGCCTCCCGAACAAGCCGGTTTCCGAAAGGGCTTTAGCACCATAGACCACATACATACCCTACGGCAAATTGTACAGAAGTCCGAGGAGTACAATTTGCCATTATGTCTGGCGTATGTGGACTATGAGAAAGCCTTTGATTCCGTCGAAATTTGGGCGGTGCTGCAGTCCCTTCAGCGGTGCCAAGTTGACTCTCGGTATATCGAGGTGTTGAAGTGCTTGTACAGTAGGGCTACGATGGCTATCCGAGTACAGAACCAGAGTACGAAACCTATCCAATTGCAGAGAGGTGTAAGACAGGGGTGACGTCATATCCCCGAAACTCTTCACCGCTGCATTGAAGACGTTTTCAAGCTTCTGGACTGGAAAGGATACGGTATCAACATCAATGGCGAGTACATCACTCACCTTCGATTTGCCGACGATATAGTCCTTATGGCAGAATCGCTGGAGGACCTAAGCACTATGCTCAATGACCTCAATAGTGTTTCCCAACGGATAGGTCTTAAGATGAACATGGACAAAACAAAGATCATGTTTTAATGTCCATGTCACACCTATGCCGGTAGTTGTTGGGAACACTAAGCTCGAAGTTGTTGACGAGTATGTTTTACCTGGGACAAATAGTCCGACTAGGTAAGTCCAACTTCGACCGAGAGGTCAATCGACGGATTCAACTCGGCTGGGCAGCGTTTCGGAAGCTACGACACATCTTCTCGTCAGACATACCTCAAAACCTTAAAACGAAATTGTACAACCAGTGCGTGTTGCCAGTGATGACTTACGGAACTGAGACGTGGTCCTTCACTGCTGGCCGTATGAGGAAGCTCAAGGTCGCTCAGCGAGCTATGGAGAGGGCTATGCTCGGAGTTTCTCTGCGTGATAAACTCAGAAATGAGGATCTCCGCAGTAGAACCAGAAGTGACCGACATAGCCCAACGGATTAGTAAGCTGAAGTGGCAATGGGCCGGCCATATAGCTCGAAGAACCACCAACCGATGGGGAAGAAAGGTTCTAGAGTGCAGCCTCGTATCGGCAAGCGAAGTGTAGGGCGTCCCCCCACTAGATGGAGTGACGACCTGGTAAGATATGCAGGAAGTCGATGGATGCAGGTGGCTCAGGACCGTGCTTTGTGGCATTCTTTGGGGGAGCCTATGTCAGCAGTGGACTTGTGAAGGGCTGTAATGATGATGATGATGATGATTCCAAATTTCTCTACCTTCAGCTAACCGTTCTGTCTTGTGCCTAATTTTGAATTGAAGTCTCCCATAACACTCTATAGTGGGTTTGGGAGGAATGTTTGGCTCTAGATGTATCCTCATATATTTCCTCCACCTTTTCATCGGGATGTGCAAGTTTGGTGCGTAAACCTGTATAAAGTTCAACGAATACACATCGTCGACACACTGTCAATATGTGTTACGTTATAATGTTGTTAACGAGAGACTTGTGGACCATAAATCCGACACCTCCTTGGGACAGATGGTCGCCCGCCCTGTATTAGAACAAGTTGCAGGATTCAAGAATTACCATTTCCTCCCCCTCTTTTCGGACCTCGGATAATCCTATAATATTCCAGCGCAACTTGTCTATCTTTTTCTTTCAGCGTCAGGATCTTCTCGTTACTCCTTTGGATGCGTGCGTTATATTATATTGCAGGTCGAGTCGTCTCAGGTGGCAGCCCAACCTCTACCGGAAATCGTAGCACCCCTACCGTGCCACACAAAGAAGTTGGCTTGGAATTATAACGCTCGGTTAATGAATAGGTGCTCTTAATTGCTCACCAAATGCTCAATTCAAATCCGCAATTTCTCACATTATTTATTTATTATTTAATTAGTTATTAATAATTAAAAGTACGAAATTTTTTTTGCCTATTATACTTAAAACCAACATTTTTTTAACGAATAAGTGCCCATAATTGCGTACAAAATGCTCAATTTAAATCGCAATTGCTCACACTATTATTTAATATTTAATTAGTTATTAATAATTAAAAATACAAATTGTTTTTGCCTAAGCCGCTCAGATTAAAAAATAAGAGCACTAAATTGCAATTGCACACACTATTAATTAGTTATTAATAATTAAAAATAAAAAATTGTTTTTGGCTAAACCTCTCAGATTGATGAATAAGTGCTCTAATTGCTCACAAAATGTTAAATTCAAATCCGCAGTTGTCCACCTTATTAATTTATTATTAAATTAGATATTAATAATTAAAAGAAAAAAATTGTTTTTGCTTATTATACTTAAAACCAATCTGGGGGCACGGCAGTGCCCCCGCCAAGTCAAGCAAAAAAGCGGCACGCCGTACCATCCTTTTCTCGAAGCAGTTCAGGCCATTTCCGAAACCCTATAACTTCGTTATGGATAAAACTAAAAGCCTGAATTATTATTAACCTAAAAAGCATCGTATAAACTCGGTATGTTTTAAATTTTATTAATTTAAACCAGTATTTAAGAATTATAAATAGTCAAAGTTTCTTAATTTTGTCACTTACTGACTGACCGACCATCAAACTCTGAGGCACTTTTAGCAGATATAGAAACTTCAAATTTAGAAGTACAATTATTGTTTAATATAGAAATCAAGGAAAAATTAAAATATTTTACAATTTCGGTCCAGTTTTCGAGATACACCAACTGCATAAATAACTTTGTAATCCCATATAAACAGATAGTATTACAAAGTTCCATTTGCAGGAATGAATCAGTGTACCTATATATGTATAATGGAATAATAGGTGTAAATAGCTGCCTAGATATAACTTTCTAGAAAAGAAATGAAATGCCATCAAAAACATAACTTGTAAAAAAAGTCAAGTCTCGCAACTCAGTTTTTCTACCGTAAAAAGTTGAGAGATCCATGTAATACCAAGTCGGTTAATTTATTCAGTCCATAGATTGACTTGGCAATCGAACTAAACAATCTAATTTAATATAATTTGTATTACTTGTGAGATATATTGTGTTTTCATGCGATTGCCAAGTCAATCTATGTATCAATCTATGGACTGAATAAATTAACCCACTTGGTACTACATGGATCTCACAACTTTTGACGGTAGAAAAACTGAGTTGCGAGACTTGGCTTTTTTTACAAGTTATGTTTTTGATGGCATAAAACTTTTTAAAATAACTTATTATTATATTATTTTAGGTTCAGAATTGCTAACAAAATGCTAAATTCAAATCTGCAATTGCTCACAGTATTAAATAGTTAACAGTATTAAGTAGTTATTAATAATTAAAAGTACAAAATTGATTTTGCTTATTATACTTAAAACCAAAAACATTATTTTAAAAGAGTAAGTTATCATAACTGTTCACAAAATGCTTAATTTAAATCCGCAATTGTTTACACTATTTTATTAATTATTTAATTAGTTAGTTATATTCAATAGGTATTATTTATAATCTATATTTATTAAAATATACAATACTAAAAACTATAATAATAATTAAAAAAAAAAACTAAAACTAGAAACTTAAATATCATATAGTCCTACTCCCCGCGGTATCGTGCCAAGAACGCTGGCTGCGTTTCCCCGCTGAATGGCTATACTTAGCCTTTGAGCAAGGAAAGAACCAGCCCTCTTATCACCAGCAGCAACGACCAGCCGCGGATGGAGTTCCTTTAGGAACTTCACCGCACGTGGACCCCACGGACCGATAGTCTCTACAGCAAATGACACAAATATGTAGTCATCTCTCAGAGACTCATATTTGCGCAACTTACTCAGTTCAGCTGCATCTGATGCCGCCCCGGCTCTAAACGAGGTACACTGCGATGAGAGTCCGCCAGAGTGTCTACGCAAGTAGCATCCCACACTAGGGCTTTACCTCTCTCCCAAGGCACCAATGTCATACCGTCGGGTCTCCTGCCATCGTCTCTAAATATTCCACAAGGCTCTAAAACCGAGGGAACATTTTATAGAGATAAGAGCCCTTCGAATGACATCGTTCAAAGAACTGTGTCGTGAAATCTACCAGTGCTTTTCTTACATGAAAGTCCGTGGAGCCCAAACTTGTCGACGCTGCTACCACAGGGACACTGATGGGGTTGACAAATCGCCGCTCCTAGTCGGATTCCTACGGCAATGCGTAAGCTTTCCGCATCAAGTAATGTGCCGAGATTACTTGATGGTAAAGCGTGTAACAGTGACTAGATTCCCTTAGTCGAACAGCTAGAAGGCGTGCCTTATCTAGGTCACTCTGGAGATTATGAACAAATCCTTCTGCACGCCTGTACCAATGGAATATCCCACTGTTTTTGTTGGTTAACTTCCAGTGGAACATTTCACCAGGACAGAGCGTTTGCCATGTCTGCCCTGCCTCCGTAGCAAAGCATAGGCTCTGCTTTATTATTTAAAATTATATTACATAACTCACTGACACTATGTACGGAAGCAAGGAAGCAGGCAATGCAATGCTAGAAAGATATCTCACACCAATGCCACCAATTTTATAGGTAAAGTAGCTTGAGTCCAGGCTGTAGTATTTAAAGTTAAATTTAGAATTTTTTCAATAGCTTTTTTAAGATTATTATCAATATCTTGTAAAATATCCGAACATTTCCAGACTGGACTCGAGCGGAGTAAGTATGTAAATCTAGGTACAAGAAGACAATATTTTAAATAGTAAGAGCTATGTGGGGGTTTTAATTTATACAATTTATCAACGTGTGGTTTAAAAACTGATCAAAATTTGTTTTTAAAACAGGTTTAAAAACCTTACCAGTTAAAAATATACACATACACAAGACACATAAAACCAATGAAATTTTCTTAAATGAATAAGTGCTCGTGATTGCTCGCAAATCACTCACTTGAAATCCGCTATTGCTCACACTATTGAACAGCTACGAGGGTGGATTTAAAGTACTCGGCCTAACCCAAGAAAATAAACACATACTAAATCAGTTATATTTTGATTTTTCTACATAATCACCATCAAGTTCAATACACTTTTGCCACCTCCCCTTCCAAGCATTTAGACCGTTGAAAAAAAATGATTCTTCCTTAGAGTCAAAATATGCGTCTACAGCTGCTTTGCTCTCGTCGTTTGTCGAAAATATTTGACCTCCCAAGTGCCTTTTTAGGTTAGGGAACAGAAAGAAGTCTGATGGTGCCAGATCAGGTGAATACGGCGGATGCGGTAACAGTTCAAAGTCACAGTTTTGAATTTCAGCCATTGACTGTACTGACGTGTGAACACGGGCGTTATCCTTGATGAAACAGGACTTTTCTTCTGAGCATTCCTCGACGTTTTTCTTTTATTTCCTCTCGTAAACGACGTAGTAAGGTGCAGTAGTAATCAGAGTTTATAGTCTGACCCCTTTCAAGATAATCAATCATAATCACACCTTTCGAGTCCCAGAATACTGAAGCCATTACCTTATTTACCGACAAAATCGACTTAGCCTTTTTAGGGGGTGGTGAACCAGGTCTTCTCCACTGTTTTGATTGTTGTTTTGTTTCCGGTGTACAGTAATGAACCCATGTTTCGTCTATAGTAACAAAAGGATTCAAAAAATCATCTGCATCGGCTTCAAATAACTCCAAACAGTCGCGTGAAATAGTCAATCGCGTCCTTTTTTGTTCAACTGAAAGCAGTCGCGGAACCCACCTCGCAGACACCTTGTGGAAACCAAATCGTTGACAATGATGTTTTGAGTTCGTTCATAAGAGATGCCTATTATCTCGGCTATCTTTCTAATTTTTAATCTGCGGTCTCCCATTATTAAATCAAGTACTTTTTTAATATTTTCGTCAGTAGTTGACGTCGAAGGCCTTCCAGAGCGGGGTTCATCTTTCACACTCTCTCTACCACGCTTAAATTCTGCTATCCATTTTTTGACGGATAAATATGACAGAGCACAATCGCTTAATGTACTGACCATGTTATCATGGATGGCTTTTGATGATAGCCCCTTCTTATGGAGGTACTTAATGACGGCACGCTGCTCGATTTGCTCCATTCGCGGAAATTATGTCCGATTACTTTGTTAATAAATTTATAAAATCACAACTAATTATCGCACACGTTTCGAACTTCACACAATGAACTAGTCTGAACTGAACTAAATAATGTGGGTAGATTTGATTTTTAGAATTGAATGGATCTGTGTTAGGCCAAGTACTTTTCAATCCACCCTCGTATTTAAGCCAAAAATCCATATAAAGTACCGAAACCAGGTAAAGTGGTAAGGCACAAATTTAAAGATTTTCGTCAATATTTCACTTATTTTTCACCCCAAAACCATTGTATTCATTTTAAATTGTCGTTATGATATTCCTCTAATTATTTGATAAAAAAGGTAGTTTTAGGCTCTCTTCTAGTTTTAAATAGCATTAATCTATTTTATATTTACCTATTTTCAAACTGATTAAGATTTTCTTAAAATCTTATTTTTCTCGCTGAATTACCTCTCTTAACATCCGCTTCTGTCCACGATCGTCGAATCCGGTGGAACCTGCAACATGAAACAACTAATTTAGCCAAATTTCGAAATAAAGTACCGAACCGAGGTATGGTCCACGTGGTAGAGCCATCAATCATCATCATTACAGCCCTTCACAAGTCCACTGCTGAACATAGGCCTCCCCCACAAGAATGCCACCAAGCACGGTCCTGAGCCAACTGCATCCATTGACTTCCTGCATATCTTACCAGGTCGTCACTCCATCTAGTGGGGGGACACCCTACACTTCGCCTGCCGGTAGAGGCTGCCAGTCGAGAACCTTTCTTCCCCATCGGTTGTCGGTTCTTCGAGCTATATGGCCATCCCATTGCCACTTCAGGTTACTAATCCGTTGGGCTATGTCAGTCACTCTGGTTCTACTGCGGATATCCTCATTTCTGAGTTTATCACGCAGAGAAACTCCGAGCATAGCCCTCTCCATAGCTCGCTGAGCGACCTTGAGCTTCCTCATCCGGACAGCAGTGAAGGACCACGTCTCAAATCCGTATGTCATCACTGGCAACACGTACTGGGTGTACAGTCTCGTTTTCAAGTTTTGAGGTATACCTGACGAAAAGATGTGCCGTAATTTCCCGAACGCTTCCCAACCGAGTTGAATCCGTCGATTGACCTCTCGGTCGAAGTTGGACTTACCTAGTCGGACTATTTGTCCCAAGTAAACATACTCGTCAACAACTTCGAGCTTAGTGTTCCCAACAACTACCGGCATAGGTGTGACATGGACATTAAACATGATCTTCCATTTGTCCATGTTCATCTTAAGACCTGTCTGTTGGGAAACACTATTAAGGTTATTGAGCATAGAGCTTAGGTCCTCCAGCGATTCTGCCATAAGGACTATATCGTCGGCAAATCGAAGATGAGTGATGTACTCGCCATTGATATTGATACCGTATCCTTTCCAGTCCAGAAGCTTGAAAACGTCTTCCAATGCAGCGGTGAAGAGTTTCGGGGATATGACGACACCCCGTCTTACACCTCTCTGCAATTAAGTAGGTTTCGTACTCCGGTTCTGTACTCGGATAGCCATCGTAGCCCTACTGTACAAGCACTTCAACACTTCGGTATACCGACAGTCAACTTGGCACCGCTGAAGGGACTGCAGCACCGCCCAAATTTCGACGGAATCGAAGGCTTTCTCGTAATCCACATACGCCAGACATAAATGCAAATTTTACTCCTCGAACTTCTGTACAATTTACCAAGGGGTATGTATGTGGTCTAAAGTGCTAAATCCTTTTCGGAAACCAGCTTGTTCGGGAGGCTTGAAGTCGTCAAGTCTGCGCGCGAGACGATTCGTAATGACTCTCGAAAACAGAACGTAGACGCGGCTCAGAAGGGAAATCACTCTGTAGTTCTTCAAGAGAGCGTTGTCGCCATTCTTGAAGAATGAGACCACCGCATCTCTGCTCCACGCCTTCGCTGTAATGATACCATGGAAGACGGAATTAAAGAGCTTCTGAAGGACTTCAAGTACCGGTTTTCCACCCGCTTCCAGAAGCTCCGCTGTAATTCCATCCTCGCCTGGGGCCTTTCCATTTTTAAGGTGCTGGAGAGCCATTCTAATCTTGCTCAGACTGAAGTCCGGGATATAATCGGAATTATGTCGGATAAGACTCGCTCTTGGATCGTTACTCACACTTGCGTGTGGCTCCAACGATGATGTGTACAGCTGCCCATAGAACCTCTCAATCTCACTCAAAATCTCAGGTGCCGTGGAAACGATGCTGCCACATTCGGTCTTCAGTTTTGACAGTTGGCTCTTTCTGGCAGACAGATCTCTGGCAAAGACTTTGGAGCCTTGGTTCCACTCGATCGCTTCTTCAATACGAGCTGTATTGAAGTAGCGTAAGTCTCGCCGCATGCATTTGGAGATCTGTCTGTTCAGTTGCCTGTATGCTGTCAAATCTTTTGAAGAATCTAGCTTTATCTCCCGTCTAACAGCCATGAGATTAAGAGTGTGATTGGAGAGTTTTTGTCTTTATTCTGCGGCGGGTCTTGCAGAACTTAGCTCCGACCGCTTGGACAGTTTCCACGAGCTTGTCTTCTAGGCACTGAAAACGGTTTTGTAACTCGAGCTGAAAGGTTTTGGGACTTTGCATTAGAGCATGAGGGGTACGGAGCGTTGACTTCATTAGACTAGACCTCTCCAACTTAACGTTTAGGTTCAGAGTGCCTCTAACCATTCGGTGAACGCTGCCGGTTTTCACCCTCGCGATCACTGAGACATCACTGAACAGTTGTCGTCTGGTCGTCATAATGAAGTTAATCTCATTTTTTGTCGAACCGTCGGGGCTCGACCAGGTCCACTTCCAGTGGGGCCGCTTCTGAAAGAAAGAGTCCCTCTTTCTCCATGAAATCGGCCAGCTGCTGGCCCCTTGGGTTCCGTTGCCCTATTCCAAATTTCCCCACTTTCAGCTGACCGTTCTCTCTTGTACCTAGTTTTGCATTGAAGTCTCCCATTAACACCGTATATTGGGATTTTGAGGAATGCATGGCTTTAGAGATATCCTCATACATTTCCTACACCCCTTTATCGGGGTATGCCGAGGTTGGTGCGTAAACCTGTATGACCTTCAGCGAATACCATTTGGTGATTCTGAGTATAAGGTACGCAACCCTCGTCGACACACTGTCAATCTTTACGACGTTGTTAACGAGAGACTTGGGGACGATAAATCCGACACCTCCTTGGGACAGATGGTCGCCCTCCCGGTAATGGAGCAAGTTGCCGGATTCGAGGATTACCGTGTCCCCCCCCTCTCTTCGGACTTCGGATAATCCTATAATATGCCAGCGTAACTTGTCTATCTCTTCTTCCAGCTCCACAATCTTCTCGTCAGTCCTCAGGGTGCGTGCGTTGTATGTTGCCAGGTCGAGTCGTTGTAGGTGACAACCGAACCTCCACCGGAGATCTTAGCACCCCCTGCCCCGCCGTTACCATGGCCGCCACCGTAGCCAGGAATAGCGGGGCCGCCGGAGACTGGGGGCCGTCTCTTCGTAACTTTCATTATGGGAGGTATATTGCCATAGTTGCCTCGCTTGGCGAGCGGGTTGGCAACCGCAGTTTTTTTATTGTATTTTTGCCGTTACCAGGAAGTTGCTGCTGCCTATCTCCTGCCTGTTTCCCTTTATCGCCTTTTACGACACCCACAGGAAGATATGGGGTAGTGGATATTCTTAACCGCCACTACACGGCACGGTAGAGCCATGCTTCAGCTATATTAGTAGTATAGTTGCAGCACGAATGGGTCGGCTCGACCGGTGAAGGACCACGCTCTCACAGAATACCAGCGTAAAATAGCAGCTTAACACTGTTGTGTTTCGTATGGTGATTGTAGAGAACCGGAGACCCCTTTAAATGGAAAAGAGTCATGCCATCTTAGTCCTCACGGGTGACAACGCATCTGCATTTTGATTCGCAAATGAGGATAAATGTAGATGTCTATGGGCCACAGCAACCACTTACCATTAGGTAGACTGTGTGCTCGTTTGTCACCCTATCCTATAAAAAAAATAGTGGTATGGTATAAATTTAGCGATTTACATCAATATGTCATTTATTTTTGCGGATTTGAATTGAGCATTTAGTGAGAAATTATGAGCATATATTTATTCTTCTGAGCGGTTTGGGCAAAAAAAAGTTTGTACTTTTAGTTAATAATTTTTACAGTGGTAGAGCCACGCGGCAGCTTTTGCTGTCACACGGATGAGTCGGCTCGAACCGGGGTGGTACCACGACCTCACAGAAAACCAACGTGAAGTAGAGGTTTACCTCTGCGTTTCGCTTGGTAAGTGCAGGTGGCCGGAGGCCCTTTTTACTGGAAATGAGGCATTTCCTCTTAGTCCTCACGGGTGACAACGCATCTACATTTTGACTTGTAATTGAGGATAGATGTAGATGTCTATGGGCCGCAGCAACCACTTACCATCAGGTGGACTGTGTGCTCGTTTGTCACCCTTATCCTAAAAAAAATAATAATATCTAATTAAATAATAAATAAATAGTGTGAGCAATTGCAGATTGAAATTTAGCATTTTCTGAGCAATTATATTCACTTATTTATTTTTTTAAAAAAATATTGGTTTTAAGTATAATAGGCAACAACAATTTTGTACTTTTAATTATTAATAACTAATTAAGCAATATCTTAATAATGTGAGCAATTGCGGATTTGAATTGAGCATTTTTCACTTTTATGTTTGAACTTCTTGGGGGGTCAGATTCCTTTTGAAGTCATTGCATAGACTTCTGTTTTTTTTGGGGGGGATCATACTGCTGAATCCACATTTCATCTATTAGAATTATCCTAAGACTTAATAAGAAAACACTTGTTGTTTTGTCACAACACAGGTTTTAATACTTCATACAACAGCCAACCCGCACCTGGTTTTAAAGCGCAGTAAAAATTCGCGGCACTCACCTTGCACTAACTTTTGTGAAGTTGACATAGTCACAAAATATAGTGTATATGATACTAACGGATAGGTTAGTAATTTCTGCTAACATCTTAATTCCTACTGGTGCATTTTTTAATACAAATTTTTCGATAATTTTCACATTTCCTTCAGTAACTTTAGTGATTGGCGCACTTGCGCGGAGAGAAAGGCAGGGAAAGCATCGAAGATGACCCATTTTCGATGCTTTCCCTACCTCTTTTGAATTCACTTGACCGCATCTGTATGGTTGACATTGAAGGACATTTTTACATGAATGTTTGTTTTAGGTTTTTCTTGTTTAGTGACGAATTTAACCATCGCTCGATGTGCGATTTTTTAACATTTTAGAGTCAGTCATTCCCGTAGTCTATGATTGAAGGTTACATAAGAAGAAATGAAGTTATCAAGACGGGATTTCATATAAATATCCTCAGGTAGTGTCGTTACCTAATGATTTTTTTTTGTTTAATTACCCATATTATTAGCAAGTTGTCCTTATACCAACTATACATTGAACACCCCCCGTAAATTCCTATTTTTGCAGCATAGTGACATTTAATTCTATTCGCACCATCTTAGCGCTTGATAATGCCTCCACAATGCGTATAACAATCAATTATTGGGTTTTTCTTCAATAAATTACCAGTAGTAGCCCGGAATCAGGAAGTTGGCGGTGTTTCACCTCAGTGCCTCGGAAATTACGTATAACCGTTGGTTCTGAATATGACCTCCCTCCAGTCATGTCGCATTGCCGTTCCATCGGACTATGGGAGTAGGAGAAAAATTAATGCATCTGTACTCGCGCACAAACTGCAGCACTAATTTTGTCCTGCGCAAATGGCTAGTCTCCGTTGAGACTGGCCGCTGTGACCATAATTCGGCCTTCCGGATATCTTTGATGTTTACGAGCGACGATGATCATTACATTTGGTGAGTAATATATTGGTTTGCTCATTCTGTAAAATACTATTTAAGACTTTGTAAATTTTTATTCACAATATAATTTTACAATAGTAACAATCTGACAACGATATATAAATTTATAGCACTTCAAGTAGTTAAAGTTCATGAAGTGAACCCCGATAAAAAGTATACGCCACTGGGTACATTGCGAACGGGCAATCCGTCACTGTCATGCCGGTCTAAGAAAAACTTCTAAATGACTTGCCAGTACCGTTTTTGTTACGGATTGCACGAAAAAAACTTTTGTTAAATTATGTTGGCTTAGACGAATGTAACTGCGGATTACTGTACAGTACCTATGACCTATATCTAAAGTTGTTAGTCATTAAATATCCCTTAATGGTATAAAAAAAATTGTCATCCACGAATTTGAATTGTATTTTCTTAATACTATTAAGATAAATGATGGATTTTATGAAGTCATCACCAAAACTTAAAGGATTTCTTGAAGCTGGTTTTAGTTAATAGTTAGTAATTTTATGCAGATCTATTAGACAACTATCAACCGTTTTGTAATCAGTCCATACAAATCTTATTCCACAGAAGTATTTTTCGCAAAAGTACATATTTTACATAAGTTTTAATGATATTATATTTTGTTTATACTAGCCTTTATAAATAATTTATAGAAAATATTTTTTAATGTATTTTTGGTTATACACGTCCCTCTTTTGGACACAGATCTTCTCTTATTTCTTTAAAGTTTACTGGCCGTGCCTCGTAGTTTACCCCGCGTATAGCCGCACAACCAGTGTTGCCAACTTAGTGGATTTTCCACTAAAACTAGTGATTTTAACCTCCTATTTTAGTGGACAAATATCGCTTTTAGAGGCAGGTGGTTTTTTTCAAGTGGTTCTGTAGAATTCAATTTCGAATATTGGAAAGACGATCACTCAACCATTTCGCCACTTACATGTTTCGAAATATATTTCTACTTCATTTAAGGACAATTTAATTTAACTGTGTAGGCGGCACTGATCCGTTAGGTATAACATAATGTCAGATAATCCATCCCGGTGGCGTTACATTATTCGCTGAGATTCCCTATAGAATATTGTACTAGTAGTTTACTAGTACGTATTTTTTCACGAATTCATACATCAGTATGTTAAAATCACGGTATACACTTTAACTTCAGGACTCTTGGTATCAAGATCCACATGTAAAGGATTGGCTCCAAGTGATTGCAATTGTAACCATGACGATGGAAGCCGATGATGATGGTGCTGGTAAAAATGATTCAACTGAAGAAGGCGATTTGATTTAAAATAGCACTAGATTTCTCTATTTACTAATTGTATGTTAATTTATTGATTATTTATATAACCATTTTATGTTTTGTAAAAAGTTAAAGTCACGGCCTATATACGTCCCACTGCTGAGCACAAGCCTCTTCATAGTTCTGAAAGGGTTTTAAGGGCAATACAATTTCCGACGCGCTGCCCCAATGCGTGTTGGCGAACTCCATATGTCTTCGAAATATTTTTATCTTACTTCTGATACATGCCGGTTTCCTTAAGGTGTTTTCCTTCACCGTCTAGCGCGTGTAAAATCAGCACTTAAAATTTGAGTTAACAATTTCATTGGTGCCAGCCGCTATCAAACCCGGGTTGCGCGCGTACTGTGAAATTTACAGCGATTGCTTAGCCCCTAAGCTACCAAGTCTCTTACACAGTTTCTTACACAGTACGTAATAATTATGATGAACAATTACTAATATAGCTATTTTTATAAATTTATTTATAAACAAAAAATTGTTTAGTTATAAACAAAATTTTTTTAGAAGAAAATTTAGGGATTATGAGTGTAAGGTCCCTTTTTTTTAGTGGTTTTCTGGTGATTTTAGAATTTGAATCTGGTGGAGAGCTTGCTTGGTTACTGGCGACACTGCTTGCGATATGACATGATTCCTCGCTCCTAGAAACATTCACTGCTGGTTTCTTTGGTTATCATTGAGCGGCTAGATTTTATACGTCGTTCGCGAGTAAAGCTGAGTATTGGGTTATTTAAATTTTTCATTATCTCTTAAATGACTCGTCCAAATAACATGCTATTAAAAGCAAAAATAATATTCATAAAATCGTCCTGATGGCGAAGTAACTTAAAAATATGCCATGCTTAAAAATAATGCTCATAAATCACTTATTATTTTTAGAAGGTTTTCCAGAAAATACCTTCCTGTGCTTTATTTATTAGAAATAGGCATATGATATTGGTAACTATTTTAGAGAGTAGAGGTCTATATTTTTGTACAACATTGCATTTAAGTATCACAAACCATTACGCCAGCGCGCGAGGGTATATCATTTTGGGAGCGCTTTTTCTTCTGAGTTGGTATAACAAAAATCAACATTTAAGGCTCTCCGAGAAGTGTAGCCTATTGCTATTAGCGTAAACCAATTCCTATGAATCTGTAGTTCCAGTAATTAGCGCGTTTAAACAAACAACAAAAACTTTATCACTTGACTTACCATTTGGGTTGATACTACACTCTATGTTCCGGCCGGCTGAATATAGAGAGCTAGTATGATAACAAGTTATGAGGCATTCTCTTAGTCCTCAAAAGTGACAACACATCTGTGGCTTTTCTTTTTTCAAAGTTGGCTGCAGGTGTTCATGAAGTGCAGTAGCAACTTATATCAGATAAACAATAAGTTTGATAAGTATTCATTTCAATTTTATAAAAGAAGGCCGTAAGCTTCCACGTTTCTATATTCTTATACTGCAAATAATTTCTTAGTCATGCCTAATAACCCATAATTTTAACAAACCCTCTATTAAATAGAAAATTAAGTTTCAAAGATATGATGTATAAACATTTAAAATTATAGGTTACCTTTTAACAGTGTTTTAAGTTTTAGTTATGTTTATTGCTTTTTATTGTTCGTACCTGGACTAACTGAAAATTTCTCAGCGTTAAAAGCAAATAACTATCTCAGGGATTATATCCATGATATAGTTTGTACAGTATCTAACAAAAATACTGTGGTTTCAGTTAAGTGCGTTTACAAAACCTGAATTCAAAGGTTTAGAAATAAACTCTATTTCAGATAATTTGAATATAATTTTTTTATAAAATATATATAAATTTTTATTTGCAAATCATATGTGATTTTATTACACTTGTATTAGCCGGGCAGTAATAGTATTGTCAAAGACCCCGATTTACCGATGTGCGTGTCAGTTAGACATTAACATAATTATCATCAACATCATGATTATCGTATTTGTCATCGTCAATACCGTCATTGCCATATTTGTTGTCATCCTCATCGTCACCGTTACCCTTATCTTTATCTTCACCGTTATTGACATTAACATCATCAGCTTTTTCTTCATTGTTGTTGTCATGTCATATATTAACATGTTCATCATTATCTTCGTAATTTTTGACTACTTAATCATCTCTATTACCATTATCGTCAGAAAATGATGATGATAATAAATCATGATCAACGTCTTCGTAATCTTAATCGTCTTAATTTTAATCGTATTATATAGTCATCGTTATTGTAATAGTTATCGTCATCGTTATACCACCATAATCGATTGGTCATAGTTATCGTCAATGCCGTCGTCATCGCTATCGTCATCAAAATCGGCATCGTAATCTACATCATTTAATATTATTATTTTTTAAAAAACGTTACCCCCCACACTAGGATTTTCTCCTGTGTCGTGGAAGCAGTTTACAAACATAAATTGCACAAGGACAATCATCCATCGTCGATGTTATATATTGTAGTAGAGCCATGCTGCAGCTTTTCATTTCTACTTTTAACACGAATGGGTCGGTGAAACCGAGTATGGATTACTCTTTTACCAGTGTAAGATATCGGCTTAATGCTTTTTTATTTCATATGAGAGCGAATCAAAGACAATTTTTACTCAAAACAATGCATTCTACCTTAATGCCATGTACTTATGAGAGCTAGAACTGCTATCTATTTAATTTCATATTTATGAAAGCTACGGAAATCCACTATCGTTATAAGTATTGAACTGAATAAAACTGGCATTATTACACCATTGCGTGACAAAAAACGTTAAATCAACGCGATTTTTCCATTTTTTCATTCCATCGCTAGTTCTTACTAACGCATTAGTAGTACAATACGAGCATATAATGTATTTTGCCTGACTCTACGGACGTCGGGCCACTTACAGATTATAAGATAAAAAGTTTCACCTCATATCGACTATATACAATTAATAAATTGCATCCCCCTTCTTGAAAGTATGTCATAGACATAAATCTATACACACAAGTAATTAAAACTGAAGTGTCTGTTTGCAATGTCGAAACAACTGCCTTAAATTGAGCTAAAAAATTGCAATGATGTATGTCTGCCTTTCTGCCTGTCTGTTTTTTTTAAAGGATAGGGTGACAAACGAGCACACAGTCCAACTGATGGTAAGTGGTTGCTGTGGCACATAGACATCTAAATCTATCCTCGTTTGCGAATCAACACGCAGATGCGTTGTCACCCATAGGGACTAAGATGGAATGCCTCTTTTACAGTAAAAAGGGTTTCCGGATCTCTACACTCACCGTGCAAAACACAGCAGTGTTTAGCTGCCATTTTACGCTGGTATTCTGTGAGAGCGTGGTCCTTCCCCCCTTGGAGCCGAACTATTCGTGCTACAACTATACTACTAATAAAGCTGCAGCGTGGCTCTACCACGTCTGTTGTACTCTGTCTGTTTGTCCGAGCCAATTCTTAGAAATTGCGGAAACGATTCTGATGAAACTTCATGAACAGACAGAGAGTAATTCCAGGAGCGAAAAGTTCATTTTTATCTGAAAACTTGGTGATTTTGATAAACATAAAAATAGATAAAATAAAAATTTCTTATATTTACGCAAATACTACACATGGAATAAACAATTATAATGAATAATAAGTTAAATAAATTAAAGGTAGCCTTGGTTAACATTAACATCACGACGTGAAACACTTCATCCCCCCCCCCCCCCCCTCCCCGTAACCATGGGTGCTGGAAAGTGCCCAAAACTTCTAAAATCAAAAAAAAATTAAATTAATCGCAAAAAAATCCATAAAACCCGTATTATTCCACGGGTCTTTAATTATTTTAAATCTAAATAACTCTACATTCATAGATCTTATCCAAGCAAGGCCGGAAGGGGTCGCTAGTATGTAATAAAAGAATTTGTTGCCATAAGATAAGAAAAGAGATCTTTCCTAGTCATTATAATATTCAGCCAAAGGTTATATTTTTAATTTAATACTATAAAATTTTTGATTGAATATTACAATAAATTAGGAATTTATAGATGTTTTTAATTAAGACCCAATATACATGGTTTTTTAAAAAAATATCGTTTTACAATGTAGTAAACATTAGTTACAATACGCAATTGTTATTGTAACAGTAACTTAAAGTATTATCGTTAACTTACCAGACCCTACAAAAAGCTGAATTATCGTCAAGAAAATCAATAAGAAACACAAAAGGCATTCCATTTCGTAAAACAAGTAATTTACTCAAACTCTCTCGAAAGCATTCAATAAGATAAAATTAGGTACATAGGACAAAGATAAATTAGGACGAGCAGAACTATCGTTATTTTGTGTTCGATAAGAACACAGTACTATTTCCTTCAATTTTTACAACGACCTATTTTATCCGAAAGTTTTGGAAATGCTTTAGAATTATGACATAATTTAAATAAAACATGTGTTAAATATCTTAGCCCACTTCAAAACAACAAGTTTTCAATTCCATTGGGTGATCTTTTTTTCGTATTTAATTTTTAATTAAATTAATTTGAAAATAAAAACCACCCCAAGGTTAGCGAAATAAGAGTTATTGTAATTTTCTTTTAATAAAACTAAAAACTGACTTAAAATAAATAAAAAGAATAAAATCATTTGACATTTTAAAGTCGTTGCTATGTCTTAGTAGGTGTATAGAAAAATTAAAGCCCATTTAGAAAAGTTAATTTTCGAATGACGAAATGCTGGCGAATTCTTCTTGTGGCATCCATAAAGGAAATTTATTGAACGCGATTCGACCGTAGCTTTTGATGTTATGCAGTTAACAATATTTACGATGCAATACTAAACAACTTTTTAATCAAATGGCAGTGCTACGAAGCTGCATATATCAAGCGGCATTAATCACCAACGTCACATAATTCTTCGTTATGCGGCTATCACATGCGACTAAAATGCTAGATTCATATAAATAATAGAATCTACGCGTCGAGGATGACAGTTATTAGCGGGCTAATGTTATTCCTATGAGTATGATTACTGCTGACTTTTTGTAGTTTTTTTGTCATCTATATATTATAAAAAAATGAAGTGTCTGTCTGTAATATCGAAGTGACTCACTTTAAATAAGTTAAGTAGTTACTAGCGGAATGGCTAAACCGATTTTAAGATTTTTTTTATCTGAAAAGCATAAAGGATGGTAAGTGGTTGCTGTGGCACTGTGTGGTTTGCGAATCAAAATCTAGATGCGTTGTCACCCATAAGGACTAAGATGCAATGGCTCGTATCCAGTAAAAATGGTCTCCGGTTCTCTACACTCACCATAAGAAACACAGCAGTGTTAAGCCGCTATTCGACGCTGGTATTCTGTGAGAGCGTGGTCCTTCCCGTGTCGATCTGACCCATTCGTTTTAAAACTATACTACTAATATAGCTGCAGCATGGCACTACCACGTATAATATAGCTGCAGCATGGCTCTACCACGTGATTTCTGGAAAATGACTATCTTGAGAAACAGAATTAATAAAAAAATTAAAACTGTATGTATTCAAAATATTATTTTTATTTTAATAAATATAGCAAACGTTGATGGAACATAGTGTCTTACGATTTCATATCGGATTCAGAGAAAAATCGAAATTTACATTCAGAAATATTCCATATTATTCTTTAAATTTATTATTAGGTGAAACTCTGTATATATTAATTCATAAACCATAAAGAACGGTTAAATTCAAAAAAAAAACCTTATGAAATTATGATAGACTTCGTTCTGTGCGATACAAAAAATAAAACATAATATTTTTTTTTATAAAATCAGCGTATTAAATATATTTGCAAATTTTAAAATCGATTTACTCAAATCGGCATAATGTATTTAAATTTTCCAATACTGAATAAAATCGACAATATTAAAAAACCAGATGACGAATAAAATATCGAAGTGAGGTGTACCCGAAGACAAAAAAATGATGTTCCATTAATTATTAGCGGATATTTTGGTGTTCATTGTGTTCAGTGTGATCATCCCCTATTTTTATAGAATATTATAATAATTTTATATATTTTATAGAATAAGGGTGACAAACAAGCACATAGTCCACCTGATGGTAAGTAGATACTAGGCCCATAGACACCAACATTTGTTATCAATTATTAATCAATAGATATATGCGATGTCACCCCTGAGGACTATGTTGCTATTTTACGCTAGTAAACTGTGATAGCGCGGTCCTTCCCCGGTCGAGCTGACCCATTCCTGCTTCAACCATAATATAGCGTAGAACCATGCTGTACCTAAATTATGATTGTAACGTCAACACTAGTCAGGTTACTTTTGGTGTAAACAATACTTTACTTTACCTACGTTAAGAGTTAATATTATTTTAAATTTTTTAAACCCAAAGGAATCACCTCAATTTAAAAATTGTTGATTCCACAGTAGATAGCAATGCGCAGATAAACATCCGTACGTCGGCATTGCTACTGAGCCGATTTATCAGAAATATATTGTTGCGGAAGTTGGAAGCAATATATTCATAGTAAAGTAAAATAAAATTCCACTCTCGTGGTTTTCCCGTTTTCCAATTTGATATATATTGCTGTAAAGAATGACTTTTAGAGTTTTATTTTTGTGACTTACTCGTTCGGTAGTCTGAGAAATAATCCAGAACAGCTACTGCTATTTTTAAATGGAAAAGGTAAAATAATCCATCACAGCACTTCGACTCTTAAAACGATTATGGGAAAGGCCAAAAATCTTATGGATTCCTATAGATGTATGTGTAACTTTTTTAGAAAATTAATTAGGAAAAAACTAAGGAATAAATAAGTTATTATATAAATAAAATAATATATTTTCAAAAGATAATAATGTAAGCGGTATACTGGCAGAAGGAAGCAACTTTCCAGATGCTTTATACTGTGATAGCCAATTCTTCTGTTATGTGTATAGAGGCCCGTGTCTGATGAACTTACATTGAGCTTTAAGCAATTAAGGCCACAAATATTCGTGACAAATGTGGATTAAAATAGAATGACACACAACCAATAATTAACTGGATTCCCTTCCTTTCAAACGGAAAACACAACAGTAGAAGAGGGCGTTTCAGACCCATTCAGGTAATTTTCCCAGGCAGAATAATGACAAAATGTCCAACTTTCAACAAACAAACTGACTGTGATTGTTCTAGTATTCTTATCTTGCAAATCTGAACAAAGCAATGAGCACTGTGCTGCTTGGCATGAAGTATAGATGAGATAGTGGCATTATTTCGATTTTCATGAGAAAAGGCCTACACATATACGCTTCGCAAGAACAAGGACGGCTTAGGTCGGACTAAACCCCCTGGTGTTCCAAATTCGCTGCTTAGTGGTGGGAACACAACAATGATTTTACAATCCTATCTGCAGCTCCACTAGTGCCAGCCGACAACGCATCCACTTATTTTCCCTTCAGGCACTACGCGCTTAAACTTAGATTCACCTTACTACATGGCCAATCAGCTGTATGGTCCCGCTTTTATCGCAGAGAATAGAGCTTCGCTTACTAAAACTCCTCTTCTCCCGTGAATCCATATCGGCTTCGAAAGACAGGCTGATAAGAAAATCTAATTCACCCATATTGATATTAATATTCCAACCAGCAAAATCTATTATAAAATCTTTTTTATACATAAGAGGGAGCAAATGAGCATGCAGCTCACCTGATATTAGGTAACTACCGCCGCCCATGAACCCTAAACCTTGAAGGTCCCTAAGTCGTAACGGTCCGGAATATCCTAATATCTCATTGTTTAAATATCGATTTCAGAATGGAATATATTTCAATTTACGATAGTTGTGCTGCTAACAATACAGTTTACCGCTAACAGGCGCCTAATTTAAGCTTTAAGCTAGCCTCAAAGAGATTAAAAGCATAGTTGTCGCAAATGCGATTCACGAAGATCCTTTGTGACGTTGACATTCCCGCAACACGCGGTTTTAGGATTGTTTAAATAATGACTTTAGTCAAAGCTTACAACGAGAACCTATTTATAATAAGAAAAAGGTGGTATTTTTCAAATATGTTGAATTATAATTAACTTCATTTATTTATTTTATTTATTAAAATGAATTGGTGGATTAATGTTAGTACGGTATTAGAAACAAAAATCGCCACGTTTTCTTGAAAGGCTTCACCGCCGGGGCTGCATGAGTATATCATTATTTAACCTATAAATGAAAGAACAATGACATTGTGTCGTAAAGAAGTTTTACTTCGTACGTGTGTACAAAATTACACGCATATTTTTTTATATAATGTGACATCTAAATATCTACTGGTCCTTGGTTAAGAATCAAAATTCAATTGCCTTATCACCACCACAAAGAACTGAGATGGAATGTCTCTTTGCTAGTAAACACATTTTCTGGTTTGTAGTTATTTACATTTTATCTTAGCCTTAACACAGATACTCTTTGAGAGAGTGTGATAATTCCCCGGTCGAGTCCACACATTTATGTCGTAGCCCCAGTTCTGCTCTAACAGTGCCATAGTACGTTCATCTCTTTGATGTATATTTTTGTTTTTCTACCGACTTCAAAAAAAGGGAGGTTACACAATTCGACTGTATGTTTTTTTCTTTTCTTTTTTTACCTTCTAACTTTTTCAAATTGAACCGATTTCGATGATTCTTTTTTTTTTGAAAGCTGGTACTTCTCTTGTGGTCCCGTATAAATTGGAGCAAAGTATGATCAACAGTTTTTGGGTTATTTTTAATAATTTATAATGAATTCGGTTGTAAAAATTTATTAATTTTAAATTATGTACGCAACAGATTAGAGCTAGCTCTCCGTAAGGCACAGGCTTACGTAATGCGGAGTTTACAGTTATATCAAACTGATTAACACAAATATACCATCGCCATACACAATACTTTAATTTATTCTTTGTACTAAAAAAAATATTAACTTTTATATACAATTAGCTGGTGGACGACGCGTGCTGCGGCAGTAAAAAAAATTGTAGAATTATCGTTGCAAATTTGGAAGACTTATACTGCTTTATTAGGAATGATAATTAATTAATTGAAAATGAATGATATACAACTTTCAAAGGAATTTCCCAGTACGATACGCCCGCCACCTAATATAAGTTAATTGTTCTATGCCTATAACGTGTAAAGTGCCAGCAATAAGTTGACAAAGTTTTACCTCAATCTGATGAACAGAATGGAAGCGTATAAAATACGAAGAAAGAAATATTAATTTTTTATACATAAGACTAGATGTTCTCCGCGAATTCGCCCGCGTGTAGTTTAGGGTTTTAACTATGTTGCACGGAACCCTATTTATTTTTCTAAAATATAATTAATTAAAAGTTACTCCTTATAACATCAGCTATCTGTCAGTGAAAGTCCCGTCGAAATCGGTCCACCCGTTTCGGAGATTAGCCGGAACAAACAGACAGACAGACAAAAATTTTTAAAATTGTGTTTTTGTTATAAGTACCCTATATATTTTCGTATGAATTAAGTAAAAAGCTGGTATTTTGACATTACAAACAGACAATTCAATTTTATTTATTTGTATAGATGTATAGATAATTGATTCTGCGTACCAAATATGTAGAAATAAGGAATATAAATGTTGTGTAAACCGTGAATTACATACTTGTAAGCAATATTTTGACTGTCTCGTTGGTCTAGTGGTCATAAACGCTTAAAGGATTTGGTACTGCGCCTACTGTCCAGTAAATACTAGGAACAGACACAAGCTAATAGTACCAGTTACTCGACTCTATCGAGTCAGCTATTCATTCTTGGGGCGATGTATATATGTTGTGAGTATGATTTGTTATGTTTTATTTTTTACTTTTTATTGATAAGTTATATTATGATTTTACATATAACTTTGCCAATGCATTTTCGTAAATCTTAAATAATATAGAAAAGCACTACATTGGAATCAAGTATTAATGTAAGAATATAAAGTTTTAAAAAGTGAAATCGATACGCTTTTACAACAAATTTCCAGAAAATATACAAAATTTGACCTGCTCAAAGATCAAAAACTTTATTTAACTAAATTTGTATAAAAAGGGTTATTATAATATTAAAGAATTTATGGATGAAAATAACCCCTGGAAATGAGGTGATCGCTTCCAAACTATTTGTAATGTGTTGTGTTGTTTATTTGTGATGATTGTAAGCTGTTATTTAAAAAAAAGTCCCGCTGGGGTTCCTGCTGGTTCTTCCGAGGAGAAAGGTTTTTTTTGAACCAGTGGTAATTAAACAAAAGAGTGACTTTCAATAAGTATTATTTATAATTAATATTGAATAAAAAAGTTTCTGTTTCTGTTTCTCTCTAGAATAACCGTCCCATCGTACTATGAGAGTAAGGAAATGGAGAGTTTTTTTTGTATAGGATAGGGTGATAAACGAGCACACAGTCCGCCTGATGGTAAGTGATTGCTGTTGCCCATAGACATCTACATCTATCCTCGTGCGAACCAAAATGCAGATGCTTTGTCACTCGTGAGGACTAAGATGGAATACCCCTTTTCTATTAAAAATGGTCTCCGGCTCTCTACACTCACCATACGAAACACAACAGTGTTAAACTGCTATTTTAAGGCTGGTATTCTGTGAGAGCGTGGTCTTGCACTGGTCTAGCCGACCCATTCGTGCTACAACGATACTACTAATATAGCTGCAGCATGGCTCTACTACGTACAAAAAGCACTGTTGCTTGCGCATACACCTGGACACTGTAATTCTGTCCTACGCAGATGGCTTAACTCCATTGATGCTGGCTGCAGTGGCCGAAATTCGGTTGGAAGACATTACGAGATACACGCATTTTGTATATATTTTGTATAGCAAAATATTTTTTTCTTATACTTGTACCAAAGTCCGCCATCGTTTTTAGTATTGTTAAAGTTTCTTATACAATTTTCTATTCATTCTTCATTTTTCAGAATAAAGTAATATTTTCTCATGACATAGACCTCGTATTTTTTTTAAGGATAAGGGTGACAAACAAGCACACAGTCCACCTGATGGTAAGTGGTTGCTGCGGCCCATAGACATCTACATCTATCCTCGTTTGCGAATCAAAATGCAGATGCGTTGTCACCCGTGAGGACTAAGATGGAATGCCTCATTTCCAGTAAAAAGGGCCTCCGGCCACCTGCACTCACCAAGCGAAACGCAGAGGTAAACCTCTACTTCACGCTGGTATTCTGTGAGGTCGTGGTACCACCCCGATTCGAGCCGGCCCATCCGTGCGACAGCAAAAGCTGTCGCGTGGCTCTACCATTATACAAGCAATTGAATCAAATGAAGGCAAATTAGTTACTGTCGTTGTAATAGTTGCTGATATGTCTTCAGAACCTAGATACGTAATTCTTTACCACCTCTAAGCGTGTTACCCTTGCAAAGTCTTAATGATGTGTTTTCTTTTAGAATAATGATGTACTTACTCTAGTTGTAATATTTGATGATATTTCTCCAGATATACGTCTACTTTTACAGAAATACGTTTCAATTATATATATATTTAAATATTCAAAAGAAGATTATTATCATTATGTAATATACTAGATAGTAAGGTGTTCCGGTACCGTACTGATTCAAACATTACCAAAAATTTTAGGTAGAGTTTTTATTTTCATGTTGACTTGGAAACAACAGCATTATCTCTTGTTTCCTATTTCGATGCCCTAAAATCTTTAACTGTTTTTTTTTGTGTGTTACCGATTTCGATGATTCCTCTTTTATTTGAAAGCTGATGCTTTACATGTAGCTTTTTATAAATTTGATCAAGTTTGACCAATAGTTTTGAGATATTCTTAATAACTTACATTGAAGTCAGTTAAACAATTTTTTTATTTTAAATTACTTAAAGCACAATAAAATACTCTTCTGCGTCTTGTCCAAGGGGGTCACAGATAAATCGCATGGTGAATTAGAAGATGTTTGTTTTGAAGATTGTGATCGGCGCTCATGAGAAGAGGAAGTATCTAAAACACTACTCGTGTCTCATCTAAGAATTTTTCAAACGCTGTTGGCTTTTGTTTTTTAATTGAAAATTGCCTCGATTCCGATAAAGTGCTTCACGATTTAGAAAGCCGTACAGGTTCAGCAATAAAAGATTTATATCTTAAAAAAGTACTAAAACTTATAAAAATTACAAAATAATGTTAAAAAAATTGCATATATAGTGACATTTAATATCAATATAAAAATGATGAATATTTGAAGGAATAAAGACACTGAAGTTATTACTTTCATAAAATGATTATTATAATTTGACTCTCGTAAGTTTTCTTATTAGAAATAAACAGTAAATTTCAAACAGAAAGTCATATGAAAAATTCAGATTTTTAAAAGCACTAATAGATTTATTTTTTAAGATTTTATATGCAATTTACTCAAAATTGTTTTTTTTTATAATACCAGTACGATTCTCGGGGTGCGATATAATTTTTAAATATTTGTATAGTAGCCACCTCACACGAACTTGTTAATAATTACGAGGTATTCAAACTTTAGAAAGAAGGTTCATCGTATCACAGCAATGGTCATGACAAGCTTTATTTGGAATCAAGTAAAATTTTTAAATTAAAATTTAACAACTTGTCAAACAAGACAATTGTTTTTTTTTAATATCATTAAATATTTTATGCTACATATTGGTTGGCCCCAATTAACTTCGAATACTTTGTCTCAATTTGGAGTCAAAATCTAGTAACTTCATGCAAATTTGATACAATAAATACCATTCCTTGATCATAGATGGGTATTTGTCATAGACAAAGCAAGAATGGGACATGTCTTATGAAGTTGTACCAAAATCACACAAAGTATTAAGTAGACTAAATTGTCCGAAAATCCGTAGTTTGTATTCAAGAAGTAGATGGTACCGGAAAGGAAAAAAAGAATCATCTTTAAAAAGAAATGGGATGCCCTCAAAAATGTAACTTATAAAAAAAACTAAGTCTCGCAACTCAGTTCTTCTACCGTAAAAAGTTGTGAGATCCATGTAAGACAAAGTCGGTTAATTTATTCAGTCCCTATTTAAGGATGTCAAGTTATTACGTAATTAGCTCACGTAACAACATCTAATAGTGACCATATCAATATTAAAAAAACCCCTATTTTACAGGACATATATTACTATTTCCCCGTGTAGTGGCGGGTAAGAATACTGACTACCCTATATCTTCCCGTGGGTGTCGTAAAAGGCGAAAGAGGGAAACTGAGGCAGAGGATGGGTAGCAGCATCTTTCTGATAACAGAAAAACAACAATAAAAAAACTGCGGTTGCCAACCCGCTTGCCAAGCGTGGCAACTATACCGAGTGACGAAAAAGTTATCACATAAAATGAAAAGACGTATTCTACATAAATTTCTTTAAACATACACAACTAAAAAAATATATAACAATTAATACATTAGCCGCGGTAGCATTTTTTTCGTTTTAATATTAAATAACATCATGTAAATGCATAAAGATATCACCTGATGAATTGTAGAAGGTCAAAGACCCATGCCATTTCAAGGCGAATATAGGTAGTTTAAAGGTTATCAAACCTAACTACTCAAATAAAGAAAAAATCAAACAAAAACTGCACTTACGGCTAACAATTTAAGGTATAATTTTATGCGCGAAATTATAAACAAAGGGAACGCACGCTGCAGGCGTGTGAAAACAAAGTCAAGCGAAAAATTTACTTAAAATAATGAAGTTAAGGCATAATTCCTACGCGCAAAGTGACAAGAAATGGAATCGGGTGTTAATATAAATTATTATTTTTCTGGCGCGTGCAACGTTTTGTAAGTCACTTCAGGTCAGTAACCTATATATCAAGGCTGATTTATTTCTTGTCAATATTTTACCCTATTTATTTTGTTTGAAAAACGCATTTTTTATTTTCCTTTATTATTGTTTATTTTATTATTTTAACAGACATATATCGACTTGTATTAACTGCTGTGCTATTTAACGTGATAACCTCGGCGCCACCCAGTATATTAACAAAATACCCTCCGTGAAAGTAACGAAATGACGGCCTTAGTCCCCGGCGGCCCCGCTATTCCTGGGTACGGCGGCGACCATGGTAACGGCAGGGCAGGGTGTGCTAAGTATCTCCGGTGGAGGTTCGGTTCCCACCTACGACGACTCGACCTGGCAATTTATAACGCACGCACTTTGAGGACTGACGAGAAGATCCTGGAGCTGTAGGAAAAGATAGACAAGTTGCGCTGGAATGTCATAGGATTATCCGAAGTCCGAAGAAAAGGGGGAGGACACGGTAATCCTCGAATCCGGTATTCACCGTGAGGGCGACCATCAGTCCCAAGGTGGTGTCGGATTTATCGTCCAAAAGTCTCTCGTTAACAACGTTGTAAAGATTGGGAGTGTGTCGACGAGGGTTGTGTACCTTATACTCAGAATCACCAAACGGTATTTGCTGAAGGTCATACAGGTTTACGCACCAACCTCGGCACACCCCGATGAGGAGCTGGTGGAAATGTATATAGATATCTCTAGAGCCATTCATTACTCCAAAACCCACAATACGGATACTATTAATGGGCGACTTCAATGCAAAACTAGGCGCAAGAGAGAACGGTGAGCTGAAAGTAGGGAATTTTGTAATAGGGTAACGAACCCAAGGAGCCTGCAGCTGGCCAACTTCATGTAGAAAGAGGGACTCTTTATGATGAACTCTTTCTTCCAGAAGTGTCCCCACAGGAAGTGGACCTGGTCGAGCCCCGACGGTTCGACAGAAAATGAGATTAATTTCATTCCGATGAACATACGACAACTGTTCAGTGATGTCTTAGTGATCGCGAGGGTGAAAACCGGCAGCGATCACCGAATAGTGAGAGGCACACTAAACCTGACCGTTAAGTTGGAGAGGTCACGTCTGATGAAGTCCCCCACGTGCTCTAATCCAAAGTCCCGAAATCTTTCAGCTCAAGCTGACCGTTTTCAGTGCCTTGAAGATTGCAATGCATTGGACGATATGAATGACAAGCTCGTGGAAACTGTCCATGTGGTCGGAGCTAAGTTTTGCAAGACCCGCCACAGAAGAACACAAAAACTCTCCGATCACACTCTTAATCTCATGGATATTAGAAGGGATATGAAGCTGCAGTCTTCAGTGGATTTGACAGCATACAGGCAACTGATCAGACAGATCTCATCAGAAATATTTTGTTCTTATTTCTCAGACGTGTCGGTTTCGTCAAGATGTTTTCCTTCACCGCCTAGCGCGTGTAAAATCAGCACTTAAATTTGCAATTAACAATTTAATTGGTGCCGGCGGCTATCAAACCCGGGTTGCGCGCGTACTATGAAATTTACAGCGAGCGCTTAGCCCCTGATCTACCAAGTCTTATGTTTTCTTACACAGTACTTAATAAATTATGATGAACAATTACTAATATACCTATTTTTATAAACTTATTTATAAAGAAAAAATCCTTTAATTATGTATTTGTTTAAAAGAAAATTTAGGGATTATGAGTGTTGGGTCGTTATTTATTAGTGGTTTTTTGATGATTTTAGAATTTGAATCTGGTGGAGTGCTAGGTTAGTTATTGGCGATACTACGTGCGACATAACGTAATACCGCGCTCCTAGAATCGTACACTGCTGGCTTCTCTCAGTTATCATTGAGCAGCTAGGTTTTATGTGTCGCTCGCGAGTCAAGCCGAGTATTGAGTTGTTTTACTTTTTCATTATCTCTTAAAGGACGCGCCCAAATAACAAGCTTTTAAAAGCAAAGTTTATCTCCGTAAAATTATCTTGATTTTGGAGTAACTTTAAAACATGCTATACCTAAAAATATTGCTTATAAATAACTTTTTTATTTTCATTATTTTTTTCCACTTAATAACTTATTGTGGTTTATGTATTAGAAATAGGTATATGATATCGGGAACTTTTTTTAGATGGAGTAGAGATCTATATTTTTGTGGAACATTGCATTGACTTAACAATAACATTACGCCAGCGCACGAGAGTAAATTTTGAGAGCACTTTTTCTTCTGAGTTTGAATAACAAAAATCAACATTTAAGCCTATCTGAGAAGTGTAGCTTAATGCTATTAGCCTATACCATTTCTCATGAATCTGACTATAATATACAAAAATAATTTTACAAATCCGTCTTGTAGTTCCAGTAATTAGCGCGTTTAAACAAACAAAAAGGCTTTTACACTTAACTTACCGTCTGGGTTGATAATATACTTTATGTTCCGGCCGGCTGGATATATAGAGCTGGATATATATAGCTAGAGTGATAGAGAGCTAGTATGATAACAGGCTGTGAGGCATTCTTTCTCAATCCTCAAAAGTGACAAAACATCTGTAGGTTTTATTTTTTGAAGTTGGCTGCAGGTGTTTATGAAGTGCAGTAACAACTTACATCAGATAAGCAATAAGTTCGATAGTAATTTCAGTTTTGTAAAAAACGCCCGTGAGCCTCCACGTTTTCTTTACTCTTATACTGCAAATATCTTATTAGTTATGCCATATAACCCATATTTTAACAAACCCTCTATTCAATAGAAAATTAATTTCAAAAGATATTATATATAAGCATATAAAATTATAGGTAATCTTTTAACAATGTTTTAAGTTTTAGTTATGTTTATTGCTTTTTATTGTTCGTACCTGGACTACCGGAAACTCCTCGGCGTCAAAAGAAAATCATTACCTCAGGGATTAATTCTAAGATATATTTTATACAACAGCTTACAAAAACACTGTGGTTCCAGTTAAGTGATCACGATTATGGAAATTATCATCGCTAATACCGCCATCGCCATATTTGTTGTCATCCTCATCCTCATCGTCATCGTTTTCGTTATCTTTATCTACACCGTTATTAACATCAACATCATCATCGTGTTCTTCATTGTTGTCTTCGTCGTCGTCATATCATATTAACACATTCATCATTGTAATCGTAATTTTTGACTTCTTAATTATCTCCATTACCATAATCATCAAAAATTATGATGACAATAAATCATAATCAACGTCTTTGCAATCTTAATCGTCATCGAATTATATAGTAATCGTCATTGTAATAGTCATCGTCATTGTAATAGTTTAACAGTGGTAGAGCCACGCGGCAGCTTTTGCTGTCGCACAGATGGGCCGGCTCGAACCGGGGTGGTACCACGACCTCACAGAAAACCAGCGTGAAGTAGAGGTTTACCTCTGCGTTTCGCTTGGTGAGTGCAAGTGTCCGGAGGCCCTTTTTACTGGAAATGAGGCATTCCATCTTAGTCCTCACGGGTGACAACGCATCTACATTTTGAATTGTAATAGAGGACAGATGAAGATGTATATGGGCCGCAGCAACCACTTACCATCAGGTGGACTGTGTGCTCGTTTGTTACCCTAATCCTATAAAAAAAAATTGTAATAATTATCGTTATTGTTATTACACCATAATCAATTGATTATAGTCATCGTCATTGTCGTCGTCATCGCTATAATCATCGTAATCGTCATAGTAATTTACATCGTTTTTGTGCATCGTAATCGTCGTTGTTTAGTATTGTGGTAGAGCCATGCTGCAGCTTTTCATTTTTACTTTTAACGAGAATGGGTCGGTACGACCGAGTATGGATCACTCTTTTATCAGTGTAAGATATCAGCGTAATGCTCTTGTGTTTCATATGGTGAGTGAGAGCGGATCAAAGACAATTTTACTCAAAGCGAGGCATTCTACCTTACTGACATGTACTTGTAAGAGCTAGATCTACTATATATTTAATTTAATATTTATGAAAACTACGGAAATCCACTGTCATTATAAGAATAAACTTCGGTGGGTAGGTGTGAAAAAGTCAACAGCTAATTTGATAGCTCCAGTTTATTTATTAAATTAAAAATAATTTAAAATCAAATTTAAGTTAAATTACATTCAAATCAGTGAGTTTACACATTTTGGTTTACATTAATATCATAAACATATGTGTTTAAAGAAGATTTAAGAACTTACTTGCATCACCCTACAGCTCAACTTAGCTTACAAGTGAATATATATATATATATATATATATATATATATATATATATATATATATATATATATATATATATATATATATACACATTTCAAGTAATTATCACATAATGGCAAATGTCACTAAGGTTGATCTGATGCAGAAGGAACTTGAAGTTAGCTGGATACAAAAGATGACAGAGTTTGAAAAACGCTTAAAAGCTGCATTAGTCCCATCCAATCCAACTTTGGTCCAGTTAAGTGAGGAATTTTATGCTTTTAAAGATCTAGTGAGCAACATGTTTAGTCTTCTGCAGCAACAATTGCAAATGTGTACTAATGTAGTTGACGAAATAGATATGCGACAAAGGCGTAAGGTGCTTCTTTTTAATGGTATTCCTGAAGAGCCTGGATTAAATGAGGAACAAGAGGTACTTGCACTTATTAATAATAAAATGGGCCTTTCACATGTAAGCAAGTCTTCCTTGAAACCTTGTCATCGATTAGGTGCTCCAGGAAGTGATCGGGTAAGAGCTGTACTTGTCCATTTTCATAATCATGATACTAAATCCGAAGTCTGGAGATCTAAGGCTAAATTAAAGAATACATCATACACGCTATCGGATTTTCTTACTAAAATGCGACAGAGTACATATAAGAAGGCTCGCAGACATTTCGGCATGAAGAATGTTTGGACTCTTGATGGAACTATAAACATTAAACTTCCAGATAGTACCCGCATAAAAATTTTCACTGAGGAAGAATTTGATATCCTTCTTACTAAATGGCCCCAGCCTAGTTCCTTGTCTGACACTGTGCAGCAAGGCCCATTAGAACCCAGTTGTCAGCAAGATGGGTCCAGGCGTAAACAAGTCATCCAGGCCGTTCAAAGTATGGAAAGCAAGAAGACACGTCGTGTGGTGCCCAAAAAATAATTCCACTGTCGTCGGCAGTTTGTGTATTGTATCTTCGATTCTTAAGTTAATTTTTTTTCTCTTTTTTATTGTTTCGTGTTTGTTGTCATTATCAGTTATCATTAGTTGAAGGTAATTGTATTATTTAGGTTTAGCTGATTACACACAATTTCTACAATAGAATAGGTATACGATATCCAATAATGTATTATCGTTTATGTCAAATGTCAACAAAAGGTGCAAAACTGCAAAATCAACTGAAGATCTGACAGCATAGTGTTCTTTTATAATTGGCTTTACAGTTCTGGGTTCTAGCCCTTCTGAGCCTAAAGTTACAGTGTATAATAATTATCATTCATAGTACACTGCTTCGCAATATTATAAGTGTTGTCTGTTGAAACTTAATAATTTTGTATTCCTTTTTGTATTGCACCTACTTGCTGCATTGTTAGCAACTTTTTTATGTTTTTTTGTGTAACACTGTAAAAATACTTTAAGGTTTTTTTTTGCAATACTGTTTACAACTGGTTAATTTCGTTGTTAAATAATTCCATTAAATTATTTTGTTAATTTTGTCAGTAAACTACTTAGATTAACCTTTAAATTCAAAGTTTTTTTATAAATTTTATTAATTTTAATTTTTATTAATTTTTATTTTTTTAATTTTTTTTTAAATAAAGTTTGTGTAGATAAGATTACCTTTTGTTATTATTTATTTATTTATTTATTTAGAAAACCAACAGCGTATATAGAAAATATTAACATTAATGTAATAAACTAAAAGTATGGCCAATAACAGGTTTCCCTTATATTGCTTGATGGTAGGTGTATTGTTGTTAGAAGAAAAGGAAAGAAGAACAATCTAATAGATAAATTATAAGCAAAATTATAAGCAATTCAATGTAATGAAGGTGGTCATAAGTTTACAGATCAGGAGAGATAGTCAGGTAGAATGATATATTACATTACCTTTATATATATATATATATATATATATATATATATATATATATATATATATTTACTTATGTATATATACATATTAAATGCTTAAATATATAAACATAATACAAATAATTAATTATAATATATATTAAATAAAATAACTTAAGTACTTATATTTATATTAGTAGCCTCAAAAATACATATAAAAAAATAGATGAGAGAATATATTATTATTATCATTGTTTATTTTATTCATTATGCTTTTTGCAATCAGTCAACTGTTGGGTGATATATTTGAATTGAGTCGTATTTTTATTAGTTAGGTTAAGTAATTTATATTCTGTGTTATATAAGTATTTTAACATATTGTTTTATATTTATCATATACATATTATTATTAATGTCAGCTACGTCGGATGATGAATCTTTTTATTCTGCACATGATTCAGATGTCTCGTTCGAGTCTTGTAATTATACTAATAGCTTGCCCTCCCTCGGCGATGAGCTTATTAATTTACTTACTCCTTGTAAACATTTTCTAAATGTATGTCATGTGAATTCTCAAAGCATACCGGGTCATTACTCTTATTTTGAAGAAGTTTTTTCTATAGATTGTGTTCATGCAATCTTAGTATCAGAAAGTTGGCTAAAGCCTTCATTAATGTCTAGCATGTATCCCTTAAATAACTTTGTTCTTGTGCGTAACGACCGGACTGAAAAAGGAGGTGGCGGTGTTGCCATATACCTGAGAGCAAATATTCCTTATAAAACAATTTTAGCTTCACCATCTCCTTATTCTGCTTCATTGGAGTTTCTGTTTCTGGAAATCGATATTAAAGGTGTAAGGGCAATTCTTGGGGTAGTATATTGTCCACCTGCTATTAACATTTTCAACGCTTTTGAAAGCGCTCTCTCTACCATTTCATCTGAGTACACGCACTGCATAATAATGGATGATTTCAATACTGATTTGTTGAGAAATTCCTCTCGTTCTCAAAAATTTCGGTCAGTCATAGAGTCAGTCGATCTCCACATTCTCCCCTTAGAGGCAACTCACCACAACATTGACACTGATGACTCATGGATTGATCATATTATCACAGCTTATCCCGATTATGTTATTAAGCACGGACAACTAGCGGCTTCTGCTTTTTCACGACATGACCTTACTTATATATCATATAAGCTTGTTTCTCCTAATCACAATCCCGCAATACTATATATTCGTAATTACGCTAAAATGGATTCTGATAAACTTAAAAGTGACGCATGGACTTAACCCCTGTTTTTAATTCAACTTCTATTGAAGTCTCCGTGCTTAATAATATAGTTCTTAGTCTGTACAACAATTATGCTCCTAAACATCAAGTAAGAGTAAAGCGTCCACCAGCCCCGTGGATTACTAGGGCCGTAAAGATGGCAATGACCAGGTGAGATCGAGCATTTGTAAAATTTAAGAAGCATCGTACCCAGGAGAGCTGGGATTGCTACAAAATGCTAAGAAACAGATGCAATCAGATGGTACGAAATGCTAAACGCCGTTATATCCATAGCAATATTACAAATTCTTCGACCGCCGATGTGTGGAAATTTCTTAAAACACTTGGTATTAGTAAGGCTGTTACATCTGATCATGGTCCATCAATCACTCTGGATGAAATAAATCATCATTTTATCTCTACTTCTCCTTTGGATCCCACAGTTCGTTCTACAACAATAGCTTTCATTCAATCCATGCCTTCTCCTCCTATTCCTCCTTTTTTCACTTTTTACCTGTGACTGAAGATGAGATGCAGAAATCAGTATTTGCTATTAAATCCAAGGCTGTGGGTTGCGATGAGGTTGGTAAGGTTATGATATCCATGATCCTTGAGTGCCTTTTGCCTGCAATCACACATATCGTAAACATTTTCCTTGACTCAGGCCAATATCCTACTCAGTGGAAAAAAGCATTTGTGCGAACACTTCCTAAAATACCTAATCCCTTATTACCTACCCATTTTAGACCAATTTCAATTTTGCCGTACCTATCTAAAGTTCTGGAAGCCTGTGTTCACAAGCAAATCTCTATGTTCATAACCAAACATAACCTGCTGAATAAATATCAGTCAGGCTTTCGCGCAGGTCACAGTACTACCACTGCCTTGATAAAAGTCACAGATGACATTCGAATGGGAATGGATGAGCAGAAGCTTACAGTGGTAGTGCTTGTTGATTTTTCAAATGCTTTTAACACAGTCGACCACGATATCCTTATAGCCTTCCTAGCTAATCTTAGTTTCTCAATCCCAGCTTTGGAATGGTTTTCATCCTATCTTCGCGGCCGCCAGCAATCAGTTCGATTAGGACAACAGTCTTCAACATGGGCTGACATTGGAACAGGCCTGCCGCAAGGCGGAATACTTTCTCCTATAATGTTTTCTCTATTTATAAATTCTATTACTTCAGTTTTCAACTGTTCGTACCATCTGTATGCAGATGATCTTCAGCTCTATGTGCAATCTAGTGTTAATGACCTTAACCATAATATTCACAAAATCAACCACAACTTTGATGCCATAAGAGATTGGTCGTACAGACATGGTGTTTCAGTTAACCATTCCAAATGTAAGGTAATGGTTATAGGTAGTAGCAGAATATTAGCCAAGATTAATAACAATGATCTTTCTCCCGTATTTTACAATGGAACATTGCTGCCATTTTGTAAATCTGTTAAAAATCTTGGCTTACATATAGACCATACCTTAAGCTGGGGAGTTCAAGTTGCTGAAATAAGCCGTAACGTTACTGCCTTCTTACGTTCTCTTTGCCGTCTCAAAAACTTTCTGCCTTTTAAAACTAAACTTCTACTTGTCCAGACTTTGATATTACTCATTATTGATTATGCGGATGTATGTTACCCAGATCTATCTCAATATCTTCTCGATAAGTTGGAGCGCCTTCTCAACAATTGCATTAGGTTCATTTTCGGCTTACGTAAGTATGACCATGTTTCTCAGTACCGTTATAACCTTAAATGGCTTTCTATTCGTCAAAAGCGTAGCTTCCGAATTTCACAAGTACTGTATTCAATTTTAAATTACCCAAATTCTCCTTCTTATCTTAAGGATAACTTTCAGTACCAATATTCTACTCATGATAGAGTTCCCCGTTCCCAAAATAGTCTTAAAATTCGTATTCCACCACATAAGAGTGGTTTCTTTAATTCCTCTTTTACTGTGCAGTCCATACTGCTCTGGAATGCCTTGCCTGTTCATATCAAAAAACCAGTAACAAACAATATTTTAAAAGACTAGTTCGAGAATACTTTCACAGGAATAATACCACCTGATTTATTCGATTTTTGTTTTTCTCCCTCTTTCGCTTTATAATTGATATTTTGTATAATATGTATTTTAATACGCGTCATGTTATTTTATTTTTATTTTTGTGTAATATTATTTAGAGATTTTGTATATATAAGTATATTATATCCGTTTATATTTTGTATATATAAGTATATTTTATCCGTTTATATATTCACTATTAATTTTTTCTCTTTATTACAAAGTAGATAATATTAAGTTTGTATAGTTTATAAATATTTAGTAATTATTTATGAGTGGTGTTGCACCTACCACAGCATCTAAAATCATCCAGGGTTGACTGGTAGAGAATGCCACAAGGCATTAAGTCCGCCTTTTATATCCCTTATTATAAGGTAGATGTAGAAAAGAATAAATAAATAAATAAAATAAATAAAACTGAATAAATCTGACATTATTACACCATTTCGTGACAAAAAACCTTAAATTAGCGCGATATTTTTCACTTTTTCATTCCATCGCTAGTTCTTACTAACGCATTAGTAGTACAATACGAGCATATTATGTATGTTGCCCGACTGTACGGACGTTGGTCCACTTACAGATTATACGATAAAAACTTTTCAACTCATATCGACTATATACAATTAATAATTTGTATCCGCCTTCTTAAGTATGTCATAGACATAAATTTATACACACAAATAATTAACCTGAAGTGTATGTTTGTAATATCGAAGCAACCGCCTTAAATTGAGCTGAGAAATTACAATGATGTCTGTCTGTCTTTCTGTCTGTTTGCCTGTTTTTTCGAGCTTATCTTAGAAATGGTTGAAGCGATTCTGATGAAACTTCATGAACCGACAAAGAGTAATTTCAGGAGTGAAACAGGTTAAATTTTATCTGAAAAACTTGGTAATATTTAAAGGACATAAGTATAGATAAAAAAATAATTTCTTATATTTACGCGAATACTACACATGGAATAAAATTTATAATGAATAATAAATTTAATAATTGAAAGTTAAAAGTAGCCTTGGTTACTATTTAAATCAAATCTTAAATGGTCTTTGCTTATCTTAAATCTAAATAACTCCATATTCTTAGATCTTATCCAGGCGAAGCCGGAACGGGACGCTAGTATGTTATAAAGTTATGTGTTGCTATTAGATAATAAAAGAGATGTTTCCTAGTTATTATAATATTCAGACAAAGGTTATATTTCTAATTTAATACTAGAATTGTCACATGCAATTAAATTACATAGAAAAGGGATGATGAACCTTTTTGAGAAGTAGATAAAATTGGAATCTCCTTTTTTGGTTATTAATTAAAGACCGCATAAAATTATAGTCGAATAATTAAATAATCATCGAAGTGAAGAGCACAAAATGTAGAACTACGTTAATAAATTTAAATAAATGGGATGATGACATGAATTACCGCAGCACGTGATGCTCAGTCGGCAGTCGCCCCTGCACTGATTATATTTATTTGAACGAAGACGAGACTAATTTTTTTTTTCGAAAGATTATATACACCATAAAAAGCTTATAAAATCAACGCGTAGGTCATTTAAAATATCTGTGTCAGTCTCGGGTATTTTGATACGTTATCACTGATGTAGAAAACGTTCCTTTTTCAAATTTACTTTTATTTTCCATTCCTATACTGCGAGCTGTATACGGCGAGTAACAATACATTTAGAGATTTCATTTTGTATGATTAAAAATATAGTCATTACTTCAGCAATAAACAGTTAATTATCATATCATACAATATGATTACAGGATTGAACAAATATTTGCCTTTAGAAGTACTAACAAGAATAGTATAAAATTTTTGGTTAAATATTTCAATAAATTAGGGAATTATAGATGTTACGGCCTACAGCTGCCCCTGAAAAGGTCGAATATCCTGGGGCCCATGTGCGGAAGATTCAACAGGCAGCCGCGGGTCGGGCCCAAATGGCAACATGGAAATATGTCCTATCATACTAAACTATAGGCAGAATGCTAGCAAAATATAGTACGTACCTGTATCCAAATCTAAGACCGCCCCAAGGCTCGGTCAGGCCGTAGGTGGGTGTAAGGTGCATGCAAAATAGTGTTTGGTGATGTGTTTGTGTGTGTGACCTGGCCCAGCTGAGGTGACCGATAGCGGCCGAGTTCCATGCTGCCCCACAATGCTGCATCACTCAATCAGGCGTCACCGCTGGACCATTCTTTCTTCACTGTCACTATTTCAGTCTATTAACTTTATTGTATATTTAACTAACTTAAACTCACCTAATTCCACATTCATCGTAGAATCGAACACGGGATACCCGACACAGTAACAGACAGTAGTTCAAAATTCAACATTCAATGTCCTGGATTCATTTATCACCTAATTACAAATAGGGATTTAACGCGATATCTTCATGAGTCACACGGTTCAGCGTTAAACACAACTAACTTTCTTCGTTCAATATCAAATACTACGCCGCGATGAGAATTCAAAATACGCCTCGTTGACACGTAAAACTAACAAAAAAGTGAACACACAAAAAAGGGCACTTAACGCGACGGCACAATTACAATGATTTTCAAACAATCAACATGGGGACTCCCTCGATAAAGGACCGCGCTGTCCAAATTCTAAACCGTATCATTAATCGGCGCGCGCGCAAATTCGCGCATTCACTATTCAAGTCGCACGATTACCTTCAAAGAAGTTACTTTAATCAGCCAAACACAATACTAGCCTCTTGTCAAGAACTTAAAACCTAGACAATCTAAAACGAGGCGGTTTTCACGAAACACAATACGTAGCGAAGTAACACGCACTAAATCTAACAATCTAAGCCCTACACCGGTCGCGTGAACTTCTGCAGCGATAACCGAGATACGCGTATTAACCGCATCGCTGCCAGGGAGTTACTGCCAATACCACTTCAGCCAGCGCGAAACGCCCGCAAGCTGCATACCGCTGTTCCCTCCCCGCGACACGCGTGATACCTGGTACCATCGGGCGATTCACGAAGTCGAACGTGATTGGATGGCGTACAAATTACCTTTTTTGGGCCTAAACAATAGATGTTTTAATTAATACCTAATATACATAATTTAAAAAATAAATCCTTCCACAATGTGGAAATTCTTCCACAATACGCAATTGTTATTGTAGCAGTAACTTAAATTATTATCGTTAACCTGCCAGACTCTACAAAGCGCTGAAATATCGTCAAAAAATCAATGAGAAACACAAAAGGCATTCCATTTCCTAAAACAAGCAATTTACTCAAACTCTCACAAGAATTTAATAAGATAATATAGGTACATAGGACAAAGATAAATTAGGACGAGCAGAACTATCATTATTTTGTGTTCGATAAGAACACAGTAATATTTCCTTAAATTTTCACAACTTCCTATATTATCCGAAAGTTTTGAAATTTTTTTTAGAAAAATGACATAATTTAAATAATACATGTGTTAAATATTTTAGCCCACTTCAAAAAAACAGGTTTTCAAATCTATTGGGTGATCTTTTTGTATGCAACATTTTCGTATATATTTTGTATTTATTTTTTAATTAAATTTATTTAAAAATGAAAACCTCCCTAAGGGTAGTAAAATAGGAGATAAAGTTATTGTAATTTAATTGTAATTAAACAAAAAGCTGACTTAAAATAAATAAAAAGAATAAAATAATTTGACATTCTGAAGTCGTTGCCAAGACATAATAGGTATATAGAAAAATTGAGTCCCATTTAGAAAAGTTAATTTTCGAATGACGAAATGCTGGCGAATTCTTGTTGTGGCATCCATAAAGGAAATATATTGAACGCGATTCGACCGTAGCTTTTGATGTTATGCAGTTAACAATATTTACGATGCAATACTAAACAACTTTTTAATCAAATGGCAGTGCTCCGAAACTGAATAAATCAAGCGGCATTAATCACCAACGTCACATTATTCTTCGTTATGCGGCTATCACATGCGACTAAAATGCTAGATTCATATAAATAATAGAATCTACGCGTCGAGGATAACAGTTATTAGCGGGCTAATGTTATTCCTATGAGTATGATTACTGCTGACTTTTTCTAGTTTTTAGTCATCTATATATTATAAAAATATGAAGCGTCTGTCTGTAATATCGAAGTGACTCACTTTAAATAAGCTAAGTAGTTACATGCGGAATGGGTAAACCGAATTTAAGATTTTTTTTTAATCTGAAAAGCATAAAAGATTTTTTAAGTTACTTGTAGGTAACTTTCACTTTTAAACATAGTAGAACCTTACTGCAGCTGTATTTCTGGAATATTTGTAACACGAATGGGTCAGCTCGACCGGGGAAGGACCAAGCTCTCACAGAATACCAGCGTAAAATAGCAGCTTAATGCTGCTGTGTTTCTGTGTCTGTGTTTTATGGTGAGTGTAGAGAACCGGAAACACTTTTTACTGGAAATAAGGCATTCCATCTTAGTCTGAGATCTATAGACCGTACTTTGACTTTGCTCAGACTTTACTTTCGAGCTAAGACCACGTCGGTATTTATAGAGCTTACTTCGAAGTCGTGCTGAGTGCGCTCTTAGCAAAGAATTATTCGAAAGAACTTGTAAAAGTTTATTTGTATAAAAAAACTATTCTATTCTATGAAACAATAATTACCTGGAAACATCCTGTAGCATAAATCCTTAATACAATAAGTAATTGCAGTTTTAGAGAAATCGGCAAGTCTCTATTGTGCAAATGCTTCAAATTGGCAATTATTTAGGGTAATATTACATTTAAAACAGTGAGTTTAGTGAAACGGTATCTTCTTCTAAATTCATTTTCGTCATACAGCTTGAAATGGTTTTGGTTGTATTCATTCCGAACATAGAATTCAGGCATGCGCCAAAAATTGATATCTGCTGAAGTTCCCAATCTATCTATGTTTTCTAAAGTAGATTAAACTCTATCTATATTGTCCATTATATCACACAGAACAAGCCTGGGTTACAGAAAATCCCAAAGATTGTCGGGTCCAAATTCCTGAAGCGTAGGTCGAATAGGTAGGTAGGATTGGAAGTCCAAGTTCCAAAGCCATTCGTAATAAAAAGATCTGGAATTTAAAATATAAATAAAAACTTAAAATGTACAAAATATCAATAAACCAAAAGCTTCACGTTAGAAAATAGAAACAGTGATTTGACAGCGCGTGCGACCGGCTGATCAAACGTTCCGTTTCTATCTGATATTTTTAAACTAAAATGAGTTAAATGTACCTTTATCTCTCTTTAAATGCACCTATCTTCTATTTCATGTAATAATAACTTATTTATGAAATACAATTTGGACTGTTTGCGAATTCAAATATATATATATATATATATATATATATATATATATATATATATATATATATATATATATAAATACATACATACATACATAAACACTCACGCCTGTCACCCAGAGGGGTAGGCAGAGACTATGGACTTCCATTTGGCACGATCCTGACAGACCTCTCTCGCTTCCTCCACATCCATATACCTACGCATACACGCTCGTCGGTTAAAGGTACTCTTGATTTGGCTCATTTTCAATATATCGCCAATTTGGTCGATAAACTTTCGCCTAGGGCGACCCTTCCCGATTTTGCCGTTCACCTCTGCAACATAAATTTGCTTTGTCACTCTTTCCTCATTCATTCTTTCTACATGACCAAACCACCGAAGCATTCCTTTCTTAATCCTGGGCACAACATCATCTTGCAAACCACACTCTTCTCTTATTAAACAAATTCTCACTCTGTCATTCAGATTCATCCCTAACATACTCCTTAATGACCGCATTTCTACAGCATTTATTCTACTCTCGTGCGTCTTCTGCCACACCCAACTTTCACTACCATACATTAAAGTAGGCACTAACACAGCATTGTGAATTGCCATACGTGCCTTTTTGGACACATTCTGACTTTTCACAATAGAGTGTAGAGCCCCATTCACTCTATTTCCTGCATTCACTCGTCGTTCTATATCCTTATCATCCTTGCTAAACACACATCCCAAATACACAAACTCATCTACTTGTTCTACCAACTCCCCTTCTATTCTTATTTCACATATCGTTTTACTTTCTTCTCTTTCAAAAACCATAACTTTCGTCTTACTTGCGTTCACTTTCATTCCCTTTTCTTTTAATGTCCTGTTCATTAATGTAACCATCATTTGCAACTCGGCCGCCGCAAAGACGCAAGTATGACTTGATCATCGGCGTATAAAAGGCATTTGACGGTTAACTCACCCATTCTTAACCCGCATTCTTCTACTTCCAAATTTTCCAAACAACTGTCCATAAATAGGTTAAACAGCCACGGGGAAGCCACACAGCCCTGTCTGACACCTTTATGGATGCCAAACCAGTCCGAGTAAGCCCCGTTGATCCTGACACAGGCACTAGAGTCCCTATACAGAGACTTCAATGCCTGTATCAGTCCAGCGCTCAACCCAAATGAGGTCAGTGTTTGCCATAACACGTTCCTGTCCACTCTGTCATAAGCCTTTTCCAAGTCTATGAACGCACAAAAAACTTTCTGGTTTTTGGCCAAAAATTTCTCCGCAATCACGCGCATGGAAAAGACTTGATCCGTACACCCCATCCCCTTTCTAAATCCAGCTTGCACATCCCAAATTTATATATATATATATATATATATATATATATATATATATATATATATATATATATATATATATATATATATGTATATATATTTAAATTCAATACATATATTATGTCAAAATTTTTCACTGTCAAAAGCTACATAAATTTATCTTATTTTATTTTGTTATTTTGAGGCCAATTTTGGCTTACTAATTTTAACAAAAAGATCAGAAAATATATAAGAGAGTTGTTATAATAATAATTTTTAGATTTCAGACATAATACTAAATAAGAAAGGAAAATATTTCTGCTGCGCCGTTGACAACTGTAAAAGCGTAACGACTACATACAATTTTTATCAATATGGAATAAATCCAGGGAAGTAATGTGATAATATTTCATTTATAGAGTAAAGTGCTTTTATTTAGGCCGTAAATGATTGTTTCAGGGAAAGATGCGGAGTACTGCACATTTCAAGTTACTATGAATATTTAATATAAAGACTTTTGAGTTTTGTAGAGATCTGTTTAGATTTTTTAATGAATATCTCTGCTCCGCTACATTCACAGCCGGATTTCCTACAGTGTCAAAATTGTGTTGACGGTAGACTGTTTGAAGCTAAAAGAGATTAAATATACATATTAAACGATGCCATAGTAAAAGTATTTCGGCTTCACAGCCTGCCGTATTCATAACTCTATTAGCAATTCCTCTAATGACACAAATTTTTCCCTTTTTTCGTAGCAAATTTACAATTATTATCGTAATGTACCAGTGGTTAAAAGAATTCCTAGAGGTGCGAGAATGCAGCTTGGTAAAGCATTGTCATGCACTATTCAAAATTGTTTCACTAATAGTGAAAATAGTTGGCAAAAAGTATTTACTTTCGCGTATTCCCATTTTAATTTTGATAAAACAATAAATAAATCAATTACGTCTCAACTAAAAGAGACATCCTTTCAAAATTTAGATTACCCAATTAATACTCATTTATCTCGACCACATCCTAAATTTGATTTAAAAAAGTAGTTGAGTCGAAAGTTATAGATGGCGACTTAAAAAATGCATCCCATATATTATTCTCAGACGACATTCTGGCTCCTCGTTATGTCGAAACTCTTGAAAGCCTTCGTCAGAAGCATCCTTTGGTCAAAGCTTCTTAAGGTTTAGCGCTGCCTCCTAAGACTTCTATTCAACCTTTACAAATTTCGGAAAAAGACACTTTAGAAGCAATTATGTCATTTTCGAATGGCTCTACTGGCGGCATTGACGGAATTACGCCTCAACATCTTAAAGATCTTGTAAGCGCTTCTGCCGGTGACGCCGGCGGAGTGCTTTTTAAAGACATTACAAAATTGTAACTTTATGCTTTCTGGTAATGTTAATCCAAATTTCATTCCATTCTTATATGGGGCAAGATTATTTGCTTTCAAAAAAAGGATAACGGTATCCGTCCTATTGCCGTTGGTTCCAAATTTAGACGCTTAACTTTAAAATTAGTTTGCAAGCACATAATCTCTAACCTTAAGACCAAATTTCAGCCTACTTAACTAGGTTTTGGCACTAGCGGTGGCTGTGAGGCGGCGGTACATTCAGTGCGTACGTTTTTAACAAACTCTGATGCAGATGTTCTTGTGAAGGTTGACCTAAGGAATGCTTTTAACTCTATCGATAGGGTAAACTTGCTGAAAGAAGTGGCTAATAATACCCCCGAAATTTATCATTGCGTTTAGAAATGTTATAGTCAAAATATTAACTTGTTTTCACGAAAACCATGTTATCAATTCTGCTGTCGGTGTTCAGCAGGGTGACCCACTGGGTCCAGCACTTTTCAGTTTGGGAATTCAACCAATTATTACAAATTTGAAATAATTGGTTGAATAACCAAACTGTCAGTACGGAATCACTATACCTGCTAGGTGCCCCGTTGTTTTTCGATAGTATTAAACCTGTTTTAAAAACAAAATTTGATCAGTTTTTAAACCACGTTGATAAATTGTATAAATTAAACACCCACATAGCTCTTATTATTTTAAAATATTGTCTTCTTGTACCTAGATTTACATACTTACTCCGCTCGAGTCCAGTCTGGAAATGTTCGGATATTTTACAAGATATTAATAATAGTCTTAAAATAGATATAGAAAACATTCTAAATTTAACTTTAAATACAACAGCCTGGACTCAAGCTACTTTTCCTATAAAATTTGGTGGCATTGGTGTGAGAAATCTTTCTAGCGTTGCATTGCCGGCTTTTTTTGCTTCCGTACATAGTGTCAGTGACTTATGTAATATAATTTTAAATAACAAAGTAGACCTATGCTTTGCTACGGAGGCAGAGCGGACATGGCAAAGCTCTGTCCCAGTGAAAATGTTCCACTGGAAGTTAAACAACAAAAATAATGGGATATTCCGTTGGTACAGGGCGTGCAGAAGGATTTGTTTCATAATTTCCATAGTGAACAAGATAAGGCACGCCTTCTAGCTGTTTCGACTAAGGAATCTAGTCACTGGTTACACGCTTTACCATCAAGTAATCTCGGCACATTACTTGATGCGGAAAGCTTACGCATTGCCGTAGGAATCCGACTAAGAGCGGCGATTTGTCAACCCCATCAGTGTCCCTGTGGCAGCAGCGTCGACAAGTTTGGGCTCCACGGACTTTCATGTAAGAAAAGCGCTGGTAGGTTTTCACGACACAGTTCTTTGAACGATGTCATCCGAAGGGCTCTTGTCTCTATAAATGTTCCCTCAGTTTTAGAGCCTTGTGGAATATTTAGAGACGATGGCAAGAGACCCGACGTTATGACATTGGTCCCTTGGGAGAGAGGTAAAGCCCTAGTGTGGGATGCTACTTGCGTAGACACTCTGGCGGTCTCTCATCTCAGGGGTACCTCGTTTAGAGCCGGGGCGGCATCAGAGGCAGCTGAACTGAGTAAGTGGCGCAAATATGACTCTCTGAGAGATGACTATATATTTGTGCCATTTGCTGTAGAGACTATCGGCCCGTGGGGTCCACGTGCGGTGAGGTTCCTAAAGGAACTCCATCCGCGGCTGGTCGTTGCTGCTGGTGATAAGAGGGCTGGTTCTTTCCTCGCTCAAAGGCTAAGTATAGCCATTCAGCGGGGAAACGCAGCCAGCGTTCTTGGCACGATACCGCGGGAAGTAGGACTATATGATATTTAAGTTTCTAGTTTTAGTTTTTTTAAATTATTATTATAGCGTTTATAAAAAAACTTTATATTCGGAATAAATCTATCTCATAAGTTCATTTAAATTCGAAAACAGTCTATATATATATAGACTTAGCATCCCGTAATTTTTTGCTAGTCTGAGCCTTAACCTAAGCTTAGGATAATCTTAGCCCGATACAACTATAAATTCCGAATGAAAGATTATGCTGAGCATATACTCAGCTAAGTTTTTCGTAAGCTAAGTCTGAGCAAAGTCAAAGTACGATCTATAGATATCAGCCTTAGTTCTCACGGGTGACAACGCATCTGCATTTTAATTCGTAATCGAGGATAAATGTAGATATCTATGGGCCACAGCAACCACTTACCATCAGATGTACTGTGTGCTCGTTTGTTACCCTTATCCTATAAAAAATAAACGGCCAAGTGCGAATCGGTCTCGCCCATAAAGGGTTCCGTTGCAGCAAGTTACATAATTTATGATTTAAGACGTTTAAAAAAAACTACTAACTAAATCTCGTTCCAACTAATTTTCGGTGGAAGTTTACATGGTAATGAACATCATATATTTTTTTGGTTTTATAATTCTTTTATTTAAGAAGTTACGGGAGGGGGGGGCTACACATTTCAGCACTTTGGAAGTGTCTCTCGCGCAAGCTATTAAGGTTAGAAAAAAATATATAAGAAACCTCAATATCATTTTTGAAGACCTATCCATAAATACCCACATGTATGGGTTTGATGAAAAAAAAAGTTTTTAAGTATCAGTTCTAAGTATGGGGAACCCTCCAAAATGTATTGTCTTTTTTTTCTATTTTTGTGTTAAAAACCTTAATGCGGTTCACAGAATACATCTATTTACCAAGTTTCAACAGCATAGTTCTTATAGTTTCGGAAAAAAGTGGCTGTGACATACGGACAAATTTTAAAAGCGATTTATTAAAACCAGCATGATATATTTAAATTTTCCAATACTGAATAAGATCAACAAAATTCAAAAACGAGATGACGAATAAAATATCGAAGTGAGGTGTACCAGAAGAGAAGAAAAGGATGTTCTATTAATTATTAGAGGATATATTGGTGTTCATTGTGTTCAGTGTTAGTCAATCCATGGTGGCATTACACCGGAGGCGTGGAGCAGAAGTGCGGTGGTCTGGTTCTTCAAGAAAGGTGACAACGCTCTCTTGAAGAACTTCAGACCGATTTCCCTTCTGAGCCGCGTCTACGTGCTGTTTTCGAGAGTCATAACGAATCGTCTCGCACGCAGATTTGCAGACTTCCAACCTCTCGAACAAGCCGGTTTCCGAAAGGGCTTTAGCACCATAGACGACATACATACCCTTCGGCAAGTTGTACAGAAGTCCGAGGAGTACAATTTGCCACTATGTTTGGCGTATGTGGACTATGAGAAAACCTTTGATTCCGTCAAAATTTGGGCGGTGCCGCAGTTCCTTCAACGGTGCCAAGTTGACTGTCGGTATATCGAAGTGCTGAAGTATTTGTACAGTAGAGCTACGATGGCTATCCGAATACAGAACCAGAGTACGAAACCTATCCATTTGCAGAGAGGTGTAAGACAGGGTGGCGTTATATCCCCGAAACTCTTCACCGCTGCATTGAAAGACGTTTTCAATCTTCTGGACTGGAAAGGATACGGTATTGACATCAATGGCGAGTACATCACTCAACTTCGATTTGCCGACGATATAGTCATTATGGCAGAATCGCTGGAGGACCTAAGCACTATACTCAATGACCTCAATAGTGTCTCCAAACGGATAGGTCTTAAGATGAACATGGACATGAACATGGAAACAAAGATTCACAAACATGTCACACCTATGCCGGTAGTTGTTGGGAGCACAAAGCTCGAAGTTGTTGACGAGTATGTTTACCTGGAACAAATAGTCCGACTAGGTAAGTCCAACTTCGACCGAGAGGTCAATCGACGGATTCAACTCGGCTGGGCAGCGTTTGGGAAGCTACGACACATCTTCTCGTCAGACATACCTCAAAACCTTAAAACGAAATTGTACAACCACTGCGTGTTGCCAGTGATGACTTACGTATCTGAGACGTGGTTCTTCACTGCTGGCCGTATGAGGAAGCTCAAGGTCGCTCAGCGAGTTATGACGAGGGCTATGCTCGGAGTTTCTCTGCTTGATAAACTTAGGAATGAGGATATCCGCAGTAGAACCAGAGTAACCGACATAGCCCAACGGATTAGTAAGCTGAAGTGACAGTGGGCCGGCCATATAGCTCGAAGAACCGACAACCGATGGGAAAGAAAGGTTCTCGAGTGGCAGCCTCGTACCGGTAGGCGAAGTGTAGGGCGACCCCTCACGAGATGGAGTGAAGACCTGGTAAGACATGCAGGAAGTCGATGGATACAGGTGGCTTAGGACCGTGCTTTGTGGCATTCCTTGGGGGAGGCCTATGTTCGGCAGTGGACTTACGAAAGGCTGTAATGATGATGATGATGATGTCTTCAGTGTGATCATCCCCTATTTTTTAAAGAATAAGGGTGACAAACTAGCACATAGTCCACCTGATTGTAAGTGGATACTAGGCCCATGGACCCTAATATTTATCATCAATTATGAATCAATAGATGTATGCGATGTCACCCCTGAGGAGTAGACTGCTATTTTACGCTAGTATACTGTAACAGCGCGGTCCTTCCCCGGTCAAGCTGACCCATTTGTGTATCAACCATAATATAGCGTAGAAGCATGCTGTACCTAAATTATGGTTGTGACGTCAACACTTGTCAGGTTACTTTGGGTATGAAAATATTTTGCTTTACCTATGTTAAGAGGTAATATTATTTTAAATTTTTTAAACCCAAAGGAATCACCTCAATTTAAAAATTGTTGACTCCACAGTAGATAGCAATGCGCAGATAAACATCCGTACGTCAGCATTGCTACTGAGCCGATATATCAGAAATATATGGTTGCGGAAGTTGGAAGCAATATATTCATAGTAATGTAAAATAAAATTCCACTCTCGTGGTTTTCCCGTTTTCCAATGTGATGTATATTGCTGTAAAGAATGACTTTTAGACTTTTATTTTTGTGACTTATTCGTTCAGATATGTTTCAAAAGTCTGTAGTCTGAGAAATAATCCAGATCAGTTACTGTTATTTTTAAATTAAAAAGGTAAAAATATCAATCACAGCACTTCGACCCTTAAAACAACTATGGGAAACGCCAAAAATTTTATGGTTTCCTATAGATGTTTGTGCAACTTTCTTAGAAAATATATTACAAAAAAGAACTTAGGAATAAATAAGTAAATATATAAATAGATTTATTTACTTTCGATAGATAATAATGTAAGCAGTAAATTGGCAGAGAGAAGCAGCTTCCCAGACGCTTTATACTGTGATAGTCAATACTCCTGTTATGTGTATAGGGTCCCGAGTCTTACGAACTTACAATGAGCTGTAAGCAAAGAAGGCCACAAATATTCGTGACAAATGTGGATTAAAATAGTATGACACACAACCTATAATTAACTGGATTTCCTTCCTATCAAACGGAAAAACACAACAGTGGAAGAGGGCGTTTCAGGCCCATTCAGGTAATTTTCCCAGGCAGAATAGTGACAAAATGTATAACTTTCAACAAACAAACTGACTGTGATTGTTCTGGTATTCTTATCTTGCAAATATGATCAAATCAATGAGCACTGTGCAGCTTGGCATCAGATATAGATGAGATAGTGGCATTATTTCGATTTTCATGAGAAAAGTCCTGCACATATAAGCTTCGCAAGAACAAGGACGGCTTAGTTTGGACTAAACCCCCTGGTGTTCCAAATTCGCTTCTTAGTGGTGGGGACACAACAATGATTTTACAATCCTATCTGCAGCTCCACTAGTGCCAGCCGACAACGCATTCACTTATTTTCCCTTCAGGCACTACGTGCTAAAACTTAGATTCACCTTACTACATGGCCAATCAGCTGTATGGTCCCGCTATAATCACAGAGAGTAGGGCAAGTGGCCTCGCTTACCAAAACTCCTCTTGTCCCGTGAATCCATATCGGCTTCGAAAGACAGGCTGATAGGAAAATCTAATTTACCCATATTCATATTAATATTACAACCAGCATAAGCTATTTATTATCTTTTTTATACATAAGATGGAGCAAACGAGCATGCAGCTCACCTGATATTAAGTAATCACCGCCGCCCTCGCCCTCGCCTATCGGTCCGGAACATCCCAATATCGCATAGTTTAAATATCAATCTCAGAATGAAATATATTTCAATTTACGATAGTTGTGCTGCTAACAATACAGTTTACAAAATAACAGGCGCCTAATTTAAGCTTAAAGCTAGCCTCAAAGAGATTAAAAGCGTAGTTGTCGCAAATGCGATTCACGAAGATCCTTTGTGACGTTGACATTCCCGCAACACGCGGTTTTAGGATTGTTTAAATAATGACTTTAGTCAAAGCTTACAACGAGAACATATTTATAATAAGAAAAAGGTGGTATTTTTCAAATATGTTGAATTATAATTAACTTCATTTATTTATTTTATTTATTAAAATGAATTGGTGGATTAATGTTAGTACGGTATTAGAAACAAAAATCGCCACGTTTTCTTGAAAGGCTTTACCGCCGGGGCTGCATGAGTATACCATTATTTAACCTATAAATAAAAGAATAATGACATTGTGTCATTAAGAAGTTTTACTTCGTACGTGTGTACGCAATTACACGCATAATTTTTTTATTTAATGTGACATCTAAATATCTACTGGTCCTTGGTTAAGAATCAAAATTCAATTGCCTTATCACCACCACGAAGAACTGAGATGGAATGTCTCATTGCTAGTAAACACATTTTCCGGTTTGTAGTAATTTACATTTTATCTTAGCCTTAACATAGATAATATTTGAGAGAGTGTGATAATTCCCCGGTCGAGTCCACACATTTATGTCGTAGCCCCAGTTCTGCTGTAACAGTGCCATAGTACGTTAATCTCTTTGATGTAGATTTTTGTTTTTCTACCGACTTCAAAAAGTAGGAGGTTACACAATTCGTCTGTATCTTTTTTTCTTTTGTTTTTTTACCTTATAACTTTTTTCAGATTGAACCGATTTCGATGATTCTTTTTGGTACTTCTCTTGTGGTCCCGTATAAATTGGAGCAAAGTATGATCAACAGTTTTTGAGTTATTTTTAATAATGTATAATGAATTCGGTTGTACAAATTTATTAATTTTAAATAATGTATGCAACAGATTAGAGCTAGCTCTCCGTAAGGCACAGGCTTACCTAATGCGGAGTTTACAGTTATATCAAACTGATTAACACAAATATACCATCGCCATACACAATACTTTAATTTATTCTTTGTACTAAAAAAAATATTAACTTTTATATACAATTAGCTGGTGGACGACGCGTGCTGCGGCAGTAAAAAAAATTGTAGAATTATCGTTGCAAATTTGGAAGACTTATACTGCTTTATTAGGAATGATAATTCATTAATTGAAAATGAATGATATACAACTTTCAAAGGAATTTCCCAGTACGATACGCCCGCCACCTAATATAAGTTAATTGTTCTATGCCTATAACGTGTTAAGTGCCAGCAATAAGTTGACAAAGTTTTACCTCAATCTGATGAACAGAATGGAAGCGTATAAAATACGAAGAAAGAAATATTAATTTTTTATACATAAGACTAGATGTTCTCCGCGAATTCGCCCGCGTGTAGTTTAGGGTTTTAACTATGTTGCACGGAACCCTATTTATTTTTCTAAAATATAATTAATTAAAAGTTACTCCTTATAACATCAGCTATCTGTCAGTGAAAGTCCCGTCGAAATCGGTCCACCCGTTTCGGAGATTAGCCGGAACAAACAGACAGACAGACAAAAATTTTTAAAATTGTGTTTTTGTTATAAGTACCCTATATATTTTCGTATGAATTAAGTAAAAAGCTGGTATTTTGACATTACAAACAGACAATTCAATTTTATTTATTTGTATAGATGTATAGATAATTGATTCTGCGTACCAAATATGTAAAAATAAGGAATATAAATGTTGTGTAAACCGTGAATTACATACTTGTAAGCAATATTTTGACTGTCTCGTTGGTCTAGTGGTCATAAACGCTTAAAGGATTTGGTACTGCGCCTACTGTCCAGTAAATACTAGGAACAGACACAAGCTAATAGTACCAGTTACTCGACTCTATCGAGTCAGCTATTCATTCTTGGGGCGATGTATATATGTTGTGAGTATGATTTGTTATGTTTTATTTTTTACTTTTTATTGATAAGTTATATTATGATTTTACATATAACTTTGCCAATGCATTTTCGTAAATCTTAAATAATATAGAAAAGCACTACATTGGAATCAAGTATTAATGTAAGAATATAAAGTTTTAAAAAGTGAAATCGATACGCTTTTACAACAAATTTCCAGAAAATATACAAAATTTGACCTGATCAAAGATCAAAAACTTTATTTAACTAAATTTGTATAAAAAGGGTTATTATAATATTAAAGAATTTATGGATGAAAATAACCCCTGGAAATGAGGTGATCGCTTCCAAACTATTTGTAATGTGTTGTGTTGTTTATTTGTGATGATTGTAAGCTGTTATTTAAAAAAAAGTCCCGCTGGGGTTCTTGCTGGTTCTTCCGAGGAGAAAGGTTTTTTTTGAACCAGTGGTAATTAAACAAAAGAGTGACTTTCAATAAGTATTATTTATAATCAATATTGAATAAAAAAGTTTCTGTTTCTGTTTCTGTTTCTCTCTAGAATAACCGTCCCAACGTACTATGAGAGTAAGGAAATGGAGAGTTTTTTTTTATATAGAATAGGGTGATAAACGAGCACACAGTCCGCCTGATGGTAAGTGATTGCTGTAGCCCATAGACATCTATATCTATCCTCGTGCGAACCAAAATGCACATGCGTTGTCACCCGTGAGGACTAAGATGGGATTCCACTTTTCTATTAAATATGGTCTCCGGCTCTCTAAACTCACCATACGAAACACAACAGTGTTAAACTGCAATTTTACGCTGGTATTCTGTGAGAGCGTGGTCTTGCACTGGTCTAGCCGACCCATTCGTGCTACAACGATACTACTAATATAGCTGCAGCATGGCTTTACTCCGTACAAAGTGCAGTTTTGCTTGCGCATACACCTGGAATGAAGTTCCATCGCAGCAATGGTCATGACAAGCTTAATTGGGAATCAAGTAAAAATTTTAGATTAAAATTTAACAACTTGACAAGCAAGGTAATTGTTTTTTTTTATTTGGGGGATGATTATGTTATAATTTCATCATCAGCAGTAGACTTGTGAAAAGCTGTAATAATGGCGACGATGATGATATAGGAATTCTTATTTTTAATCTCTCATCCTTTTAGTATCAAAATAATGTTAAGTAAGTAACAATCTCGAAACGGGTTTTAAAACAGCATGGCTCATAATTAAAATCTACATAATTTCCTAACACACCGTATTATTTATATAAATAAAAGTCATGTCAAATGCATTGGTAATATCACTGTCCCATCTGGAATTAATAAATGAGGGTTTCCAATTAATTAAGATAATATGTTCTCGTAGCCACGCGTAACTTTTCCTAGATTTTAAAATAAGTGAATACCTGGAGTTCGAAGCCCGCCAGGAAAATCGAATTAATTAATTGCAATTTTAAGTGCTCATTTACAACTCAGATTTATTCAGATGCCAATATTAAAGCAATATCGGTAATCATCAACCGTGTAGAGAAGGTGTGGGAATATCAACTACTCCATAGCTTTACCCATTTATTGTCCTGCTTAGATTGCCTAAACGTTTTATAATGTTTTTGGAACATTGCCAGGAATTAATCTTTGGGTTATATTTCACGAAACGAAGTTACACTTCTTGCTGAAATGTTTCGCTGCAGTTTATTGGTGAAAATTGATGGTTTACCTGTTACAGCTCAATATTACATAGTTTAATTGATTTAGCGAAAGTGGCAAAATTTTTTTGGTGATTCTTAATTGATAGTTTACGTTTCAAACATTACATGTTCAGTTACAGGCGATTATAAGAAATGCCAGAAAAATATTTCGGCTTGCAATAGATAGAGATAAACATCTCATTTGAGCCAGGCGTAAAATGCTCAAACAGCAAAATTAAATGTATGATACGTATTGTATCACGATCGTTAATCTAGCTGCCATGCTTGCTTCTTAAGGCCAACCTTTCATACAATAGGAATAGTCCATGTCCTGTACTGCACTCGAAATGTACTAAACGCTACGGTGTCAAATATCTAGAATAATTCACACATTATCCCATATTTGAACAATCACTATGTTCTAAATATGACAGCAAAGATAAAACTGCACCTGTCTTGTTAACTAATTTTCATTTCCATTCATCCATCCTTTGCGTTTGCTCTTAAGGGTTATTCTTATTGTCATAGTTGTCACGACTGGCAGGCGGGTTGGCTATCATTATTATATTAAAATTTAAGCTATTTTGAGCTCTGGTTTGTTTTCTCTCTTTAAACTCACTACACTAGTGAATATTTTTACATCGCCACTACATGATTCACTAAATAATAATATAATAAAATTGATACAATTTATCTTAGACTAGAGGCACAGCTAAACACTACACAGTATGCTACCCTACCTTTGATATAGGTGCCGCTAATGTAAATTATATTCATAATTATTCTAAAAAAAACCTAGCATATTGAACACGCCAAGGTTTGTCGTACTGGACGTGCGATAATGTGTGATTATTATATTTTCCTTTACTTAGATATTTTTAGCAAATCCCAATTCAATTGAGAAATATACATGCTGTATCTATCTATATACGGAAAAAAATATTCATGACAATAAACGATATACTTATATAGTGATATATCCATGCATGGAAGAAATATCATTAGTTATGTCACGTCTTAATAAAATATGAGGCAATACTTTCCTAAGATTGGGTAAGAAGAAAACAAGTGGATGTAATAGGTTTACTTGCGATCGTTTTCGATTTAGTGTTAGAATATGAAATTGTATGATTACACTGCACTATTAGCCTAAAAGAAATGATATCCGAATAAGTTTTCATGGTATATAGACGCATTAACTAAAGTAGATGGTTCATTTATTCCACTTTAAATTCTACAAAAATATTTAAATATGTAAAGAGCCATGGTAGCTCAGAGCCTAAGTGCTCGCTTAAAATTTCTCAGTACACGGGCAACCCCAGTTCGATTCCTGCCGCACTCATGAAATTGTGAACTAAACAAAACAAGCATTTTAAGTGCTGATTTACTACGTGCACGGTGGTGAAGAAAAACATCTTGAGGAAACCTGTATACCTGAGGAATAAGAAAAATACTTCGAAGACGCATAGCCAATACACATTGGGGCAGCGCGGCGGATATTTCCTAACCTTAGAACTTTAAAAATGAGAGCAGGCCTGTGCCCAGAAGTGAGGCTTATATAGCCTGTAACTTTATATTTAACTTTAATTTCTATATGTTGAAAGATTGAATCGTTCAAATGAAAATATTAAAATAAATATATTAATAACTAGATCTCTAATATTGAAATAACTGGTTTCTATTAAGCTCAGGGGCCTATTTGCATATTATTAAGATATAAATAACCAATTAAAATAAATTTGTCTGCCTGTGTGACTATCTGCCCGAGCAAATTTTTGGAATGGCTGAACCAATTGTAATGAAACTTCATAAATAGAGAACAAGGCCTTGGGTGATATAGGCTATATTGAATCCGAAAAGCTTGGTGATTGTTTTTTTTATAATCCACTGTTCCACAAGTCCACTGCTGAACATAGGCCTCCCCTATAGATTGCCTCATGAGGTGGATATTTGCCATAGTTGCCACGCTTAGTATGGTTAGCATGGGTTGGCGACCGCAGCGTTTCATTTTTTGTCATTATTTGAAAAATGCTGCTGCCCATCTCCTGTGTTTCGCTCTGTCGAATCTTACTACACCCACGGCATGATATGGGGTAGTGGACATGGTCGTTGATGATAGTCTTAAATTAAAGTGATAACATAAATGGCATTAAAAGGCACAGGTAAAGGTTTAATGAAGAAATATTAGATTTGTTCAAAAGTACCAGCCAGAGAAGTTAGCACTAGCTAAGGTTGTACGAATCGCGCTAAATACCGTCAGCAACGTGTGACTTGTCTTTTCATATGCAGTGCGCATGTAAAATGAATCACGCAGATAACAGCGCCCAGGCTGTAGTTTTATGATATCCCGTAATAAAATATTTTGAAGACATGTAAAGTTCGCCAGCATGCATTGGGGCAGTGCTGCGGATATTTCCTTGCCCTAAAACCCTCTCACAAATGAGCGTAGGCCTGTGCCCAGCAGTTGGTCATATCTAGGCTGTTACTTTAACTTTTTAAACAGAATCTAGCAAAAATGCTCTATTAGTTATTTCTTACGAAAGTATATAAATAGAACATTATTTAAGTGTTTAAATGGTGTATTTTAGTTAATTTTGTAAGAAAGTATTGTATGTGTAAATATTAATAGGTAGCGCGATTTAAAAAAGCAAGCCGTGTAGTGGCGGTCAAGAATATCCACTATCCCATATCCTCCCGTGGGTGTCGCAAAAGGCGAAAAAGGGAAACAGGCGGGAGATGGGCAGCAGCATCTCCCTGATAAAAGCCAAAATTACAATAAAAAAACTGCGGTTGCCAACCCGCTCGCCAAGCGTGGCAACTATGGCAAATACCCCCCTATGAATGAAAGTAACAAAGAGAAGGCCCCCAGTCCCCGGCGGCCCCCCTATTCCTGGCTACGGTGGCGACCATGGAACGGCGACCCTGCCCCGCCGTTCCATGCTAAGAAACTCCGGTGGAGGTTCGGTTGCCACCTACGACGACTCGACCTGGCAACGTACAACGCCCGCACCCTGAGGACTGACGAGAAGACCGTGGAGCTGGAAGAAGAGAAAGACAAGTTGCGCTGGCATATTATAGGATTATCCGAAGTCCGAAGAGAGAGGGAGGACACGGTAATCCTCGAATCCGGCAACTTGCTCGATAGGGCGACCATCTGCCCCAAGGAGGTGTCGGATTTATCGTCCACAAGTCTCTCGTTAACAACGTTGTAAAGATCAGGAGTGTTTTGACGAGGGTTGCGTTGCGTGACCTTATACTCAGAATCACCAAACGGTATTCGCTGAAGGTCATACAGGTTTACGCACCAACCTCGGCACACCTCGATGAGGAGGTAGAGGAAATGTATGAGGATATTTCTAGAGCCATGCATTTCTCCGAAACCCAATATACGGTGTTAATGGGAGACTTCAATGCAAAACTAGGCACAAGAGAGAACGGTGAGCTGAAAGTAGGGAAATTTGGAATAGGGCAACGAAACCCAAGGGGCTAGCAGCTGGCCGGCTTCATGGAGAAAGAGGGACTCTTTATGATGAACTCTTTCTTCCAGAAGCGGCCCCACAGGAAGTGGACCTGGTCGAGCTCCGACGGTTCGACAAAAAATGAGATTGAATTCATTATGACGACCAGACGACAACTGTTCAGTGATGTCTCAGTGATTGCGAGGGTGAAAACCGGCACACTGAACCTAATTGTTAAGTTGGAGAGGTCTAGTCTAATGAAGTCAACGCTCCGTCCCCCTCGTGCTCTAATCCAAAGTCCCGAAACCTTTCAGCTCGAGTAACAAAACCGTTTTCAATGCCTAGAAGACTGCAATGAAGTGGACGATATGAATGACAAGCTCGTGGAAACTGTCCATGCGGTCGGGGCTAAGTTCTACAAGACCCGCCGCAGAAGAACACAAAAACTCTCCGATCACACTCTTAATCTCATGGCTGTTAGACGGGAGATGAGGCTTCATTCTCCAACGGATTTGACAGCATACAGGCAACTGAACAGACAGATCTCCAAATGCATGCGGTGGGACTTGCGCAACTGCAATAGAGCTCGTATTGAAGAAGCGATCGAGCGGAACCAAGGCTTCAAAGTCTTTGCCAGAGATCTGTCTGCCAGAAAGAGCCAACTGTCAAAGCTGAAGACCGAATGTGGCAGCATCGTTTCCGGGGCACCTGAGATTTTGAGTGAGATTGAGAGGTTCTATGGGCAGCTGTACACGTCATCGTTGGAGCCACACGCAAGTGTGAGTAACGATCCAAGAGCGAGTCTTATCCGACACTATTCCGAAGATATCCCGGACGTCAGTCTGAGCGAGATTAGAATGGCTCTCCAGCATCTTAAACACGGCAAGGCCCCTGGCGAGGATGTAATTACAGCGGAGCTTCTGAAAGCGGGTGGAAGACCAGTACTTGAAGTCCTTCAGAAGCTCTTTAATTCCGTCCTCCATGGTGGCATTACACCGGACACGTGGAGCAGAAGTGCGGTGACCTTGTTCTTCAAGAAAGGTGACAACGCTCTCTTGAAGAACTACAGACCGATTTCCCTTCTGAGCCGCGTTTACGTGCTGTTTTCGAGAGTCATTACGAATCGTCTCGCGCGCAGACTTGACGACTTCCAACCTCCCGAACAAGCCGGTTTCCGAAAGGGCTTTAGCACCATAGACCACATATATACCCTACGGCAAGTTGTACAGAAGTCCAAAGAGTACAATTTGCCACTATGTCTGGCGTATGTGGACTATGAGAAAGCCTTTGATTCCGTCGAAATTTGGGCGGTGATCTCTTCAGCGGTGCCAAGTTGACTGTCGGTATTTCGAAGTACTGAAGTGCTTGTACATAAGAGCTACGATGGCTATCCGAGTATAGAACTTATCCGATTGCAGAGAGGTGTAAGACAGGGTGACGTTATATCCCCGAAAATCTTGACCGCTGCATTGGATGACGTTTTCAAGCTTCTGGACTGGAAAGGATACAGTGTTAACATCAATGGCGAGTACATCACTCACCTTCGATTTTTCGACGATATAGTCATTATGACAGAATCGCTTGAGGACCTAAGCTCTATACTCAATGACCTCAGTAGTGTCTCCGAACGGATAGGTCTTAAGATGAACATGGTCAAAACAAAGATTATGTTTAGTGTCCATGTCACACCTATGTCGGTAGTTGTTGGGAGCACTAAGCTCGAAGTTGTTGACGAGTATGTTTACCTGGAATAAATAGTCAGACTAGGTAATTCCAACTTCGACTGAGAGGTCAATCAACGGATTCAACTCGGCTGGGCAGCGTTCGGGAAGCTATGACACATCTTCTCGTCAGACATACCTCAAAACCTTAAAACGAAATTGTACAACCACGCGTGTTGCCAGTGATGACTTACGGATCTGAGACGTGGTCCTTCACTGCTGGCCGTATGAGGAAGCTCAAGCTCGCTCAGCGAGTTATGGAGAGGGCTATGCTCGGAGTTTCTCTGCGTGATAAACTTAGGAATGAGGATATCCGCAGTAGAACGAGAGTAACCGACATAGTTCAACGGATTAGTAAGCTGAAGTGGCAATGGGCCGGCCATATAGCTCGAAGAACCGATAACCGATGGGGAAGAAAGATTCAAGTGATTGTGTTGAGTGGCAGCCTCGTACCGGTAGGCGAAGTGTAAGGCGACCTCCCACGAGATGGAGTGACGACCTGGTAAGACATGCAGAAAGTCGACGGATGCAGATGGCTCAGGACCGTGCTTTGTGGCATTCCTTGGGGGAGGCCTATGTTCAGCAGTGGACTTATGAAAGGCTGTAATGATGATGATGATGATGATGAAGGAGTTACTTGCCAAAATGGTTAAACTGATTTTGAGACTTTATTTTATCCGAAAAACATAGAGGATTTTTTAAGTTTCTTGTACGTAACTCAAACTTTTAAACATGGAGAGCCTTGCTGCAGCTATTTTTCTGTTATAGTTGTAACACGAATGGGTCAGCTCGACCGGGGAAGGACCAAGCTCTTACATAATACCAGCGTAAAATAGCAGCGTTAAATAGCAGCTTAATGCTGCTGTGTTTCTGTGTCTGTGTTTTATGGTGAGTGTAGAGAACCGAAGACACATTTTACTGGAAATGAGGCATTCCATCTTAGTTCTCACGGGTGACAACGCATCTGCATTTTAATTCGTAATTGAGGATAAATGTAGATATCTATGGGCCACAGCAACCACTTACCATCAGACAGATTGTGTGCTCGTTTGTCACCGATATACTATAAAAAATAAGAGGCCAAGTGCGAATCGGTCTCGCCCATGAAGGGTTCCGTAGCAGCAAGTTACATAATTTATGATATATGACGTTTAAAAAAAACCACTTACTAGATCTCGTTCAAACTAATTTTCGGTGGAAGTTTACATGGTTATGTACATCATATATTTTTTTTAGTTTTATCATTCTTTAATTTTTGAAGTTACAGGGGGGCTACACATTTTAGCACTTTGGAAGTGTCTCTCGCGCAAACTATTCAGGTTAGAAAAAAATATAAGAATCCTCAATATCATTTTGAAGACCTATCCATAAACACCCCACATGTATAGGTTTGATGAAAAAAAAGTTTTTGAGTTTCAGTTCTAAGTATGGGGAAACCCCAATATTTATTGTTTTTGCATACCTTAAGCGCTTAAGAAAGCGCAAGGTATGTTCTACTATCGCCTAAAAATTAAGATTCCAACGTTTTATCCAATAAAATCGTATCTAGCAATCATATTATACATATAAATGATATAAAAAGCACATTGTTAGAAAGATAAATGATTGTTGAACTTATTAATAATTTATTTTAATTCAACTACTTGCTATTTTAAAATAAAAAAAAGGGTTTTAGTGGCTTATGGTGTGGATTTATCAAGTCCGGAAGGCTTGTAAACACTCTAACTTTTGAAAATATCAAATGTTTAACTCAATCTATTTTTTAATCTCTTCATCTATCATGTGGGAAGCCACTGAATGTAAATGGCAATGTAATTTTGTTTTGTTTAGCTATAATTAATTTTTTTCAGCTCCAAAATGGCGAAATTATCGTTGATTTGGTAGCCTCGTATGTAAATTATTTCTGTAAAGGGAGCTAAAGCCACAGAGTAGTTTACTCACTCACTCAGTTCGACGCACAGAGTACTTTTTATATATTGGTCAGTCGCCGTCGTGAGTGGACATTGTTTTGGATGTTTGCAGCGGCTCAAAAAGATCGCTATACAAATATACAATATACGAATATCCATATTTCTTAAATACTTAATTATAATAATAATAAGAGATTTTTTTACAACAACAATATTTTAAAAGCACAGAATAAATAATAGTAGTACGTACTAAAAGTAAGTAGTATCAATTTTTTTGTCATATATATTATATATTCATGGTTTTCGAGTGTTAAAGGTTGAAACCGATAGGGTTGTCGAAATATAAATCCAAGACGGCGGCCGCAATAGGTATAAATTTTTTTTATCATGGGTGTCATTTTCATGGTTTTCGAGGGTGTTGAAGCCGATAGTGCTGTCGAAATGTAAATCCAAGATTGCGGCTGAATTAGGTGCCAATTTTTTCATCATGGGTGTCATTTTCATGGTTTTCGAGGGTTTTGAAGCCGATACTGCTGTCGAAATGTAAATCCAAGATGGCGGCTGAATTAGGTATCAATTTCTTCACCATGGGTGTCATTTTCATGGTTTTAGAGTGTTAAAGGTTGAAGCCGATAGTGCTGTCGAAATGTAAATCCAAGATAGCGGCTGCAATAGATATCTTTTTTTCATCATGGGTGTCATTCTCATAGTTTTCGCGGGTGTTGAAGCCGATAGTGCTGTCAAAATGTAAATCCAAGGTGGCGGCTGCAATGGGTATCAATTTTTTTATCATGGGTGTCATTTTCATGGTTTTTGAGGGTGTTGAAGCAGATAGTGCTGTCGAAATGTAAATTCAAGATGGCGGCTGCAATAGATATCAATTTTTTCATCATGGGTGTCTTTTTTATGGTTTTTGAGGGTGCTGAAGCCGATAGTGCTGTCGAAATATAAATCCAAGATGGCGGCTGCAATAGATATCAATTTTTTCATCTTGGGTGTCATTTTCATGGTTATCGAGGGTGTTGAAGGGGATAGTGCTGTCGAAATGTAAATCCAAGATGGCGGCCGCAATAGGTATAAATTATTTCATCATGAGTGTCATTTTCATGGTTTTCGAGGGTGTTGAAGCCGATAGTGCTGTCGAAATGTAAATCCAAGATAGCGGCTGCAATAGATATCAATTTTTTCATCTTGGGTATCATTTTCATGGTTTTCGAGGGCTTTGAAGCCGATACTGCTGTCGAAATGTAAATCCAAGATGGCGGCTGAATTAGGTATCAATTTCTTCATCATGGGTGTCATTTTCATGGTTTTCGAGGGTGTTGAAGCCGATACTGCTGTCGAAATGTAAATCCAAGATAGCGGTTGCAATAGATATCTTTTTTTCATCATGGGTGTCATTCTCATGGTTTTCGCGGGTGTTGAAGCCGATAGTGCTGTCGAAATGTAAATCCTAGGTGGCGGCTGCAATGGGTATCAATTTTTTTATCATGGGTGTCATTTTCATGGTTTTTGAGGGTGTTGAAGCCGATAGTGCTGTCGAAATATAAATCCAAGATGGCGGCTGCAATAGATATCAAATTTTTCATCTTGGGTGTCATTTTCATGGTTATCGAGGGTGTTGAAGGGGATAGTGCTGTCGAAATGTAAATCCAAGATGGCGGCCGCAATATGTATAAATTATTTCATCATGAGTGTCATTTTCATGGTTTTCGAGAGAGTTGAAGCCGATAGGGTTGTCGAAATGTAAATCCAAGATGGCGGCTGCAATAGATATCAATTTATTCATCATGGGTGTCATTCTCATGGTTTTCGCGAGTGTTGAAGCCGATAGTGCTGTCGAAATGTAAATCCAAGGTGGCAGCTGCAATGGTTATCAATTTTTTCATGATGGGTATCATTTTCATGGGTTTCGAGGGTGTTGAAGCCGATAGTGCTGTCGAAATATATTTTAACTACTTTAAAAATTGCGTATAATCATGTTATACGTATTTTTTTTATGCGCTTAAGGTATGCCCAATTGGTTTTACCAATTATATTTATATTATTTTTTTCTATTTTTGTGTTAAAAACCTTAACGCGGTTCACAGAATACATATATTTACCAAGTTTCAACAGCATAGTTATTATAGTTTCGGAAAAAATTGGCTGTGACATACGGACAAATTTGAAAAGCGATTTACGCAAATCAGCATGATATATTTAAATTTTCCAATACTGAATAAGATCGACAAAATTCAAAAACGAGATGACGAATAAAATATCGAAGTGAGCTGTACCCGAAGACAAGAAAAGGATGTTCTATTAATTATTAGAGGATATTTTGGTTTTCATTGTGTGCAGTGTGATCATCCCCTATTTTTTTTATAGAAAAAGGGTAACAAACAGGCACATAGTGCACCTGATGGTAAGTGGATACTGGATACTAGGCCCATAGACACCAACATTTCTCATCAATTATGAATCAATAGAAGTATGCGATGTCACCCCTGAGGACTGTGTTGCTATTTTACGCTAGTAAACTGTGACAGCGCGGTCCTTCCCCGGTTGAGCTGACCCATTCCTGCTTCAACCATAATATAGCGTAGAACCAGGCTGTACCTAAATTATGGTTGTAACGTCAACACTAGTCAGGTTACTTTGGGTGTAAATAATACTTTACTTTACCTACGTTAAGAGGTAATATTATTTTAATTTTTTTAAACCTAAAGTAATGACATCAATTTAAAAATTGTTGATTCCACAGTATATAGCAATTCGCAGATAAACATCCGTACGTCGGCATTGCTGGCATTGCTACTGAGCCGATATATCAGAAATATATTGTTGCGGAAGTTGGAAGCAATATATTCATAGAAAAGTAAAATAAAATTCCACTTTCGTGGTTTTCCCGTTTTCCAATTTGATATATATTGCTGTATAGAATGACTTTTAGAGTTTTATTTTTGTGACTTACTTGTTCGGTAGTCTGAGAAATAATCCAGAACAGCTACTGCTATTTTTAAATTGATAAGGTAAAATAATCCATCACAGCACTTCGACTCTTAAAACGATTATGGGAAAGGCCAAAAATCTTACGGTTTCCTATAGATGTTTGCGTAACTTTTTTAGAAAATTAATTAGGAAAAAACTTAGGAATAAATAAGTAATTATATAAATAAAATAATATATTTTCGATAGATAATAATGTAAGCGGTATACTGGCAGAAGGAAGCAGCTTTCCAGATGCTTTATACTGTGATAGCCAATTCTTCTGTTATGTGTATAGGGGCCCGTGTCTGATGAACTTACATTGAGCTTTAAGCAACTAAGGCCACAAATATTCGTGACAAATGTGGATTAAAATAGAATGACACACAACCAATAATTAACTGGATTCCCTTCCTTTCAAACGGAAAACACAACAGTAGAAGAGGGCGTTTCAGACCCATTCAGGTAATTTTCCCAGGCAGAATAATCACAAAATGTCCAACTTTCAACAAACAAACTGACTGTAATTGTTCTGGTATTCTTATCTTGCAAATCTGAACAAAGCAATGAGCACTGTGCTGCTTGGCATGAGGTATAGATGAGATAGTGGCATTATTTCGATTTTCATGAGAAAAGGCCTACACATATACGCTTCGCAAGAACAAGGACGGCTTAGGTCGGACTAAACGCCCTGGTGTTCTAAATTCGCTGCTTACTGGTGGGGACACAACAATGATTTTACAATCCTATCTGCAGCTCCACTAGTGCCAGCCGACAACGCATCCACTTATTTTCCCTTCAGGCACTACGCGCTTAAACTTAGATTCACCTTACTACATGGCCAATCAGCTGTATGGTCCCGCTATTATCGCAGAGAAAAGGCTTCGCTTTCTAAAACTCCTCTTCTCCCGTGAATCCATATCGGCTTCGAAAGACAGGCTGATAGGAAAATCTAATTCACTCATATTCATATTAATATTCCATCCAGCATAATCTATTTCATTATCTTTTTTTATACATAAGATGGAGCAAACCAGCATGCAGCTCACCTGATATTAAGTAACTACCGCCGCCCATGAACCTAAACCCTGAAGGTCATTAAGTCGTATCGGTCCGGAATATCCCAATATTTCATAGTTTAAATATCAATCTCAGAATGAAATATATTTCAATTTACGATAGTTGTGCTGCTAACAATACAGTTTACCAAATAACAGTCGCCTAATTTAAGCCTAAAGCTAGCCTCAAAGAGATTAAAAGCGTAGTTGTCGCAAATGCGATTCACGAAGATCCTTTGTGACGTTGACATTCCCGCAACATGCGGTTTTAGGATTGTTTAAATAATGACTTTAGTCAAAACTTACAACAAGAACATATTAATAATAAGAAAAATGTGGTATTTTTCAAAGAGTTGAATTATAATTAACTTTATTCAGTGTTTACTAATATTATTTATATGACTTGGTGCATAAATGTTAGTGCGGTATTAAAAACCAATATCGCCACGTTTTCTTGAAACGATTCACCGCCGGGGCTGCATGAGTATACTATTATTTAACCTACTTATGTATAATATAAAATAAAAGAACAATGATATAATGTCGTTAAGAAGTTTCACTTCGTACGTGTGTACACAATTACACGCATATTTTTTTTTATATAATGAGACATCTAAATATCTACTGGTCCTTGGTTAAGAATCAAAATTCAATTAACTTATCACTACCACAAAGAACTGACATGGAATATCTATTTGCTAGTCAATACATTTTACGGTCTGTAGTACGAGTACTCGTAATTTACATTTTATCTAAGCCTTAACACAGATACTCTTTGAGAGAGTGTGATAATTCCCCGGTCGAGTCCACACATTTATGTCGTAGCCCCAGTTCTGCTGTAACAGTTCCATAGTACGTTAATCTCTTTGATGTAGAATTTTGTTTTTCTACCGACTTCAAAAAGGAGGAGGTTACACAATTCGACTGTATGTTTTTTCTTTTTTTTCCTTATAACTTTTTTCTGATTGAACGGATTTCGATTATTCTTTTTTTTTTTGAAAGCTGGTAATTCTCTTGTGGTCTCATTTAGATTGAAGCAAAGTATGATCAACATTTTTTGAGTTATTTTTAATAATTTATATTGATTTTCACGTGGTCGAGCCATGCTGCAGCTATATTACTGGTATAGTTGTAGCACGAATGGGTCAGCTCGACCGGGGAATGACCACGCTCTCACGGAATACCAGCGTAAAGTAGCAGCTTAATGCTGCTGTAATTCGTATGGTAAGTGTAGAGAATCGGAGACGCTTTTTACTGGAAAAGAGGCATTCCATCTTAGTCCTCACAGGTGAAAACGCTTCTGCATTTTGATTCGTAATTGAGGAAAGATGCAGATGTCTATAGGCCACAGCAACCACTTACCATCAGGTGGACTGTGTGCTCGTTTGTCACCCTTATCCTATAAAAAAATTGAATTCTGTTGTACAAATTTATTATTTTAATTTATGTATGCAACAACTTAAAACTAGCTCTTCGTAATGCACAGGCATTTTTTTATAGAATAGGGGGCAAACGAGCATGCGGCTCACCTGATGGTAAGTGACTACCGCCGCCCGTGAACAACCGCAAAACCAGGGGAATTGCAGATGAGTTGCCGGCCTTATAGAAAGGTGTAAGCTCTTTTCTTGAAGGTTCCTAAGTCGTATCGGTCCGGAAAATTCGCTGGTGGTAATTGATTCTACAAAGAAGTTGTGCGAGGGAGAAAACTTCTTCTAAATCGCACAGTGGTGGACCGCCAATCATCCAGATAGTATGAATGGTAACGCGAGTTTTGTCGCGATGTGCGATGGTGAAATTGAGCGGCTGGAATTAGTCTAAACAATTCCTCAGAGCACTTCCCGTGATAGATGCGATAAAATACGCAAAGAGATGCATCATCTCTACGCAGTGCCAATGTATCGAGCCGATCAGAAAGAACTCGGTCGTCAACGATTCGAACCGCTCTGCGCTGAATGCGGTCAAGTGGAAGGAGCTGGCACTGGAGTGCCCCGGCCCAGAGATTAGAACAGTATTCCTGTGGGGCCGAACTTGCGCTTTGTAAAGTTGCAAGCGATGTGCCGGCATGAAATACTGTCTCGCTCTGCTGAACACGCCAAGCTTTTTAGAGGCTAATTTGGCCTTTTCTTCCAAGTGACCACGAAACTGCACTCTATTCGATATGTCGACTCCAAGGATTCTGATACTGGCTGAGGAAGCAAGGTGAGTGCCTTGAAACTGAGGAGAAACGACAAAGGGGTACTTTTTAGCAGTAAAAGCGCAAACTTGTGTCTTCTGGGGATTGAACTGGACTAGATTATATCAACCCCAATCCGAGACTTTGTTAAGCAAAGACTCGACTTCAGAAACAAGTTTGTACTGGTACTCGGCGACGTTTTCCCGAGAAATATTGGCACGGCCGGTATATAAAGCATCACCAGTGCTGTCATCTGCATAGCAACTAATGCTACCAGTTAGCAACATATCATTGATATGCAGGAGAAACTGCGCTGGTGATAGCACGCAGCCTTGTGGAACACCAGCGTTGATAGGCTTGAAATTAGAGCATGCACCGTCTACTACGACCTTAATGCTCCGATCAGCAAGGAAACTGGTGATACATTTGCACAATTTCTCGGGAAGCACATAGGAAGGAAGCTTCGAAAGAAGAGCTTTGTGCCAGACCCGATCGAAGGCCTTCGCTATGTCCAAACTAACGGCCAGTGCCTCCCCCTTGGACTCTACTGCCTCCGCCTATCTATAAGCTAAGTAGACTAGAAGATCACCAGCTGATCGACCCCGACGAAATTCGTATTGGCGGTCACTAATCAGCTGGTGATTCTCAAGGTACCTCATGAGCTTGCAGTTTATAATTGATTCCATTATTTTGGAGAACAAGGAGGTGATGGCGATAGGCCTGTAGTTGGACGGGTCTGAGCGGTCGCCTTTTTTAGGGATTGGGTGGATCAAATCTGCCTTCCATGAATTCGTGACTACGCCTTGGGAGTATGAGTACCGAAAAAGAGGCGTTAAACCGGTGCTAACTCCGGAGCACACGTCTTCAGCACAATGGGAGGGAATCCATCAGGCTCACTCGACTTCCTGGCGTCCAGGGAGAAGAATGCTTTGAGAACCGAGCGCTGTGTAAATCGCACATCCGGCATGGAGCACTCACATCGCAGAATGGTCGGCGGTGTGTTCCCCCCGTCATCTAGAGTCGAGTTGGACGCAAAAAGAGAGCTCAACAGATCGGCTTTCTCCTTTGCGGCATGGGCCAGTGAGTCGTCCTCTCTGTGCAGAGATGGAAGAGATGGCTGACAGAAGTTTCCTTGGACAGCCTTGGCGAGAGACCAGAATGCATGGGTTCCCGAAGGAAGGCGAACAAAATGACGCTTTTGAAGGACCTGGAGGCGGAATTATACTTCATGAATGAGTGAATGAGACATTGATGCGTCAGCCCAGGCTCGGTAGCACTCCTGCCTATAGCGTGATGCTATTTTACAGGAGCGACCAAACCATGGCTGGGATCTGTATCCGATGGGCACCACAGAGGATGGAATAAAAAGTTCGATACCCTGAAGTACCACATCAGCAGACCTGAGATCCGTCCGGATGAGAGGTCAGCAGAAGGTCCAACAGGGAAGGTACATGGTCTTCCAGATCTGGGATCCGCGTAGGCGAAGTAACCAGTTGTGTTAGACCATATGCCAAAGCAAAGTCATGGACAGATCTACCCGCATGATCGGTTAAACGAGAACCAAGCCATTCAGCGTGGTGGGCGTTGAAATCACCGAGTATCACGATCTCTGCGGATGGGACTTGTTGTAGCACGGAGTTTGCAGCCATTTGGACGTGGTCGATGAGTCGGTCTGTGTCGGCATTACCGCTATGGGACCTATAGAGGCATCCGTAGACTCGGGGATGGTCGTCGCTGTGCTTACCTAGTGCGGAGTTTTGGACGGCGCGTTGCTGCGGCAGTAAAGAAAATTGTAGAATTATCGTTGCAAATTTGGAAGAGTTATACTTTTTAATTAGGCATAATAATTCATTAATTGAAATTGAATGATATACAACTTTCAAGTAAATTTGCCAGTACCATACGCGCGCCATCTGATATAAGTTAATTGTACTATGCCTATACCCTTCGATGTAGTGCAAGCAATAATTCGACAAAGTATTACCGCAATCTGATGAACGTTATGGAAGCGCATAAAATACGAACAAAGAATAAGTAATTTTTATAAATTAGATAATTGTTTCTGTGTACCAAATATGTAAAAATAAGGAATATAAATTGGCAAAAAATTACTTCGCCTACATAAATTTTTTTTGCCAACTTTAATATAATGGACTTCCGCAAAGTAACGCCTGATTCTATTAGTTAGGAATAAAAATGTTGTGTAAACCATGTAGTATATAAGTAATTTATTTATAAGCAATATTTTGACTGCCTGCGCCTACTCTCTCGAATAACCGTCCCATTGGACTAGTAGAGTGAGTAAATAGTTTTTTTTTATAATGTAAGGTGACAAACGAGCACATATTCCACCAGATGGTAAGTGGTTGCTGTGGCCCATAGATATCTACATCTATCCTCGTGCGAATCAAAATGCAGATGCGTTGTCACCTGTGAGGACTAAGATGGAATGCCTCCTTTCCAGTAAGAAGGGTCTCTGATTCTTTACACTCACCATACAATACACAACAGTGTATACTACTATTAGAGCTGCAGCATGATCTACTATGTATAAAGTGCACATTTGCTTGCGCATACACCTGAACACTGCAATTCTGTCCTACGCAGATGGCTTGTCTCCATTGATGCTGGCTGCAGTGACCAAAATTCGGTTGGAAGACATTACGAAATAATCGTATTTTGTTTATATTTTGTATAGCAAAATAATTTTTTCTTATATTTAGACCAAAGTCCGCCTTCGTTTTTACAATTTTCTATTCATTCTTCATTTTTCAGAAAATAGTAATATTTTCTCATTACATTTTTTTTATAGGAGAGGGGGCAAACGAGCATGCGGCTCACCTGATGGTAAGTGACTACCGCCGCCCATGAACAACTGCAACACCAGGGAGGGAATTGCAGATGCGTTGCCGGCCTTTTAAAAAGGAGTACGCTCTTTTCTTGAAGGTCCCTAAGTCGTATCGGTCCGGAAAAATCGCTGATGGTAATCGATTCCACAAGGAAGTCGTGCGAGGAAGAAAACATCTTCTAAATCGCACAGTGGTGGACCGCCAATCATCCAGACGGTGTGGATGGTATCGGGAGTTCTGCCGTGATGTGCGTTCGTGAAATTTGGCGGCTGGGATTAATCCGAACAATTCCTCAGAGCACTCCCCATGGTAGATGCGAAAGAAAATGCAAAGAGATGCAACATCTCTTCGCAGTGCCAATGAATCGAGCCGACCGGAAAGGGCTCGGTCGTTGACGATTCGAGCCAATCTGCACTGGATGCGGTCAAGTGGAAGGAGCTGGCACTGGGGAGCCCCTGCCCAGAGATGGGAACAGTATTCCATGTGAGGCCTAACCTGCGCCTTGTAAAGTTGCAGGCGGTGGGCCGGCATGAAATACTGTCCCGCTCTGCTCAGCACGCCAAGCTTTTTAGAGGCTAATTTGACCTTCTCTTCCAAGTGACCACGAAACTGCACTCTATTCGATATGTCGACTCCAAGGATTCCGATACTGGCTGAGGCAACTAGGGGAGTGCCTTGAAACTGAGGAGATACGACAAAGGGGTTCTTTTTAGCGGTAAACGCGCAAACTTGTGTCTTCTGAGGATTAAACTGGACTAGATTTAGTCGCCCCCAGTCCGAGACTTTGTCCAGCAAAGACTCGACTTAAGACACAAGTTTATTCCGGTACTCGGAGACGTTTTCCCGAGAAATATTAGCACGGCCGGTGTATAGAGCATCACCAGTGCTGTCATCCGCATAGCAATGAATGTTACCAGTTATCAACATATCATTGATATGCAGAAGAAACAGCGTTGGTGATAGCACACAGCCTTGTGGAACACCAGCGTTAATAGGCTTGCAGTCAGAACATGCACCGTCTACAACGACCTTGATGCTCCGATCTGCAAGGAAGCTGGTGATCCAATTGCACAATTTCTCGGGAAGCCCATAGGAAGGGAGCTTCGAAAGAAGCGCTTTGTGCCAAACCCGATCGAAGGCCTTCGCAATGTCCAAACTAACGGCCAACGCCTCCCCCTTGGACTCTACTGCCTCCACCCATCTATGGGTCAGGTAGACCAGAAGATCACCAGCTGATCGACCCCGACGAAAGCTGTACTGGCGGTCACTAATCAGCTGGTGATCCTCAAGGTACCGGATGAGCTGGCAGTTAACAATGGATTCCATTAACTTGGAGAAGAAGGAGGTGATCGCGATAGGCCTATAGTTGGACGGGTCTGAGCGGTCGCCTTTTTTAGGGATCGGGTGGACAAAAGCTGTCTTCCATGAATTCGGGACTACGCCTTGGGAGTAGGAGTACCGGAAAAGACACGTTAGGACCGGTGCCAACTCCGGAGCACACGTCCTCAGCTTAATTGGGGGGATTCTATCAGGCCCACTCGACTTCTGGATGTCCAGGGAGAGAAGTGCTTTGCGAACCGAGCGCTGTGAGAACAGCACATCCGGCATGGAGCACTCACACCGCGGGATGGTCGGCGGTGTTTTCCCCCCGTCATCAAGAGTCGAGTTGGACGCAAAAAGGGATCCTAAAAGGTCGGCTTTGTCTTTTGCGTCATGGGCCAGTGAGTCGTCCTCCCTGTGCAAGGATGGTAGTGATGGCTTACAGAAATTCCCTTGGACAGCCTTGGCGAGAGACCAGAATTCACGGGTTCCCGAAGGAAGGCGAAATAGTTTCTCGCCAATTCTGCCTATGTGCTCTGACTTTGCCATGGCAATAACTCTTTTGAAGGACCTGGAGGCGAAGTTATACTTCTTTTTAAGTATGCTGGTGTTTAAATCCCGAGTCGCCGAAACCGCAGCCCAGGCTTAATAACACTCCTGCTTACTGCGTAATGCAGTTTTACAGGAGCGACCAAAACAAGGCTGAGATCTGCCTACGATGGGTACCACAGATGATGGAATAAATAGTTCCATTCCCTGTAGCACCACATAAGTGACAGAGTCAGCAACAGCGCTGGGATCATCCGGCGAGAAGCAAACCCGCCCCCATGGGTAGGATGCAAAGAAAGACCGCATTCCGTCCCAATCCGCCGACCTGTAATGCCAAACACGGCGGCAACCTGCAGAAAGCAACCGCGAAGGGAGCGTGAGTGGCACCACACTCCGGATCAGACAGTGGTCCGAAGAGCCGGAGGGGCATCGACGGAAACCTGATATCCGTCCGGATGAGAGGTCAGCAGAAGGTCCAACAGGGAAGGTGTATGATCCTCCACATCTGGAATCCGCGTAGGCGAAGTAACCAGTTGTGTCAGACCATATGCCAAGGCAAAGTCATAAACAGCTCTCCCCGCATGATCGGTTAAACGTGAACCCAGCCATTCGGCATGGTGGGCGTTAAAATCGCCAAGGATCACGATCTCTGCGGATGGGACCTGTTGTAGCAAGGAATCTGTAGCCATTTGGACGTGGTCGATGAGTCGGTCTGTTTCGGTATTACCGCTATGGGACCTAAAGGGGCACCCGTAGACGCGCGGATGGTCGTCGAAGGATGGACAGGTCCGAACCTTCAAGACTGCCGAGGCGTCGAGAACAGATGTCCTCTCTGACATACACGCAAACTCCAGCCCGAGGCACAAAGGAGTGCTCCAATTTGTACCCCGGGTAGGAGAGATACGAAATATCAGCCGGAGAGGAAACCTGCGTCTCGGTCAGGAAGAGCAAGGCCGGCTTTGCCGTCTCGAGATGGTAGTGGACGGCGTTCAGGTTAGAGTGAAGTCCCCTGATGTTGCAGAAATTCACGGATAGCGTGGCAGGGGTCGCCTTGGTATTATTGCTCAGTTTGCCCCGAGCAGTTATGTTTTTGAGCAGAATTTTGCCCCCCCCCCCCAAAAATACGCGGGGCAGCCTGAGCACCCACTCTCAGGATTAGAATAACATGGTCGTGGATGCTCAGCGAGGGATTCTCCAGGGGTACTGGTACCCTCCTGGGGTAGTCTTTTGTGTAATTCCGCTACCATGTTGATGGGGGGGGGGGGGAATTGGGTCTCCGGCCACCTGCACTCACCAGACGAAACGCAGAAGCAAAGCTTCTACTTCACGCCGGTCTTCTGTGAGGTCGTTGGTACCAACCCGGCTCGAGCCGGCCCATACGTGCAACAGCGTAAACTGTTGCGTGGCTCTACCACCATAGACCTCTTATACAAACAAATAAATCAAAGGAAGGCAAATTAGTTACTGTAGTTGTAATAGTTGCAGATATTTTTCCAGAAACTAGATTCGTAATTCTACACCACCTCTAAGCGTGTTAGTATTGCAAATTCTTAATGATGTGTTTTAAAAGATCATCACGTAATATTTGAAATAGTAGTGTGTTCCGGTATCGTACCAATTTAGACATTATCAAAAGTTTTATGTAGAGTTTTTATTTTCATGTTGACTTGGAAACAACAGCATTATCTCTTGTTTTCTCATCCGATGCCCTAGAATCTTTGACGGTTTTTTTTGTGTGTTACCTGATAACTTCTTTCTAGGTAAACCGATTTCGATGATTCATGATTTATTCTAAAGCTGGTGCTTTACATGTACCTTCTTATAGATTTAATCAAGGTTTGGCTAATAGTTTTTGAGTTATTCTCAATTATTTATATTGAAGTCAGCTCAACATTTTTTTTATTTTAAATTATTTAAAACACAATGGAATACTCTTCTGCGTCTTGTCCAAGGGGGTTGCAGATAAATCGCAAGGTGAATTAAGAGATATTTGTTTTGAAGATTTTGATCGGCGTTCATCAGAAGAGGATGTATCTAAAACACGAATTATATCACCTAATTTGATGTTTGATTTAATTGCCTTAGAGTCGGAAATATCTGTTTCAGTAGTTGAACTGACTGACTGGGTTATTATCATCCATTAATTCTTTAAAATTATAATAACCCTTTTTATACAAACTTAGTTAAATAAAGTTTTTGAATTTTGAGCTGGTCAAATTTTGTATATTTTCTGGAATTTTTTTGTAAAAGCGTATACATCGCCCCAAGAATGAATTACTGACTCGATGGAGTCGAGTAACTGGTACTACTAGCTTGTGTCTGTTCCTAGTATTTACAGAATGAATATCACTTATTTTTGTAAAACTATTTTTATTTTTGTGTACGTACATTACATTTTAATAAATGTATTTAGAGGCCAAAGTTAATATATTAATTTTCTGACATTTTTGTCGTAGTGATTCTTTAGGCTTTACATCATTAATTGCTCTAATAGCCCTCTTTTGTAAAACAAATATAATGTCAGTGTCAGCTGCGTGTCCCGATAGCGAAATACCATACGACATTATGCTATAGAAATAGCTAAAATAAACTAGTCTAGCTGTTTCAACACTAGTTAGACTTCTAATCTTTTTACGGCATATGCTGCATAACTAAGTCTGCTTGCTGGTTTTGATATATGGGGGCTCCATTAAAGCTTCGCGTTTAGTGTGATTCTAAGAAAAATGATGGTATCTGCAAGACTTAGTTTGTCCCCATTTAAAATTACATTAGTATTTATTTGTTTGACATTTGGAGTCATGAATTTCATACATTTCGTTTAAGTGTCATTTAAATGCAAATTATTAACATTGAACCGATTTACTAATTTAGATATAGCATTATTTACTTCGTCATATTTTAGTAATTGTCGACTTAATTTGAAAATAAAAGAAGTGTCATCTGCAAATAATATTATATCATGGTTATCCCCTACTATGTAAGATAAGTCATTTATATATACAAGATACAGAAAAGGGCCGAGAATTGAGCCTTGAGGCACGCCCTTACCATCGATCTGGAAGAGCTCATATTGTAAATACTTTTTTTACTTACATAAACTTTTTGCGTTCTCTTCTTTAAATATGAAATAATTAATTTAAGAGCATCACTTCTTACACCGTAGTGTTGAAGATTCCTGATTAATGATTCATGGTGAACACAATCGAAGGCCTTGGATAGGTAAAAAAATATACCCAAAGCATCCTGTGAATTCTCCCATGCATTAAAGATATATTTAATCAGCTCAACACCGGCATCAGTTGTCTAGCGACCCCTGGTGAAACGAAATAGATTTTTATGAAGTAAATTATTTATATTAAAAAAATTTAACATTTGATCAAGAACAATTTTTTCAAAAATCTTACTAAGTGTTGGTAGTACATAAATGGGTCTAAAATTGGCGGGTTCTAATGTACTACCAGATTAAAATAAAGGTATTACTTTACTATGCTTCATTAAATCAGGAAACACACCAGAATCGATACAAGTATTAAAAATAATAGCAAGATGAGGCGCGATTGTATCTATTTTAGACGCAATAACTTATACGGAAATCCCCCACAGATCCGCAGTTTTCTTAATATCAATAATTTTAAAATATTTTACAATATCTTTTGATGACACTTTATGAAATGTAAAATTCTTTGTACACGCATTTACATTTTGTTTGGCTAATGATTCGGCGACTGCAGGAGAAGAATTCAGTGACTTAGTGGTCAATATCGAAATATCAGTAAAATATTTCTGAAAAACCATTGCTACTTCCTGGTCTGATACAGTTAATTTGTTGTTTACACTTAACTGGTAGTTTGAATTGCGAGAGTTGATCTAACCAGTTTCGCTATTAATTATACTCCATGTCATTTTAATTTTATTGGAAGCCGTCTTTATTTTGTTACTCAAATGAAAAGACTTGGCTGTGGAGCACACTCTTTTAAATATTTTTGAATATTTTTTTACATATTCCCTAAATTCGACGCTATGATTATTTGACCTTTCATGGTAAAGATCATATAGCCTATGCCTCCTCTTATGGACTCCTACTGTCGCCAATTCATTGAATTACTCCCGACTGTGTAATTAACATGATTTACCACACCAAGGATTGTTCAAACGTTGTTGGTTTTTGTTTTTTGATTGAAAATTGTCTCGGGAAGTTTCTGATAAAGTGCTTCACGATTCATAAAGACGTACTGGTTCAACAATAAAAGATTTATACCTAAAAAGAGTGCTTAGACACTTATAAAAATTACCAAATAATGTAAAAAATTGCATATATGGTGTCATTTTATATCAAAATGTAAATGTTAAATATTTGAAGGAATAAAGATACTCATACTATTAATTTTATAAAATATTATTATAATTTGATACTCGTAAGTTTTCTTATTACAAATAAACAATACATTGCAAACAGAAAGTTATATGAAAAATTCAGATTTTAAAAGCACTAATAGAATTTTTTTTTATTTTAAATGCGATTTACTCAATATTATTATTTTTGTATAATGATAGTACGCTTCTCGGGGTGCGAAATAATCTTTAAATACTTGTATAGTAGCCACCTCACACGAACTTGTTAATAATTAAAAGAAATAAAACTGTTCTTTACGGATTTTATCGCGTTTATTTAACTAGTTTTATTCCCGAGGTTTCGAGTGCTTTACAGGGACCCATGGTCACCGGAGGGACTGAGATGTTTTACGTCCCGATGTCACAGTTAGCCCCGCTACCTTAAGTTTTTTAATATTAATTTTTGTTTCGATTTACGCAGAATGAACTTACAGTATCTTGAAGTCTTGCAGTGGTATGCTTGGGTTTGGATTTAATTTTGTTAATTATAGGATCCCAAGCAGATGGCAGCACGCATCCATCTTCTCTATTGAAATTAGGATGTTTTTTAATTTTATATAGCCTTGCGTATCATCCTTGGTAGGAATCGGTGTTCTTTTGCGAGGATTTGTAGTCTATCAAATCTGATGTAACGGCGGGGACGATCTTGAACATGTTCACAGACTGCAGACTTCCCAGAGCGTCGGTGCTTCATGTCAGCTATATGTTCTTTCAAGAGGATTTTAATGGATCTTTTTGTTTGTCCTATGTAAGAGAGACCACATTTGTTATCAAGCTTATATACTCCTGAATCTTGTAGAGGGATATAACACTTGACGGATGGTAAAAATTGACTAATCTTCTTCGGCGACTTGAAGTATGTTTTAATAGAAACTCGCTTCAAGCCAACCTTGTCTGTGACTCTTTTGACATAGGTTAGTACAGCAGGAACACGCTCGACTGTGGTCGGCTTCACTCGGTCACTGTGACGTAGGCGCGTGACCCGAAGCTTTTTTTCTTGCAATACTTGCTCGACTGCTGAAGCTCGGCGGCCAGATGTTTTCTGTCACAGATCCTCGTGCTCTCTTAAACAAAAATTTTCCCACGGTAGCTAACTGTGATGGATGGTGGTGCGATTCACCATTTAAATATCGGTTGGTATAGGTATAAAAATCCGCGTGAAAGAACATATAACTGACGTGAAGCACCGACGCTCTGGGAAGTTTGCAGTCTGTGAACATGTTCAAGAACGTCCCCGCAATTACATCAGATTTGATAGACCTCAAATTCCTGCAAAAAAATATGGATTCCTACCAAGGATAATACGCGAGGCTATTGACATTAAAAACATCCTTATTTCAATAAAGAAGATGGATGGGTGTTGCCATCTGCTTGGGATCCTATAATTAACAAAATTAAATCCAAACCCAAGCATACTACTGCAAGACTTCAAGATACTGTAAGTTCATTCTGCATAAATCGAACCAAAAATTAATATTAAAAAACTGAAGGTAGCCGGGCTAACTGTGACATCGGGACATCAAACATCTCAGTCCCCCCGTGACCATGGGTCGCTGTAAAGCACTCGAACGTCGGGAATAAAAATTGTAAAATAAACGCGATAAAATCCGTAAAAAAAAAAGTTTTATTCAATGTGTAGTGTTCGCCTAAATATAAGAAATCATTAATTAAAAGGAATTCAAACTTTAGAAAGAAGGTCCATCGCAGCAATGGTCATGACAAGCTTTATATGGAATTAAGTAAAATTTTTTAAATTTAAATTTAACAACTTGACAGACAAGACCATTGTTTTTTTTTAAATATCATTAAATATTTCATTCTAGATATTGGTTGGCCCCAATTCACTCCGAATACTTTTTTTCAATTTGAGGTCAAAATCTAGTAACTTCATGCAATTTTGATACAATATATACCATTCTTTGATCATAGATGGGCATTTGCCATAAAAGTTACGCTTAAAAAGTTTTCAGAATGATGATTCTGCAGAAATCTGAAATAGTAACCTAGGACTGAGGCATTATTTGGGGGATGGTTATGTTATATTTTCATCATCAGCAGTAGACTTGTGAAAAGCTGTAATATTGGTGACGATGATGGTATAGCCATCCTTATTTTTATTCTCTCATCTTTTTTCTAGCAAAATAATGTTAAGTAAGTAACAATCTCGAAACGGGTTTTTAAAACACCATGGCTCATATTAAAAACTATATAATTTCCTATCAAACCGAATTAATTATATAAATAAAAGTCATGTCTAATGTATCAGTAATATCACTGTCCCATCTGCAATTAATAAATGAGGGTTTCCAATTAATTAAGATAATACACTCAGCGTCACAAAAATCGCACCTCTCTGAGTTTGCGCGAAAAATGGCTGTAATGGCTAGAAACAAATTATATTTATATAAATATTGGTATGTTTGAAATGGGTATTTGAATAGCTTTACATTATTAATAAAAAAATCATGAAATCATTAAAACATTTATCATTATAGAGCATCAAAAATAAACACTGTCAAATGCTCGTTAGTATGGACGCTAGTTACACCACCTAAAAAGGGTATAAAAGGGTCGATCTGGATGAAATATAGGTCAGTCGTAATTTAGACTTTGCAGTGAACACACGTGAACAAGTAACCCAAGTAAGAACAAGTAAAAATGGACACCAGCTCTGAAGAAGCCGCTCAAGTGATTGCCGGCAGTGTGACGTTGCTCGACAGTTGAACCTGTCCCGTTTTTCAGTTCGAACGTTCCAACGTTTTCAGCAGACTGGTGGTTATGTTAGAAAACCGGGATCTGGAAGAAAACGGTGCACATCAGAAAGAGATGACCGTTTCATCGTTACGATATCTTTACGAAACCGTTTTATAAATGCTGTTGAGTTGCAACAACAGCTTCGATCAACTCGGAGAACATCTGTGAGTGTTTTTTACGATAAGAAGAAGGTTACACGAAAGAGTTTAACAGCCCATAGACCTGCTAATGGTCCAAAACTTACTGCACAGCATCGCAGAGATCGCCTAGAGTTTGCTCGCAATCATTGCGAGTGGACTCTAGAACAGTGGCGGACCGTATTCTTCTCTGATGAGACGAGGGTCTGTCTCTTCTGCAATGACAGACGTAGAAGGGTCTACAGAAGACAGGGGGAGAGGTTCACACAAACCTGCTTCGAAGAATCCGTCGAATACGGGGATGGCTCGTGTATGTTTTGGGGCGGCATTTCCGTCGACGGGAAAAGGGAAATTGAGTGCGTTTCCCGGACTCGGGGTGGCCGTGGGCAAGGATCATTAAATGCTGGTCGGTACATTACTGAAATCCTGGAGGAACATGTGGTCCCGTATGCTGGTTATGTCGGTGATGGATTCATGTTAATGCATGATAATGCTCGTTGCCACACCGCGGCTATTGTACGGGATTATTTACAGGAGGTCGATATCCCTGTTATGCATTGGCCAGCACGAAGTCAAGACCTTAACCCAATAGAACATCTCTGAGATGACTTAAAACGGCGCGTGCGAGCACGAGATCCAGCTTCAACCACTCTTCAAGAGCTCCAAGATGCGGGTACTTGAAGAGTGGGAACAAATACCCCAAGAGGCTGTTGCGACCCTTGTAAGGTCCATGAAAGATCGCATGGAAGCCGTTATCAAGGCAAGGGGGGGGGGGGGGTAACACTAGGTTTTAAGAACTTTTTTTGTATT
>JAVANC010000001.1:58423207-58456296 GCA_033319125.1 Parnassius glacialis | reverse complement strand
TACAAAGGAGTGACTTTCAATAAGCATTATTTATAATCTATATTGAATAAAAAAGTTTCTGTTTCTGTTTCTGTTTCTGTACTGTTCCGAAAATGGCGCATCGATGTGAACCTGGAGAAGAGCTCTGCAGTTCACTTCGATTATAAACGACGCCGTATCAATAATACTCCACCAATAAGTATGTTAGGGACCCCTGTCCCCTGGCATACGTCTGCTAAATATTTAGGTGTCACCCTTGACACGAGGCTCACTTTCGAGCCTCACGTCTAAAGAGTAACCCGTCTAGCACGTTTTTATCTGGCTGGGCTCAACAGTATATTGGGCCGATGTAGTAAAATGTCCCTCCGAAATAAGCAAACCCTTTATAAGGTATGTATACGACCGGTAATGTCTTACGCGGCCCCTATATTTGGCACGCTAGCCCCAAAATTATTAATGAACTTCAAATAGTTCAAAACTTCTTCTGTCGTCGAGCTACGAACGCACCTTGGTACGTCTGTAATGCCGACCTCCATCGGGACTAAAAAAATCCCAACAATACAAAAATTCTTTAAAAAAACTCTCTGAGAATTTCTTCAAAGCCTCAAAGTCGCATTCCAATAAACTTATTAGTGAGGCAGCTATTATGCAGCCCCACCCCCTCTCGCTATCGAGTCCGCAGGCCGAGAAACTCCCTCTCGGACCCGCGTAATAAACTTTCAAACGACCTGAACTGCCTCCTGGCGGCTCAGGCCAACTCATAATAAAAACTTTCATAATTAATTTGCCTTAGTAGGCTCTCCCTCAGCTGCTCGTAGCCGCCTGCGCTCCCTTCTTCCAAAAGAGGGTCGCTTCCGATCCGGCATAAGAAGCTTAAACACCTGGTTGCCAGTCCCCACAGGCGGCTTTTAGCGGGTATCACTTAGGTCCCACGTAGGTAGATACAGTGAGTCCCGCATTACCACGACAGACCGGCTGTCTTGGTATGCATAAATGCATTTTCCGCCTCCCTACGTAAAGGGTAGCCCTTTTTCCAATTGCTGCTGGGCGCAAAAAAAAAGTATTAAAATCTTAATTATTATAAAAATTTCATTAGATTTCTGCTTATATATTGTGTGTTGTTATAAACTATATCGAGGTAGTAAATGTACTGTTCGTGTGAACTTTGAAAGTGTATTTGGTCAAAATCTGCGTCTTCTTTATCGTTTCCTCTTTTTTTATCAATCATCTAGACAATTATTATTATAAACAGTAAACTGTAACCTGTGTATATTGAGAATTATGTAACTGTCTTATAAAGGGAATAAACATTGAAACAGTGAACAGCGAGTAATTTGTTATCACCAATTTCACTACACTGGTGGTCCCGGAAGTTTGGACGCTAGATAAAATAGTTCATCAAAAGCTCATAACTAGCAATGGCAAACACCAACGACACTAATAAAGCAGAAGAAAGTAGCTTATTTTGACCTTCCGATGTTTGTCGCGTCAGAGTACCCCAGCCCACGTTTTGACCAGAAAAACCAGGCGTATGATTCGCGGAAATAATAACTGATCGGGGAAAGCAGTTTGATTCATCGCTTTTCAAATATCTTTCAAACTCTATAGGTTTCAAACACAAGAAAACAACTGCTTATCACCTTGTATATAAAGAAATGGTAGAACGAATGCACAGGCAGTTAAAATCGGCTTTAACTTGTAACAAACTGGTATGTACTTCGCAGAGAGTAAAGAAAATATTCAAAAGTTTTCTAAGTGTCTATCGCGTCTATTTTTTTCAGTAGTTTACGATCTGATCAGTGTTGATGAGGCCTATAGATCATTCCATAACTTGTTAACTCTATTTCATGGACTGTGATTTCCTTTTATTAAATTTTTACTACTAATTTTTCCTTTTTTTATTTCTTTTTATTCAATAACTAGGATCCTTCTAAAACCACAAAATATTGCCCAGTTATACTGTTGTTAAATATATAAATTTAATGACCATAAAAAATATACAGATATAGTTAAAACTCTGCCTATATAATATAAAAAAATCGTTTAGATTTGGAGGAAGATACATAGAAAACGAGATAATGATTTTGGAAAATTTTCGTAAGTATAATGATTTCAAGCTGCAATTATACCTCCTAGGTTGTCTTGCTGGGTTATTCAAGCGCAGTACGTTAAAAATCATATTTTTCGAACCTTTGTGGTGGAAGTTTTTCTTCAAATTTATATCTGATCACCGCTGAAGTACCCTTAAGTTCTCTATTTGAGAAAAGCATCATTAAAATCGGGTCACAATTGAGAAAGATATCGCGTAACATATTTGTACATACAAAAAAAAAGAACTTACACTCGAATTGAGATTCTCCCCCTTTTATTGTAGTCGACTAAAAATAACCAGCGATCTATGAAATAATTGCTCATAGAATTATTTGTTCAATTCACAATATTTTTTCTACATATATCTATCTGTGGTCTACTGGGTAATTTCAATATTTTCTTACCAATTATATTACCAATTTCATAAACCAGGAGCTGCTAAAATTTACCATTTTACTGCTACTCAGCGACTCAAGATTATATCATCTGCATATTAGAATCTATTTAGGATCGATAAATACAGGTATATAAACATAAACTTAACAGCGCATATTTCAAGAAGTTAAATGACTTTTTAGATAACACAAAAGCCATATATAAAACCGTGGTAGCACAACTTAAGGACGAAGCGTTCGCCGTAAGTTTAACTGTACTCGGGCAACCCAGGTTCTTCACCACCAGCGCCAATGAAAGTGGGCGGGTTCCGAATCTCACAATTGCAATACCGATAAAGTAGTCAAATTTTTGTCAAACATTTGTATACAACCGAGTTAAGGACGATCATTTCAATATCACATAAAAATGATAGTCATTAAAATTATGTCCGTATTATTTCATGCAAAAATGCTTTTTTAATTAGTATTCATTGTACATTGTGGTCTTGGAATATCTCGGAAATAATTCGTTCTATCAAATTTTCTGAGTGTATATATTATAAGAAACGGTTAAAAAAGGAAACGGAGGCCTTATTTTTAAAATGGCTGAAAATTTGATAGTATAATATATAGTATCTTTGTCTTGATATTCTCATAATCATCTTTTTATATCATTACACCAGCACATGTTCATTCATTTATTCTTCATTACAGTCTATTAAATTTCTGCTCAAATTTAAACTCCCACAGATTACCTATAAATGGGGATATTTGCCATAGTTGCCACGCTTTGCAGGTGAGTATGCAACTAAAGTCTTTATTTTCTAGTTCTTTTTAAAGCTGTGGTAGCTCAAGGGCTAAAAGCTCGCTGTAAATTTTACAGTACGCGAACAACCCTGATTTGATCCCTGCCGTCACCAATGAAATTGGTAATTGCAATTTTAAGTGCTGATTTAATACGTACTTGGCAGTGAAGGAAAACATCGTGAGGAAATCTGCATGTCTGGGAAATAAGAAATAACATATTTCGAAGACATGTGAAGTTCACCAACACGCACTAGGGCAGCGCGAAGCACATTTCCTTGTCGTAAAATCCTCTCAAAAATAAAAGAAAGCCTGTGCCCAGCTATGGGGTGTATAAAGGCTATACCTTAAACTTTTTTAGTAGACGCTGCTGCCCATCTCCAAGTATTTTTTTCCATGTAATGGCTCTTACGACACCCGTGGAACAATAATATTATGATTATAAATGCAACACAAGTTGTAAAATATTTAGATATATTCAAATGCTATAATATAATAGCTATATAATATAATAATAATAAATTGGGGAGTGCTTTTAGCCAGGATGGAAGATGTGATTTAGATGTGGACAGGCGTGTCGCTGCCGGGAACAAAGTCAATGGTGCCCTGACTGCGTTAGTCAAAAGGCAAGGCGTAGTGAAGAGTGCACGCCTTGCAATACATAACGCAGTGTTGGTACCGACTTTGTTATATGGCAGCGAAACCTGGGTGTACCAGAAGAAGCATAAAAGCAAGTTGAATGCAGTGGAGATGCGATCTCTTCGTAAAATGTGCGGCGTTACCATGGCCGACCGAAAGCGAAACGAAGAGATTCGCAATATGGCAGGTTTGAAAGATGACCTTATCACAAAAATTGATAAGGGCGTGCTTCGATGGTTTGGGCACGTTGAGCGAATGAGTGAAGACCGAATGGTGAAGAAAATATATAGCGCGAAAGTTAATATTAAAAGGTGTCGAGGTAGACTGAGACTAACTTTCGAAGACCATGTGAGCAAACTGCTCGAAGAGGGGAGGGTCAAGAGTACTCGGATACCTAGACGTGCATGTATGAAGAAGATAATGAATCTGAAAGAAGCGAAAGAGGTATGTAAGGATCGTGACACTGGCGATCTGTTCTCTCTGGCTACCCCGTCAGGGATTGTGCGTGAAGATAAGTAAAGTAAAGTAAGTATTAATAAATTATATTATTTATTATTACACACGTACATAGTGTTCGTTTCAAAATCACGTTACGCTGTTTTGATCAGATTTCTTTATATCATATATCAAAAGTTTTGTCCTCAAAAAATATCAAATAAGGGTAAAACGGGACGTGAGAAAATTGTACACACGTCACAAAAGTATTCAAGTATTAAAGCCTTTGAAATTGTATATTTGATACGCTACACGCTAAAATTTTATTTAAACTTATAAAACGCAGTTCTTGATTTCAATATAATAAAATATTTTTTTCTTTTTTTATTTCTTTTTCTTTATCTACTGGACTTCTCTCGATTATACGAGTAGCTTATTTAAATTCCTTTAATTAAAATATGCGGAAAAATTAATAATTAAATGGAAAACTTAATACTTTTTTCATAATTTTATTTTTGTAAGAATATTGCGTAATATCTTCGCTAATTCTTAGTTTTAACTTGTACATAAAATGGTGAGTAATAAAATCATTTCCAAAAAAAATCGATCGATTAAAATCGGTGCTAAGCTAATATACAGTTTTTATGATTTTCGTTTGTTATCAGAACGATGCTGATGCTCATCTCCTTTTTCATTAATCTCTAACTGCGACTACTTTTTTATTTACGCTATTAAATATTGCTAAAGTCGTTGTGTTCTTTATGCTGAATTTGACTGCCTCGACCAAGATATCGCGCAATAAATATACCATGTTTTTTTTAAAGTAGTTGTTGTATATATTTAATTTATATTTCGGCACGGCAATATGCGTGGTAATATTCAACATATTACCAAAATATTAATAAAATATAAAATTAAGAACTTGTATTTTAATAAATAAAAATATAAAATAAATGATACCTAGGAGCATCACAGATAAATCAATTAATACATGTTGATTTTTAAAATCTTATTTATTACATTTGAAAATTATATTATGCAGTTTAAGCTGTGTTGCTGCAGGCCAACATTTTTTGTATAAAAAAAGTATTTTTTTCTTTATATTGTAATTTTTTAATTTAATTTATTCAATAGAAAACTACGTCATGATTGCAATAATAGAATACAAACTTTACTTATTCTAAAATTAAAGTTAATTACAGTTTTCTTACTTAAAGATTTTACTTAAGAGTACTAGCAAAAAGGTTAATTGTAAATATATATAATATTTGTAGTGTTTATTTCTGTGTGTGTGTCTGTGTTTGTGTGTGTGTGTATGTGTGTGCATGTGTGCGTGTGTGCGCGTGTGTGCGCGGTGTTTGCGAGTGTGTGCGCGTGTGTATGTGTGTGTGGGGGGGAAGTATGTACGTGTGTAGTAAAATGCTTTAAATTTTTATTATTGTTATGACATTATGGGTGAATTGAGCCGTAGTAGCTCAGATGGTTAGCGCTCGCTTTAAGCTTCACAGTACTTGAGCAACCCGGGTTCGATCCCCGCCGGCACCAATGAAATTGTTAATTACAATTTTTAGTGCTGATTATTTTTATTCTACTCTCGTGCTTCTTCTGCCACACCCAACTTTCACTACCATACATTAAAGTAGGGACTAACACAGCATTGTGAATTGCCATACGTGTATTTTTGGACACATTCTGACTTCTCACAATAGGGCTACGAGCCCCATTCACTCTATTTCCTGCGTTCACTCGTCATTCTATATCCTTATCATATCTATCATCCCCGCTAAATACACATTCCAAATACTCAAACTCATCTACTTGCTCAACCAACTCCCCTTCTATCTGGGGGCTCGGCAGTGGCCCCCCCAAGTCGAGCAAAAATGCGGCACGGCCGTACCATCCTATTCTCGAAGCAATTCAAGCCATTTTCGGAAATAGATTGACTTGGCCATCACATTTCATGTGTTCAATGTATCTGTCAAGTAATACATATTACAATAAATTACATTGTTTAGTGCGATTGCCAAGTCAATTTATTTATTAAAAACTTAAAAGATTTTTGATATTGATATTGTCACTATAAGATTTTGTTAGGTTAGCTAATTACGTAATTATTTAAGACGGAAGGACCCTTAAGTAGGGACTGAATAAATTAACCGACTTGGTATTACATGGGTCTCACAACTTTTTCCGGTAGAAGAACTGATTTGCGAGACTCGGCTTTTTTACAAGTTATGTTTTTGAAGGCATCTCAATTCTTTTTGTAGATAGTTATATCTAGGTACCTATCTTCACCTATTATTCCATTATATTATACATATATAGGTACACTGATTCATTTACTGCAAATGTAACTTTATTTATTTATGCAGTTGGTGTATCTCAAAAACTGGACCGAAATTGCAAAATGATTTAATATTTCCTTGATTTATATATTAAACAATGATTGTGTTCCAAATTTGAAGCTTCTATGTCTGCTAGAAGTGCCTTAGAGTTTTGATGATCATGGTCATCTGTGTATACTGCTTCCACAGTTGATGAAAAAGTCGACTTCTTTAACAGTAACATATTAGGATTGTATAATCAACATGCTCCTAAACGTGTCGTTCGACTTAAGCGTCCTCCTGTTCCATGGATCACGACTGGGGTAAGAATGGCTATGGCAAAACGCGACAGAATGTTTCGCGCTTTTAAGAAGAATCGCACTGATCTAAAGTGGCAGGCATGTAAAACTGCGAGAAATCAATGCAATCAGATGGTGAGAGCTGCTAAACGCCGATATATCCACGAACAAGTACTTAATTCATCTTCGGCTGATATATGGAAGTTTCTCAAAACGCTTGTATATGGAAAATCGCAATTTGACTATAATAGCATAACCTTTTCTCCTGACGATTTTAATCGTCATTTTCTGTCTTCTCAAGCAGTTTCTGATATTTCTAGAGCTAATGCTATCTCATTTATATCTTCCATGCCTCCTTATTCTCACGAAACTTTCACTTTTTCTCCTGTAGACGAAGGCGAGATACGGAAAGCACTTTCTTCTATTAAATCGAAAGACATTGGTTGTGATGATGTGAGTAGGGTAATGGTTATGCACGTGTTGGATGCTGTTTTACCCGTGATAACTCATATCATTAATTTTTCGCTGATGATGATTATTCCCATTCCTAAATCCAGCGATTGCAACGCTATGTCCAATTTCAGACCAATTTCTATTCTGTCTTTTCTCTCTAAGGTTCTGGAAGCTGTTGCTCATAAACAGATTTCTTCTTTTGTTTTTCAAATAATATTCTTTCTCCTTATCAGTCGGGTTTCCGCCCTGGTCATTCTACTACTACTGCTCTTCTCAAGGTGACGGAAGATGTTCGAGAGTGGATGGAAAAATCAAAACTGACCGTCCTCATCTTAATTGATTTTTCTAACGCATTTAATTCTGTTGATCATTATATCTTGTTGGCCCTTCTTTCTCATTTGAATATCTCGTCTTCAGCTCAGGAATGGTTCTCATCATATCTTCGAGGGCGCCAACAGGCCGTGCGCACTGGACATAATATTCTATCTGACTGGTGTGATGTGTCTACTGGCGTCCCTCAAGGCGGTATAGTCTCTCCTCTTCTGTTTTCAATTTTTATCAATCTCAACACATTAAATCTCAAATGCTCTTACCATCTGTATGCTGATGATGTGCAGTTATATGTGCAAGTGGAACCCTCAAACATTTCTAATGCTATCTCATTATTGAATGATGACTTGAAATGCATATCCGAATGGTCCACTGTGTATGGCATAAACGTGAACCCATCTAAGTGTCAAACAATAATCTTAGGTAGCCCACGATTATTATCGAAAGTAGATATTCCCACCGTACCATCAATTATGTTTAAAAATAATGTCATACCATTCTCTCCTTATATAAAGAACCTTGGTCTGTACGTTGACGGTTGCTTAACATGGAACAAACATATACAGGAGGTGAGTCGCAAAACTACTGGAACTTTGCGATCTCTATATCGATTAAAAATTTTTCTTCCCACCAATACTAAGATTTTATTTGTCCAGTCACTTATCTTACCGATTATTGATTATGTCGATGTGTGTTGCTCAGACCTGTCTCAACATCATCTTAATACATTGGATCGTCTACTTAACAATTGTATCAGATACATTTATGGTCTCCGTAAATACGACCATGTATCTTCTTTTCGTGCTCAGCTAAATTGGCTGCCTATCCGTCAGCGCAGACATGTCAGAATGCTCTGCACCATTTTCACGATTCTGAACGATCCATGTGCTCCCGAGTATCTGAAATCCAAATTTCAATACCTAAGAGATTCTCATAATCGCTCTCTCCGTTCATCGGCTAACCTTAAGTTGCTCACTCCTTTACACCGTACTGGTTATTTATCTCATTATTTCGCCCTCACGGCCATCAGACTCTGGAACGACATCCCTCTTGAAATTAAAAAAGCTTCCAACAAGTTTCTTTTTAAAAATCAAGTCCGTAAGCATGTGAAAAATTGTTGCAAGTTTGAACTAACATAGCTTTTATTTTCTTACTCATATGTATATTTCATATTTGTTCTGACATAGATAATATTTATATGTATTGTGTATATATGTAGTGTATGCGTGTATATGTGTATGTATGTATTTAAATATGTATATATTGTGTGTATTTAAGTATATATGTCTATGTATGTGTGTGTATATTTATAATTATATGTATATATGTATATACAATTTCTTTTCTTTTAGCGCTTTCTATTTTGATTACTGCTGCACCGCTTCTTGTTTGTATATCTCTGTTTAGCCTAATGGTTGACTGGGAGAGAATGCCCTATGGCATTAAGTCCGCCATATGTACAACTTTGTACATGAAAGCTTAAATATATAAGTAAATAAATATTTGAAACATACCGAGTATATACAATACTCACTTGATTAAAATTCAGGCTTCTAGTTTTATCCGCAACGAAGTTATAGGGTTTCGAAAATGGCCTGAACTGCTTCCAGAAAATGATGGTACAGCCGTGCCGCTTTTTTGCTCAACTTGACGGGGGCACTGCCGTGCCCCCAGATTGACTTGGCAATCGCAATAAACAATCTAATTTAATAATACAATATGTATTAATTGTGAGATAAATTGTGTTTTCATGCGATGGCCAAGTCAATCTATTTATTAAAAACATAAAAGATTTTAAATATTGTTATGGCCACTATAAGATATTGTTAGGTTAGCTAATTACGTAATAACTTAAAACAGAAGGACCCTTAAGTATGGACTGAATAAATTAACTGACTTGGTATTACATGGAACTCACAACTTTTTACGGTAGAAGAATTGAGTTGCGAGACTTGTTTTTTTTTTACAAGTTATGTTTTTGACGGTATTCTTATTTCACATATAGTTTTATTTTCTTTCCTTTCAAACCCCATAACTTTCGTGTTACTTGTGTTCATATTCATTCCTTTTCTTTTAATATCCAGTTCATAAATGTAACCATCATTTGCAACTCGGCCGCCGACGATGCAAATATGACTTGATTAATCGGCGTACAAAAGGCATTTGACGGTTATCTCACCCATTATTAACTCACATTCTTCTACTTTCAAATTTTCCAACCAACTGTCCATAAATAGGTTGAACAGTCACAGGAAAGCCACAAAGCCCTGTTTGGCACTTTTATGAATGCCAATCCAGTCCAAACAGATCCCGTTGATCCTGACACAACACTTACGTCTCTTTTATTTTATTCTCATCACAACACGTTGGCCGTATATGAAAACAATAATAGCCGTCACGAATTGTGCAAATAAGATAACGATTCTGTTAGCAAATACATACACAAAAATACATAAATAAAAAACAATGGATGTCAATACCTTTTGCAAACGACATTGTTTGTTTACGACATTATTTACATTCCAACCATCATTACAGCCTTCCATAATTCCACTGCTGAACATAGGCCTTCCCCAAGGAATGCCACAAAGCACGGTCCTGAGCCACCTGCATCCATCGACTTCCTGCATGTCTTACCAGGTCGTCACTCCATCTCATGGGGGTCGCCCTACACATCGCCTACCGGTACGAGGCTGCCACTCAAGAACCTTTCTTCCCCATCGGTTGTCGGTTCTTTGAGCCATATGGCCGGCCCACTGTCACTTCAGCTTACTAATCCGTTGGGCTATTTCTTTTTTGACATTTATATTTCACATTCTAACCTTGTTACTAATAAATATGAACTCCAGTTTTATAGCTCGCCATACGAAAGAGCAGCAATATGCCGCATTTTAAGCTTGTATTCTGTAAGAGCGGGGTCTTTCCCCGGTTATTCACTGCTCACTGCAGAGCTAACACAGCAGTAGCGTAATTCTATTAAAGATTCAGTGAACAGACCCAAAAAAATATCCACAGAAAAATAGTTGTATGAAACAGAAACATAATAAGAAACTTTTTTATTAAATATAAAGTATAAATAATACTTACTTGTTATTTAAATCAGCCTTTTCTTTAACTACTACTCGTTTGAAAAAAACCTCTGTTCTGGAAAAAAACAGCAAGAAACCCAGCGGGACGTTTTTTTTTTAAATTAATGATTATAATAATGTATGTTACACAATTAACAACACAAAACAAATTAGATATAGAATGGTAGCGGTCACCTCATTCCCAGGGGTTATTATGTATACTATTAAAATAAAGCGGAAGAGTTTTTTTGTTTTTTTGTTTGTTTAAACACACTAATATCTAGAACCACCCGTCCGATTTGAAAAATTCTTTTTGTATATTATAGCCAGATTCATGTGGAATAGTAAAGACTATCTAGCATTAAGCTATATTACTCAGCTTGCCTTAAATATGGATATTTGTTAATCAAGTCAGAAGAAAAAGAACTCCCGAAATGATTTATCCGCGTACGCTGGTGTTATCGTTAGGGATACGTAAATACAATGTTCTAGAAAAATATAGACCTTTACTCCGTCTAAAAAAAAGTTCGCGATACCATATGTCTATTTCTTATATATGTAGAAAGGGTAATTGAGTATAGTACGGAGACAGATTTTTACAGTTAGGAATAATAATTAATTCGTTTACACGAATTAATTATCCAACGAGTCGAGGATAAGCTAGTAACGGAATACGACAAGCGCACCGTTCCACGTCAGAGCCAAGACTGTCTTAACGGTGGCCGCTCCGTCCGTTTTATACAAGCAGAACGGGCGGCACCGCAGGTGCAATGCCGCAAGTGTGCGGTACACGTGTCTTTTACAAGAATTCTGTCTAACTGCACCGACGGCTACCGCGCCGCACGTGCAATGGTGCTGGTCCCGTCACGGCCATAGTGACATTCGTGCGTCCTCGCACGCGCTCCATCACAATTTTAGTTATCTGTAGACAAAAAAAAACATCGTTCGACTATCCTGACATAACAGCGTCTGGTCCGGTCTATATTGACCCTTCAGACTTGGGTGACAATCAGTTTTGATCCGGCAGTAAGCCCTACAAAACTTTAATCAACTTTATGCGAGATCGGAACGATTAGTCTGTAGCTTTTCTATTTTCTTTTTTTTTTCAAGTACTGTTTTTGCTAGTCCGGAATCACTATTCCCTATAGCCATATCATTGGACCGGCACAAAGCCCTGCAATGATAGTAAGAACTATTTTTTTTTCTTACTCTCTTTTTTTTTTCAAGTACTATTTGCTAGTCCGGAATCACTATTCCCTGTAGCTATATCATTGGACCGGCAAACGCCCTGCAATGATAGTAAGAACCAATTTTTTTCTTACTCTCTTTTTTTTCAATTCAATATAGAACAGGTACAGACCAACCATACCGCAAACATGTACCTGTCACAATCACACAAAAGTGTATCGTGAGGGACGTAGTGACACGATAACACCTAAGTATGTAAATCAACAGCAACACGACACATCCCAGTGCAGCACAGACCAGCCTTCCTGCAACTCCATGTTCCTATCCTGCACAAGAATAATTACTTAACTAGAGTGTTGCATCGTCTCTAGTATTTTCTAGATGCACAGACACGGCTACCTCTGACTGTCGCACGTCCTCGTGCGGTTGATGAACAGCATACGGTCTATCAGTTATCACCACCTGCTAACAGATATTAGCTCTTGTTAAATATTACAACGGTCGACCATCCCAGACTTCATTAAAGTCATGAACGCGCCGATATGGCTACCTTCAGACAAACGCACTCCAACTTTTTGTTCTGCTGCGTTCGTGCTACAATCGCGCCAGCAAGCCGTTGCGCCGTAGCCGTACTAGCTCTAGCGAATCGTTGCACTGCTTTGTAAAATTAAAAGAAATCGAGATAAATGTATTGCGAACCATGGAATTCCGAGCTTCCAAAATTCATCACATATTCTCTTAAGAAACGGCAACAGTATGACATTTGAAAACATTGCAAAAAATAACAGAAACTATGTGTAAAGGCAAATACCACAACATTTCAAAGGGAAGGAGGTAACTGCGCAAAATCTACGAAAGCCGATTTTAGATGTCCATTTACAGCGCCAAAGCACCATTTGTTCGGCGGCCGCTTAATTTGCTTTGCCGTAAGATCAGCCGATATGTTACCGGCTGTAGCGGTGTAGGCTCAATCTTACCAGCGCTCGGCTGGTCAGGTACATGTTTGATTAGCCGTCACAACATCTTCCTCATTGATCATTGTTGTAGAGACTTCTACGAATTCCTCGACATCAAACCCCAATCTTGTCGACGACACAGTATTCGGAGCAATTTGCAACACTGATCAACACATTAGAACACAAAAATGTCACTTACTATTTTCAATTCATAGCGTGTTAAAGTTAATCCTTTATTTTGAACTTCAAAATATAGCAAATGATAATCATGTTTCGCGTGAACTATCAAATTACAACAAAACTTGAACAAGTTAATTAGAAAGCCTCCAATATTTCTTTCGAAATTTGTTAACATATTTAGGTACGTCAAGAAATAATGAAAACACTTGCGGGTACTTTTAATACAAATCGAACAAATTAAAAAAAAAATTGGCTTACATAATTTCACTTTATCTTTTCTCTACACTTTAATGATACGAAAATATCGTAAGTAGCATAGCAAATTTCATTACGGTATTTAACATAAAAACAGATTCATCAATGCAGAATGCATTACAGTATTCCACAAATGTAATAATCCTTATTCGAAGATTATATGTGGGCGAAAAATGGGGACTTTATCCCACTTCTGATGTAGAAAGGGTAATTGAGTATAGTAAGGAGACAGATTTTTACAGTTAGGAATAATAATTAATTCGTTTACACGAATTAATTATCCAACGAGTCGAGGATAAGCTAGTAACGGAATACGACAAGCGCACCGTTCCACGTCAGAGCCAAGACTGTCTTAACGGTGGCCGCTCCGTCCGTTTTATACAAGCAGGACGGGCGGCACCGCAGGTGCAATGCCGCAGGTGTGCGGTACACGTGTCTTTTACAAGAATTCTGTCTAACTGCACCGACGGCTACCGCGCCGCACGTGAAATGGTGCTGGTCCCGTCATATATAAGCCATAATTTGGTATTTTGTGACAAAAAGATATTGAAAATTTAAAAGTGATTTATGAACGTTATTATTAGGCATGGTCTATTAATCCTTACGAACGAAAGATACTTCATCATCAAGACAGTTTTATGAAGATAAACTTTGTTCAGTATACCATGTTATTTGGACGCATAGTTAAAGAGATAATGTAAAATTAATAAAATTCAATACTTGGCTGGGCGCGCGAACGACGCTTAAACCCCAGCCGTTATAAAATGCTTGAACTAGGTCATGTCGCGCACCTCGGACACGTGATGACGCGGGTGAAACCGCGGGGCACAGCTAGTCATCCATAAATTCCTTAATATTAGAATAATCTTTTTCATACAAACTTAGTTTTTGAACTTTCAGCATGTGGTTTGTGTATTTTCTGGGATTTTGTTGTAAAAGCGTATACATCGACCCAAGAATGAATTACTGACTCGTTGAAGTTGAGTTACTGGTACTACTAGCTTGTGTCTGTTCCTAGTATTTACAGAATGAATATCACTTGTTTTTTAAATTTACTTATATTTTTTATGTAAAGATAATGCATTTTCATAAATCATAGATTGCTCTTATGGCCCTCTTCCGTAAAACAAATAAAATTTAAGTATCATTCGCGTGTCCCCGCAGAAAAATACTATACGAAATTATGCTATGGGAATAGCTAAAGTAAACTAGTCTAGCTGTTTTAACACTGGTATGATTTCTAATCTTTTTTACAGCATATGTTGCAGAACTAAGTTTGCTTGCTAGTTTTGATATATGGGGGCCCCGTCGAAGCTTCGCGTCTTGTGTGATTTCAAGGAAAATGGTATTACATATATTAGTATTTTTAAATGTTTGGCATTTGGAGTCATGAATTTCATACATTTCGTTTTAGTGCCATTTAAATGCAAATAATTAACATTAAATAAATCAACTAATTTAGATATAGCATTATTTACTTCGTCATATTTTAGTAATTTTCGTTTTAATTTAAAAATTAAAATAGTGTCATCATAAAATAATAATATAATATCATAAATATTATATATATTATCTCCTACTAATTTTTAATTTTACAATTGAGAAGGAAAACAGGCATAATTAGAAAGGCAATATAGGGTAGCGGTAATTATTACACCACACACTTTAGGGTCAAGTTCATTGTTAAGGATTTTTTGTATTGTTGTTTTGAAAAATAAATCTAATATAAAATATTTAAATGCAAAATAGTTAAATGTATTCTGTGCGCGCCTAATGTTCGGGCTAATATCATTTTTGAGTTTTGGTAAAGAAGCTCTTCTATCTACGTAATTGAATTGAACTCTAAAAGCCAAAACACACGATGCTCCACTATTTTATTTTAGGAATGTCTGATACCACATAATATACTTCCAATCCTTTCAACTCTATTACTAAGTATTCTATGTATCTATAAGTCATCTAAACGATGTCGCTCAGACGTCTCCTTCTCAGAAGATCATACATGTACTATGGTTATTGAAATTCGTAGTTGAGACTCGTAAGGCACTGAAGGAATTCGTTTTCACATTTACTTTATAAGAAGGCATACTATAGACGTATATCACGTAGTATCGGCTACGTGCAGTAAGTTAATTTAAAAACACGGATTTCAGATCAATGCACAAAACATTTTACTCAAGAAAATATAGAAATACAAAACAAAATTACACCCAGCGACTTGCCCAGCTTTGCATGATTGAAATCTATTAAAGTGTTATGTTATTTAGATTTAAAAGCATCATTAAAGACTTATGAGGAATTTAGTGCCCAAAAAAATAGGTTTTCGGACAAAATATAGCCTAGAATTATATATATACATATATGTATAGAAACATAAAAATAACATAATTGAAAAGTATTTATAATTCCGAAAGTCCCGTAAACTTAAATTTTGCATTAAATGGTCTAAGCCCGTAAACACTGAATTCCGTGCGAACCACTCGCCTGCTGCCAGCCCTGAAAAGGATATCTGAGATTCCACCACCACAACACTTCAGATTGGGATTCAGGCGTCTTAGCCAGCGCCTAATGTCTTTTTTATGTTATTTTATACACAGTTTAAACAAGGCTTAACACAGGCACCCCCCCCCCCCCCCCCCCATAAATTGCATTATAGGGGGATTTTGTAATAGTAGTAGTAATAATATTTGTTAAGTATTTATCATTCGGGTTAAAATATTATCCTATTCATCCCTTTAAACTAAAGCTTTTTGTGAGAACACGTTACTTTTCCAATTTAGTTAATGGAAGGGTCTAAAGGGTTCTGTGCAACTTGATTTTATTAGTGAATTATTATTTAATCTTATAACTATGCGTTAACTTAACATTGCGTGTTCATGCTTGGGCTGGTTTGGGTATGAATTAATTTAATTTCATTAACGTGTCTTTTGTATTTAAGTATATTAAACTAAAATAACAACACTGAAACTCACACAATATAAATTTTAATATAACTTAACTTGTTTATATTCACGCCCACCCACGCTCGTCACTCCTTTTGTTTCCTTACCTTACCTTTGTACCAATCCTATTTATAGAAAGAGAATGAGTACAGATAAGCATAATGATCCTAATGGCAATTGGATGCTGAGGCCAATAGACATCTACACCATTTAAAACAAATTATTTGTTGCCCCTGAGGACAAAGATAGAATGCCTCATTTCCAGGAAACTAACGTATCTCCGGGTAAACTATTAACTAATCTGTGTCTCCGGTTCTGAACTAACTGTACAAAACATATTAGCATTAAGCTGCTACTTAAGGCTGGTAGTCTGGGAGAGCGTGGCCCGTCCACAAACGAGCCGACCTATTTCTTTTGCAACCATTATACAGCTGAAGCATATTTCTACAACGTGGAAGCTGATCTCCTTCTGACACACCTCTCTCAAATCTGTCACATTCCATATATTTATGCATACATACTTTAAAGGATTAAATTTTGTCTATCTTATATATTTATGTCTAATTATTTAAATATTTTATTATATCTGGTTCTAATGCGGTTATCATCGATCCCAATACACCTAAAAACTCCAAGTTTAGCCCAAGTCATAGCTCGCTGTATACCCTTAGCAAATATTACATGGAGAAGTAGATTCTCTTACGATGACACTACGCGGAAATAAACTGCGCTGTACTCTTTATTTACGAGACCAACAATAATCAATTCATAAACCCTTCATTAAGTTTTCTCTTGCTAAAACTTTAATAGTGTATGATTTTAATAGACTTTTTTATTTTAATAACTAATCTATAAATTAACTAATTAAATTGGTCTACCTTCTTAAATTAGGGGATCATTGTAGAAGCGTGCTCGTCGCGACCCCTGCCAGCCCTTTTCAGGGCTGCAATTTTACACAGCTGCACACCCATGCCAACGAGGGTTAGAGCGTTCCCCCGGCGACGCACACCAGCTCGTCCCCGTTGGTGTGGAATGCAGCACGCAAAGCGGCGATGGGGACCGCCACCCGTCACGCACAGCCCGACACGGAATTAGATGTCGTGTCTATGTCGGAGACCAAACGGAAGGGCAGTGGTACTGAAGAGCTCCTTGGCGGGGCGTTAGCTCTATGTTCCGGAGTCTCGGAGAGCGAAAACGCCTGCCAGAGAGTGGGGGTGCTGCTGTCGTCTCGGAAGGTTGATGTTATGACTGAATATAAGGTTGTGAACTCAAGACTTCTCTGGGTTCGCTTTAGTATTATTATGTAAGAGAACTTCTAGATTTGTTTAGGGGAAACGAAAAAATTGTTGTGTGTGGTGATTTGAATGGACGGGTTGGTACCGCTCGATCAGGATACGAGTCGATGCTTGGCAAGTTTGGCGATAAAAGGGTTAATGATGCTGGCAAGCTTATACTGACGGTATGCAAGGAAATGGGTCTTCTTGTGACAAACACTATGTTTAATCACAAGAAAATCCATATGTATACTAGAGAAAGAAATAATGAGAGAAGTATGATCGATTTGTTCCTGGTGGATGACCGACTGCGAAAACAGGTGATGGATACGCGAGTGTTCAGGGGGCTGACCTGGAAACGGATCACTAACTAGTGATTACTATATTTAGGGGTCTGTTCGCGGGTTGGCACTACCAGACGGCAGTAACAGAACCACAGTCGGTCTGTCGCATCCGAAGCTGGAAGCTTCAGGAAGCGGGTACTAGGGACAAATATCATGCGAGGGTAGCCGAAAAGCTTGACACCATCGATGGCAAAAAAAATGTGTGGAAAGAATATGGCAGAACCTTAGGGATGGAATGGTAAGTGCAGCGGAAGAAGTGTATGGAACGATAAAAAGAGGTACTAGTAAAAGAAGAGATGCATGGTGGAATTATGAAGTGAAAGAAGCTGTAAAGAAGAAAAAGAAAGCATGGTTAGACTACTTGGTCTCTAGTAATGATAAGGATATGAGAGAAAAGATGAAAGAAAGATATAAGCTGCAGAAAGTTCACACAAAAGCATTGATTGAGGAAGTGCGTGAAAGGTGTAGAATGGAAGCGGACGAAAGGTTGTCGCAGAACTTTAAGGAGAATTCCAAACTCTTCTGGAAAGAGGTTGGAAAGACCCGAAGTGGTGCGACGGCCTTAAGAATGAACAAAGTGCTTTCGAGCACTAATGACGTCCTCTCAGAAAAATCGGACGTCATGCAGCGATGGAGCGAATTTTATAAAGAAATGTATGCGTGTGATGATCTTAGTGAGGGATCCGGGGGTGACGCCCTGACTGCTACGCCAGACTCGGACCTCGATGACTCTCAGCTCATCAGTATGAAAGAGATTGAACGTGTGATTCGAAGTATGAAATGTGGTAAGGCTGCGGGACTAGACAGAGTTACTGCTGAAATGGTCAAGTATGGTGGGCGTCGCGTCTGGGACAGCTTTCATCTGCTGTGCAATTTGTGGTGGCGGACGGGGGATGTCCCGGATGATTGGCGATCCGCAGTCATTGTGCCTTTATATAAAGGTAAAGGTTCACATTTTGACTGCGGGTGCTATCGGGCGATCAGCTTGACCAGTTTAGCAAGTTAAGTTTACTCGAAGGTTTTGACACGTAGGATGCAAGAGAAATCGGTAAGATTTCTATGGGAGGCACAGTGCGGATATAGATCTTGAAGAGGATGCACGGATCAAGTGTTTTCTTTTCGCATGATCATGGAGAAGCTTCTGGCTGCTAACCAAAAGATTTTCTGTGCTTTTGTGGATCTTGAGAAAGCATTTGATAAGGTTGTAAGGAAGAAAATGTGGGAACTGTTGCCGGGGTATGTTGTGGATGGGAGATTGCTAAGGGCTGTGCAGTCACTTTACTGGGAATGTAAAGCCTATGCACGGGTAGGGCATGACCTGTTACCCATGTTAGCGTCCAAGCGGGCGTAAAACAGGGTTGTGTCATGTCTTCCTGGCTGTTCATACTGTACCTCGACAGCCGTTTACAGAAGCTGAAATATAGCTGTTTGGGTGTGAAATTGGGTGAAATTAAAGTAAATTGTCTGCTGTATGCTGATAGTGCACTGCTTATTGCACCATCAGAGGTAGAACTGCAGGCATTAGTCACGTGTATGAAAGAGGAATGTGAAATTAAAGGTCTCAGTTTGAATGCTAATAAAACTAAGGTTCTGGTATTTGAAAGGGACGAAGAGAGAACGAAGTGTGAAATATGGGTAAATCAGGAATGTCTAGAACAGGTAGATGAAATTGTATACTTGGGGAATGCTTTTAGCCGGGATGAAAGATGTGATTTAGATCTGGACAGGCGTGTCGCTGCCGGGAACAAATTCAATGGTGCCCTGACTTCGTTAGTCAAACGGCAAGGTATAGTGAAGATTGCACGCCTTGCAATACATAACGCAGTGTTGGTAACAACTTTGTTATATGGCAGCGAAACCTGGGTATGCCAGAAGAAGCATAAAAGCAAGTTGAATGCAGTGGAGATGCGATCTCTTCGTAAAATGTGCGGCGTTACCATGGCCGACCGAAAGTGAAACGAAGTTTGAAAGATGACCTTATCACAAAATTTGATAAGGGCGTGCTTCGATGGTTTGAGCACGTTGAGCGAATGAAAGAAGACCAAATGGTGAAGAAAATATATAGCGCGAAAGTTAATATTAAAAGGTGTCGAGGTAGACCGGGACTAACTTTCGAAGACCATGTGAGCAAATTGCTCGAAGAGAGGAGGGTCAAGATTACTCGGATACCTAGACGTGCATGTATGAAGAAGATAATGAATCTGAAAGAAGCGAAAAAGGTATGTAAGGATCGTGACACTTGGCGATCTGTTCTCTCTGGCTACCCCGGATTGTGCGTGAAGATAAGTAAGTAAGTAAGTACCTTCGTAAATTATTAAAAAGCTCTTATTTTCCTTATATGTTAACTAAAGATATTTTATTATGTCGTGGCTAGATCGTAGAATTGATCTTAGCATAAAGTTGTCGAAAATTTCGCAAATGGTGGCAAGTCGTTAAATTCAAGACGTTGAACATATCATAATACAGATTGATCATTACAGTAAGTAGAGATCGCTTGATGATATCAACAACTAAACGCAACTTGCTATTTAATAATGTGTTCACATGCGGAAAAATATTCTAGTAGTAGATGACTTTTTAAGAAATAAATATTATTTGTATTTGCTAAGATTTCTTTTTAATAAAGCTGAACTAATAAACCACCCTACCACCTGATGGAAAGTAGCTTCTGCAGTTCATAGACACCTGCAGCCAACTTCATACAGTGAAGCACAGATACGTTGTCACCTATCAGTACTAAAACGGAATGCCTCATGGCTTTTAATTGTATAACTGGCGCCTTTTACTATTTAAACCAGAACACACACACACACACACACATACACACACACACACACACACACACACACACACACACACACACACACACACACACACACACAAGCACTTTTTCAAGACAGGAATAGTTAGAAGGATATCGAACTGCGGAGAGCTGTAAAACAGTGTGACGTTATATCCACAAAACTATTCACCATTACACTGGAAGACATTTTCAAGCTACTGGACTGGAAAACATACGATACCTACCAATAAGGACTTCCTGGTAGAAAATAATCCTTCCATCTAGTGGTAAGCATAAAATAGGTATTTAAAAAATACTTGATCTATAGTCGAAACCTCCAAGTTACAATAAAATGCCAAAATTACAGAATATGATAGGTTAATTGGTAAATATAGCGTCAGACCAGCGTAAAATAGCAGCTTAACGCTGCTGTGTTTCGTATGGTGTGTGTAGAGAACTGGAGACCCTTTTTACTGGAAATGAGGCATACCATCTTAGCCCTCACGGGTGACAACGCATCTACATTTTGAATTATAATAGGGGATAGATGTAGATGTCTATGGGACGCAGCAACCATTTACCATCAGGTGGACTGTGTGCTCGTTTGTCACCATTATCTTATAAAAAAAAGACAACATGCAAAATTGATGCCAATATTATATGCCACTCTTTCCACTTTGAGCACACAGTTACATGAGAGCAAACGAAACCCTCATTAGAAGTATTGCTATTCCAAATCGCAATTCTATGGCGTTCCACACCAAACTTACTCAACACATTATGCATATACTTCCCGAAAAAGAGATGCGTCTGAAAACAAATAATAAAAGAACGCATTATTTTCCCATTATTGCCGCATGTAGGTCACGTCACTGAATCGATAACGTAGAACGAAATACTTTGAATACGGAATTAAGATATTTTAATTTTTAGATTGGAATATGATAATTAAGCACGTTATAATATTAAGCCTCATTAAAAAAAAGTTTCTTTGCGATTTGCCTTTTATTTGCCTTTCAAACTTCTTGAAATATCCGTCATTTAAAAAAATATTTGGACAACTATATGTATAAATATAATGAGTGACAGAGCCGTGCTATAGCTATATAATAGTTGTAGTACGAGTGGGTCAGCTTAACCTGGGAAGGATAATGCTCTCACAGAATATCAGCGTAAAATAGTAGCTTAATGTTGCCATGTTCGTATGGTGAGTGTAGAAAACCGGAGACCCTTTTTACTGGAAACGAGGCATTTCCTCTTAGCCGTCAGGGTTCATTAAGGATAGATGTAGACATCTATTGGTAATAGCAATTACTTACCATCAGGTGGACAATGTCAAACATTTGTCAACCTAATTATATAAAAAATACTACACGAGAATTCCAAGCCAGATTAGTTGTTAGCTTGTTTGTTTTTAAATAAAACTTTCTTTCTTTGAACTACTAGAGTAATACCATTCGTTTTACCAAATAAACTGCATGGAAACATGTCAAAGAGAGGAGCATAGTAGCTTGCCGTCGTGAAATATAACCCAATGACCACTTTATTTCTTGCAATTATCCAATACCATTACAAAAGGTTCTAGAAATCTAAGCAGACGACAATATATTTTCTTAAACGTGCAAAAAGGAACAGTTTTGGAACGCGTGTTCACTAAAACCTTGTTCAAGGTTAACTTTAGCTGGTTTCCTTATAAAGATAGTGAGATTGACATTTGAAGAAATGTTCAGCTATCTATAATGAGCTGTAAAATAAAAATAAATACATTTCATCTTCCATAAAACCACTATAGGTCGCAAGTTGTAAATAACTGACATTAAAAAGAAATAAAATGTAGCTTGTGAAAGATGGAATGTATTATTTTAAAATTTTATTTTTGTAAACGTAAATTGAAAAAAATATATTATATTTTCCATAAACATCATATTTTGGTCGCAATTTGTAAACCATTTATATTAAAAGGAAAGGAAATATACTTTGTAGAAAATAGAACGTGTCGTTTTTAAAGTTAAAAACTTTTAAGTTTATGTTAAAGTATTTTTGTAAATATAAAATAACAAGATATACATTCCTTCTTCCAAAAACTATATTTCTTGGTTGCAAGTTGTAAAGCAATACTATTATAAAGTCAAGTTACAGCCTAAATACGTTCATATGCCTCCGATTTCTGAGAACTTTATAGAGGAATTAGTCCGCCTCGTTGCTAAATTATGTGTTAGCGGACTTCTCATGTCATCGAAAAATTCTCTTTCTCTGACAACAATTAGTTTTCTCACGATATTTTCCTTCACTGCTGAGCACATGGTGAATTAGCACTTAAAGTTTCAATTAGTAATTTCACGTTACTGGAAGGGATCAAAAACAGCTTAGTCACGTCCTTTGAAAATTACGGCTAGCACTTCGCTCCTGAGATACTACGGCGTACCACAAACATGTTTCTGCAAATTTAAACAATCAACCGCAACCAAAATACCGCATACAAACAAAACTAAATAAACAAAATTTTTACTTTAAGCCGTAATTTGCGCATAAAATATGTAAATGTCATCATTTTCATAACGCTGCTGGTGAAATAAACAATGGATTGTGACACAGAATATCTTGAATGCCCGCTGGATTCTCCCTCATTAGATAGGAAGTTATGGGAGAAACGTTGTGAGTGCCGTTTCATTTGCCCCTTTCTCTTACCTCTGCATTATAAACCAACGGCCTTGATGATGCTACAAATAATTTATCCAATTACTACAAGTACGCAAAAATTAATAACACGCGGTAGAGCCTTGCTGCAGCTATATTAGTAGTATACTTGTAGCATGAAAGGGTCGTTTCGACTGGGGAAGGACCACGCTCTCAAAGACCACCAGCGTAATATAGTAGCCTAATCAAACTCTGTTTCGTATTTTACATTTCGTCTTAGTCCTAATTGGTGACAACGCATCTGCATTTAAATTCTTAATCGATGATATCTCTAGATATTTATGAGCCATAGCATCTTATTAACATCAGGTGGACTAATTAATCGTTTGTCCTGCCCGTTTTGTTGAAAGCCCGACCTATGTTTACTAGTGGTCTTACGATATAAGCTGTAATTGATAAATGAATAAATGATTATTTTTTGGGGTTTATTCAAAATAAAACTATAAAAAACATGCATAGTATAAATCATATGAATACATCATATGCTAAAAGAAAATTAAATAAACGTTATTATTCTGATTATGGGTATTTATGCACTCAGTGCTTGGTTGCACGGCCCATTGAAAGCCTGCAGATAAATAAATATCCATTCACAGAGATACAAACCGATAAGTCAAAAATATTATTGCGGAACTGGAAAGCGATATATTCGTTGAAGTAATATGAACTCACGTCGATTCCATAGCTAACTATTGCTTTGTATTTTGTACTATGGCATAGAGTAATAGCTTGTTTCCTGCGGTTGTAAACGTTACCTAGACTTGCACGTTCATAAATATCACAGTCTCTTAAGCATGAGCTTTCTATCGTATCAAGTATTGCCATAGATTGACTTTGTATGAGAAAAAATACAGTTTTATCTATTTCTCCTAAGGGCACTTTTCATATTACAACGCAATTTTATTCGATAATAATACGACAACTTGCCTGTCAAAAATGTATGCTAAGAGCATTGTATATAGTTCCTGTAATTTATCACTCTTGTTTATTAAAAAAATCATCACCAACATCATTACTGCCTATCAAATGTTGACTAATAGACACAGGTCATCCCCATAGATCGTAGGGGGGATATTCGCTATAGTTGCCATACTTGGCAAGCGGGTTGGCAACTGCCTTTTAATAATTTTATTATATTATCAGGAAGACGCTGCTGTATGTTTTTTTGTGTGTTACCTCATCACTTTTTACTGTTTGGACCGATTTTGATGATTCTTTTTTTATTTGAAAGCTGAAACTTCTCGTGTGGTCCCATATGAATTTGCTCCAAGTCAAAGCAATAGTTCTTGAGTTATTCTTAATAACTTATATTGAAGTCGGCTATACAAAATTTTTAATTTTAAATTATTAGATTACAGTTTTTCCAGTGTATGCCACTTCGTCCTATAAATACGCTTCAAAATTTATTTAATGTATAATCCATACAAATAAATAAAAATTTAGTGTATATTTGTAATTGAAAAATGAAAGTTTTTTATTATAGGCATATGAAATTATATACGTTACTTATAACAAAAATACTTTATGTCTGTCGGTCTGTTTGTTTGTTCCGGCTAATATCCGAAACGTCTGGACCTATTTTGACAGGACTTTCACTGGCAGATAGCTGATGATTATAAGGAGTAACTTAGGTTTTTATTTTAGAAAAACAATTACGGTTACGCGCAAAAAAAACTAAAACCCATTAATTCCAATCGTAATAAATTTCACGCGAGCAAAGTCGCGGGGAACAGCTAGTATAAAATAAGTAAATTATAATATCATAATATAACACTATGGATGTAGGTAAGTGCAGATGGCTCGGGTACGTGTTTTATGCGGAAGGCTTATATTCAGTTGTGAACGTATTAATCAGTGGGTCGTCATACATATAATGATGATAATAGTGGTGATGGTGTTGGTGGTGGTGATGGTGATGTTATTAGTGATGATAATGAAATAACTACTGTGGTATTGGGTGCTAGTCTATGAGCAATTTATGTTTTTAATTATGTGACTTTCCTGTATCACACAGGAAAACTCCGCCAGTAAAGTTAACTACTAACATTATAAAAGAAGATGCATTATTATTTTAAAAAACGCTAAGGTAATTCAAACCCCTGAAATTTAGCTATTAAAACAAAGTAAGATTTATTGATTTATGTTTTAATACGTAATTAAACTTAAAAATGTGAAAAGGGACTGAAAACAATAGAATACAATAATTTCCCATAATTAATAGCTTTTGAAGTCGGGGCTTCATTTCTTTAATACACTTCGCCTTGGATCCGACTTCAAAGGCTATAAAATTATATTTGGTAACGATTTTAATAGTTTCAGGTTTATGAAGTTTATTTTAATTTATTTTATTTTTCATATGTGTGTAATTTCACAGCCTGTAGTGATATTTTACAACCTCCACATAACAACATGAATTTAGTCTCAATAATTACATTAAAAATTTGATATCCTCTTGTCCAATCATAGGGGTGAATTTTTCTTCAAATTAAAATGGAACCGCTGTGAACAAGGACACATAAAACAAAGAATAGAAGGAGAAAAACCATTGCAAAACATTTAAAAAAGAAACACAAAATCGGTGAAGAAAACATCTTGATGAAACCTACAACTGTGAGTTATTAAATTAATGCTTTGATGAGGAGTGAAGTCGCAGTACTCAGATTTTTATAATTTAATATTATATTAAATAACAAACATATAAAAATATAAAATATGTCATTCATAAAGTATATAAGCTGTTTGGATAAAAAAGAAAAATATCTCAAAGGAAATGGGAGAAGAAATGTTACGGAAGCAAAGATCAGTTAATCCGACTTGATGTAAAAACATAAACTTCCCGTTTCCTTTGTCGTCCACTACGTTATTATAATAAAAATATTTATTTTTTAAAAAATTGTTTTATCATACAATTTTACAGTCTACCTGATGGTAATTGGCTATTGCAATCCCTGGACACCTCCAGCCAATTAGAAACAGAGAAGGCCACAGATGTGTTTGTTGTCTCTGAGGACATATCATAGCCCGCAATTAAACTGGCTTTCTATGCTCTTTATCTTTGGAACAGTGCAGTGGTAAGAAAGCCTATTTCTAGGAATAAGGTACAACAAATTCTAAATTTTATTATGTCTAAAATTACTAAGCCTTTTATCGCGCAGAAATAGTTTTAGCTAAATTTAATAATCAATTAAGCTTTAACTGGTATCGTAAATGAAATGTTTAAAAACGATCTAAATTCTGTGCCAGATTCTTGTACATAACATTATAACAATTACAATAGGATATTTCTTAAATATCTATATCATTAATTTTTATGGTTTTGTTTGCTGATTCAAAACAAAAAAAAAATATAATTACGGTTGCAATACATAACAAAAAACTGTAGTGTTATACTACTTACATTTCATTGTACACTAATTCTCCATTCTGTTTTGATATTCTGCATTCATGTTTTGCATCACTTGTATACTATTTTTTTTCATTCTGTTTTTGATTCTCTGCATTTATATTTTGCATCACCTTTATTTCCATAGGATCCTGTAACGTTTTTACACAATAACATATCATTTTACTGCATATTTTCACACTATTTAGTACTTTTAAAATATCTGTCAATGAAGTCTTACCTTTTCCGGTCTTTTATTGAATTCTCTGTAACTCTACAATTTCAGGCTTCATGTACGCTGCCGTGCATTGGTTTTTCCTATGTGAATAATATCTCATTTCTTACTTAAATGTAATGATTTTCCAATTATATTCCTAAAAACCAAAAAAATTATATTTGACAGCCGTTATTTATTTCGTTGTCATGGTAACTTTTATTCAAATTCGTCTCTGGTATGATGTTCTTTCTACATAAATACTCTTTGGCTGTAGGTCATTTACAATAAATTTCGTTTTAATTTAAATAACTTCTCGTTCTCTCTTAAAAGGTATAAAAGCCAAACATTGGAGAATACAGGATAGTCTCGCTTCAGTTCTCAAACGAGAAACATCTACTAAAGGCCTTATCCCGGGGCCGCTTTGCCCCGGGATCCTGCAAGCCTCCTCCATCTACATCCGGCGCATCCTGAAGTCGTCGGCGCATCCTGCAAACCAGGCGCCGGGATCCTGCAAGCCTCCATCTACACGTGAAGTCGTCGGCAGTCTGCTTCAAGCGCGGGGCCACGCTACCTTCGGGGCACGCTACGACTGCTTGCTCCAGGCGCTGAGTGCACCTACTGCCCGCGCTACCTTCGGGCACGCTACGACTGCTTGCTCCAGGCGCTGAGTGCAGCCTACTGCCCGCGCTACCTTCAGGCGCGCTTCGACTGCTGGCTCCAGGCGCTGCGTCCCCTACTGCCCCGCGCTACCTCTGGGCGCGGCGACTACTTCTCCAAGTACTGAGCGCACCTACCCCAGGCGCTACGTGCGCCAGCTCCGGACGCTGCGTGTGCCCAGTCCAGGCGCTGCTTGCCGTCGCCGCTGAGAAACCTCAAGCTCTGCGTGTGCCCATTTCTACAAAAGCAGCGAGGCTCCAGGCTCCACTATAAAACTATATTGTCCTATTCTCCTACCTTTATTTTTTTAAAACCTAATTGTAATCTCATTTCATCCATCATCTTTATATTTCATTTTTTTATAAAATTGTAAATACTTTTCTGAAACTTTAAATATATTATTTTCTTGGTCTACTTTTGTTGTTTTGCTGTTCTTAGGTTAGGTTCTTTCTCTTTTAATTGTCGCTTCACGACAAAACATCATGGTGGTAATAAGTCATTTGATTAAAAACATTTGCTTTAACAACAGTAGTATATAGGCCATTCATGTGGGGGACGGCAAAATTGACCATCAAAAGCCCATTGCAACGACAGGATTAGCGCATATTCGTTGTCATTTGGTCGATCGGAAGATCAACGAAAAACAAAGTGTATACAATCACTACGTTTTACGAAAAAACGATGAACAGTCATTGTCTGTCATTAAATGTATAAAGTGCTGTGTAGTGTAAAGTGTCATTAAGTGTAAAAGTGTAGTAAAAACATTATTGATATTATGTATGGCTTAACAAAACTTAAAACTTTTCTTAACTTCTTTCTAATTGCTTTTTATATGTCTCGAGGAAATAATATTTGGCATTTAATGTGATAAAATTCAAACTACTCGGTCATTTCTTTTCCTTATTTTATTCAATCTTTATTATTTTACACACTTTCATCGTTTGATAATAATTGGCTGATAAGTAAGCGTAATCGTTCGGACCGTACGATTATCTCGCGAATAGTCCTCATTCATGCAGTTAATAGATAATACCTGTCTACGAATATACATGTATGTGAAACTGGACAGTCCGCAGTTCACTACAATATGTGGTATTGAAAGAAATCCATAACATATTGAAATTAAGTAAACAATTATTTACAGCGTGTAATGGCATATCATCCCTGGGTGTTGCTAGAGGTGACAGGGGGAAACAAATCAGGAGACTGGCAGCAGCGTCTTCCTAATAACTAAAACTGCATTTGGCAATCCGCTTAGTAACTACACTTAATATTAACCCTATGAGGCAATCTATGAAGGAGGCCTATGTTCAGCAGTGTACTGTGATAGGTTGTAACGGTGAAATAATTAATTACATATTATGTATTTGCACGCCATGCAATACATAACGCAATGTTGCTACCGACTTTGTTATATGGCAGCGAAACCTGGGTATGCCAGAAGAAGCATAAAAGCAAGTTGAATGCAGTGGAGATGCGATCTCTTCGTAAAATGTGCGGCGTTACCATGGCCGACCGAAAGTGAAACGAAGAGATTCGCAATATGGCAGGTTTGAAAAATGACCTTATCACAAAATTTGATAAGGGCGTGCTTCGACGGTTTGGGCACGTTGAGCGAATGAGTGAAGACCAAATGGTGAAGAAAATATATAGCGCGAAAATTAATATTAAAAGGTGTCGAGGTAGACCGAGACTAACTTTCGAAGACCATGTGAGCAAATTGCTCGAAGAGGGGAGGATCAAGAGTATTAGGATACCTAGACGTGCATGTATGAAGAAGATAATGAATCTGAAAGAAGCGAAAGAGGTATGTAAGGATCGTGATACTTGGCGATCTGTTCTCTCTGGCTACCCCGTCAAGGATTGTGCGTGAAGATAAGTTAGTAAGTAAGTACCTTCGTAAATTATTGAATAGCTCTTATTTTCCTTATATGTTAACTGAAGATATTTTATTATGTCGTGGCTAGATTGTAGAATTGGTCTTACCATAAAGTTGTCGAAAATTTCGCATATGGTGGCATTTCGTTAAATTCAAGACGTTGAACATATCATAATACAGATTGATCATTACAGTAAGTAGAGATCGCTTGATAATATCAACAACTAAACGCCACTTGCTATTTAATAATGTGTTCACATGCGGAAAATTATTCTAGTAATAGATGACTTTTCAAGAAATTAATATTATTTGTATTTGCTACGATTTCTTTTTAATAAAGCTGAACTAATAAACCAGCCTACCACCTGATGGAAAGTAGCTTCTGCAGTTCATGGACACCTGCAGCCAACTTCAAACAGTGAAGCACAGATACGTTGTCACCTATCAGTACTAAAACGGAATGCCTCATGGCTTTTAATTGTATTACTGTTTCTTTTTTCTAATTAAACCAGAACACACACACACACACACACACACACACACACACACACACACACACACACACACAAGCACTTTTTTTACGACAGGAATAGGTAGGAGGATATCGAACTGCGGAGAGCTGTAAAACAGTGTGACGTTATATCCACAAAACTATTCACCATTACACTGGAAGATATTTTCAAGCTACTGGACTGGAAAACATGCGATACCTACCAATAAGGACTTCCTGGTAAAAAATAATCCTTCCATCTAGTGGTAAGCATAAAAAAGGTATTTAAAAAATACTTGATCTATAGTCGAAACCTCCAAGTTACAATAAAATGCCAAAATTACCGAATATGATAGGTTAATTGGTAAATATAGCGTCAGACCAGCGTAAAATAGCAGCTTAACGCTGCTGTGTTTCGTATGGTGTGTGTAGAGAACTGGAGACCCTTTTTACTGGAAATGAGGCATACCATCTTAGTCCTCACGGGTGACAACGCATCTACATTTTGAATTGTAATAGGGGATAGATATAGATGTCTATGGGACGCAGCAACCATTTACCATCAGGTGGACTGTGTGCTCGTTTGTCACCCTTATCTTATAAAAAAAAAGACAACTTGCAAAATTGATGCCAATATTATATGCCACTCTTTCCACTTTGAGCACACAGTTACATGAGAGCAAACGAAACCCTCATTAGAAGTATTGCTATTCCAAATCGCACTTCTATGGCGTTCCACACCAAACTTACTCAACACATTATGCATATACTTCCCGAAGAAGAGATGCGTCTGAAAACAAATAATAAAAGAACGCATTATTTTCCCATTATTGCCGCATGTAGGTCACGTCACTGAATCGATAACGTAGAACGAAATACTTTGAATACCCGGAATTAAGATATTTTAATTTTTAGATTGGAATATGATATTTAAGCAAGTAATAATATTTAGCCCCATTAAAAAAAAGTTTCTTTGCGATTTGCCTTTTATTTGCCTTTCAAACTTCTTGAAATATCCGTCATTTAAAAAAAAATATTTGGACAACTATATGTATAAATATAATGAGTTACAGAGCCGTGCTATAGCTATGTAATAGTTGTAGTACGAGTGGGTCAGCTTAATCTGAAGGATAATGCTCTCACAGAATATCAGCGTAAAATAGTAGCTTAATGTTGCCATGTTCGTATGGTGAGTGTAGAAAACCGAAGACCCTTTTTACTGGAAACGAGGCAATTCCTCTTAGCCGTCAGGGTTCATCAAGGATAGATGTAGACATCTATAGGTAATAGCAATTACCTACCATCAGGTGGACAATGTCAAACATTTGTCAACCTAATTATATAAAAAATACTACACGAGAATTCCAAGCCAGATTAGTTGTTATCTTGTTTGTTTTTAAATAAAACTCTCTTTCTTTGAACTACTAGAGTAATACCATTCGTTTTACCAAATAAACTGCAGGAAAACATGTCAAAGCGACGAGCACAGTAACTTGCCGTCGTGAAATATAACCCAATGACCACTTTCTTTCTGGCAATTATCCAATACCATTACAAAAGGTTCTAGAAATCTAAGCAGACGACAATATATTTTCTTTAAACGTGCAAAAAGGAACAGTTTTGGAACGCGTGTTCACTAAACCTTGTTCAAGGTTAACTTTAGCTGGTTTCCTTATAAAGAGAGTGAGATTTACATTTGAAGAAATGTTCAGCTATCTATAATGAGCTGTAAAATAATAATAAATACATTTCATCTTCCATAAAACCACTATAGGTCGCAGGTTTTAAATAACTTACATTAAAAGGAAAGAAAATGTAGCTTGTGAAATATGCAATGTATTTTTAAAATTTTATTTTTGTAAACGTAAATTGAAAAAATATATTATATTTTCCATAAACAACATCGGGGGTCACTGTAGAAGCGTGCTCGTCGCGACCCCTGCCAGCCCTTTTCAGGGCTGCAATTCTACTTACCTGCGCACCCATGTCAACGAGGGTTAGGGCGTCCCCCCAAGGCGACGCACACCAGCTCGTCCCCGTTGGTGTGGAATGCAGCGCGCAAAGCGGCGATGGGGACCGCCACCCGTCACGCACAGCCCGACACGGCGGAAGGAGGTGGAGGACAGAGTGCAGAGTTGGCACGTGGAATGTTAGAGGAGGCATGAGAGATAAGACGAATGAGTTGATCGAAATAATGAAAGAAAGAGAATTAGATGTCGTGTGTATGTCGGAGACCAAACGGAAGGGCAGTGGTACTGAAGAGCTCCCTGGCGGGGGCGTTAGCTCTATGGTCCGGAGTCCCGGAGAGCGAGAGGCGCCCGCCAGGGAGTGGGGGGTGCTGCTGTCGTCTCGGTTGGTCGATGTTATGACTGAATATAAGGTTGTGAACTCAAGACTTCTCTGGGTTCGCTTTAAATTGGGACTGACGAAGTTATCCTTTTGGCTGTTTATGCGCCGGTAGCTTCGTCGTCCAGGGCTGAGCTGGAGGAGTTTTGGGAGAATGTAAGAGAAGTTCTAGATTTGGCTAGGGGAAACGAAAAAATTGTTGTATGTGGTGATTTGAATGGATGGGTTGGTACCGCTCGACCAGGGTACGAGTCGGTGCTTGGAAAGTTTGGCGATAAAAGGGTTAATGATGCTGGCAAGCTTATACTGGCGGTATGCAAGGAAAAGGGTCTTCTTGTGACAAACACTATGTTTAATCACAAGAAGATCCATATGTATACTAGAGAAAGTAAGAATGAGAGAAGTATGATCGATTTGTTCCTGGTGGATGACCGACTGCGAAAACAGGTGATGGATACGCGAGTGTTCAGGGGTGCGGACCTGGGAACAGATCACTATCTAGTGATTACTAGATTTAGGGGTCTGTTCGCGGGTTGGCGCTACCGGACGGCAGTAACAGAACCACAGTCGGTCTGTCGCATCCGAAGCTGGAAGCTTCAGGAATCGGATACTAGGGACAAATATCATGCGAGGGTAGCCGAAAAGCTTGACAACATCGATGGCAGAAAAGAAAGTGTTGAAAGAACATGGCAGAACCTTAGGAT
>JAVANC010000001.1:58385401-58423107 GCA_033319125.1 Parnassius glacialis | reverse complement strand
ACTAAAAATAAAAATAATCTGAGGTTACCAACCCGCTTGCTAAGCGTGGCATTGATGGCAAATATCCCCCCACCATGAGGCAATCTAAGGCGAGGCCTATTTTCAGAACTGGACTTTATCAGGCTGTTACGGTATAACGGAACACAATAAAATACTCATTTATCATTTATTCATTACAGCTTATATCGTAAGTCCACTAGTGAACATAGGTCGGGCTTTCAATATAGATTTTTTATAGAAAAAGGGTGACAAACGAGCACTTAGTCTACCTCATGGTAATTAGATGCTATCGCCCCTAGAAATCCACATCTATCATCGATTAAGTATCAAAATGCAGATGCGTTGTCAACCCTGAGGATTAAGGCAGAATGCCTCGTTAGCAGTTAAAAAAGGCTTTGGTTTTCTACCACCACTTTTGCCCATATGAAACAGAGTTTCATTAAGCTACTATTTTACGCTAGTATTCTGTAAGTTCGTGGTGGGTTGGTATAACTTCTTACAGTGGTAGAGCCACGCGGCAGTTTTTGCTGTCGCACGGATTGGCCGGCTCGAACCGGGGTGGTACTACGACCTCACAGAATACCAGCGTGAAGTAGAGGTTTACCTCTGCGTTTCGCTTGGTGAGTGCAGGTGGCCGGAGGCCCTTTTTACTGGATACTACTACCTAATTACATCATGGACTATCCCAGGAGGGTACCAGTACCCCTGGGAATCCCCCACCGAAGGACTTCACTCGAATCTAAACGCCATCTACTACCATCTTGAGACGGCGAAGCCGGCCTTGCTCTTTCTGACCGCGACGCAGGTGTCCTCTTCGGCTGATACTTCGTATCTGTCGTACCCGGAGTACAAACTGCAGCAATCCTTTGTGCCTCGGGCTGGAGTTCGCGTATACGTCAGAGAGGACATCTGTTCTCACGCTTCGGCAGTCTTGAAGGTTCGGACCTGTCCATCCTTTGGCTACGCGTAGACAGCAACAACCATCCGCGGGTCTACAGGTGCCTCTATAGGTCCCATAGCGGTAATGCTGAAACAGACCGACTCATTAACCACGTCTAAATGGCTAAAGATTCCTTGCTATAAGAGGTCCCATCTGCAGAGATCGCGATCCTTGGCGATTTTAACGGCCACCATGATGAATGGCTCGGTTTACGTTTAACCGATCATGCGGGGGATCTGTTTATGACTTTGCCTTGGCATATGGTCTGACACAACTGGTTACATCGCCTACGCGGATTTCAGATGTTAAGGATCATACACCTTCCCTGTTGGACCTTCTGCTGACCTCTTATTCAGATGGATATGAGGTTTCCGTCGATGCTCCTCTTGGCTTTTCGGAACATTGTCTGATCCGGAGTGTGGTGCCACTCACGCTCCCCTCGCGGTTGCGTTCTGCAGGTTACCGCCGTGTTTGACATTACAGGTCGGCGGATTGGGACAAAATGCGGTTTTTCTTTGCTTCCTAACCATGGGAGCGGATTTGCTTCTTGTCTGATGATCCCAGCGCTGTTGCTGACTCTGTCACTGATGTGGTGCTACAGGGAATGGAACTATTTATTGTATCATCTGTGGTACTCATCGGAGGCAGATCTCAGCCTTGGTTTGGTCGCTCCTGTAAGACAGCATTACGCAGTAAGCAGGAGTGTTATCAAGCCTGGCGGCCTGCGGCTTCGGCGACTCGGGATGTAAACACCAGCATACTTAAAAAGAAGTATAACTTCGCCTCCAGGTCCTTCAAAAGAGTTAATGCCAAGGCAAAGTCAGAGCATATAGGAAAAATTGGTGAGAAACTAGTTTGCCTTCCTTCGGAAACCCGTGCATTCTGGTCTCTCACCAAGGGTATCCAAGGGAATTTCTGTAAGCTATTACTTCCATCTCTGCACAGGGAGGCAGACTCACTGGCCCACGCCGCAAATGAGAAAGCAAACCTTTTAGGCTCCCATTTAGCGTCCAACTCGACTGTTGTTGACGGTAGGAACACACCTCCGACCATCCCGCGGTGTGAGTACTCCATGTCGGATGTGCGGTTCTCACAGTACTCGGTTTGCAGAGACTTCTCTCCCTGGACATCCACAAGTCGAGTGGGCTTGACGGAATCCCCCAATTCTTCTGACGTGTGCTCCGGATTTGGCACCGGTTCTAACGTTTTCGGTACTCCTACTCTCTAGGCGTAGTCCCGAAACCATGGAAGACAGCTTTTGTCCACCCGATCCCTAAAAAAGGCGAACGCTCAGACCCGTCCAACTACAGGCCTATCGCCATCACCTCCTTGTTCTCCAAAATGATGGTGTCCGTTATAAACTACCACATCATGCGGTACGTTGAGGATCACCAGCTGATTAGTAACCGCCAATATGGTTTTCGTCGGAGTCGATCAGCTGCTGATCTTCTGATCTACTTAACTCATAGATGGACGGAGGCAGTAGAATCCAAAGGGTAGGCATTGGCCGTTACTTTGGACATTGCGAAGGCCTTCGATCGGGTTTGACACAAAGCGCTTCTTTCGAAGCTCCCTTCCTATGGATTTCCCGAGAATTTGTGCAATTGGATCACCAGCTTTCTTGCAGATTGGAGCATTAAGGTCATTGTGAATGGTGCATGCTCCGGGACTACAAGCCTATTAACGCTGGTGTTCCACAAAGCTGCGTGCTATCATCAACGATGTTTCTTCTGCGTATCAATGATATGTTGCAAGCCGGTAGCATTCATTGCTATGCGGATGACAGCACTGTTGATGCTCTATACACCATACATGCCAATATTTCTCGGGAAAACGTCGCCTAATACCGGATCAAATTTGTGTCTGAAGTCGAGTCTTTGCTGAACATAGTCTCGGATTGGGGGCGACTAAATCTAGTCCAGTTTAATCCTTAGAAGACACAAGTTTGCGCGTTTATTGCTAAAAAGAACCCCTTTGTCGTATCTCCTCAGTTTCAAGGCACTCGCCTTCTTGCCTCAGCCAGTATCGGAATCCTCGGCTTCGATATATAGAGTGACGTGCAGTTTCGTGTTCACTTGGAAGAGAAGACCAAATTAGCCTCTAAAAAGCTTGGCATGCTCTGCAGAGCGGGACAATATTTCATGCCGGCACAACGCCTGCAACTTTACAAGGCGCAGGTTCAGCATCAAATGGAATACTGTTCCCATCTCTGGGCTGGGGCTCCCCAGTGCCAGCTCCTTCCACTTGACCGAGTCCAGTCAGAGCGGCTCGAATCGTCGACGAACGAGTCCTTTCCGATCGGCTCGACTCATTGGCGCTGCGAAAAGATGTTGCATCTCTTTGCATTTTCTTTCGCATTTACCACGGTGAGTGCTCTGAGGAATTGTTCGGATTAATCTCAGCCGCCAAATTTCATGAACGCACATTGCGGCAGAACTCCCGATACCATCCACATCATCTGGATGATTGGCGGTCTACCACTGTGCGATTTAGAAGATGTTTTCTTCCTCGCACAACTTCCTTGTGGAATAGTTTACCACCAGCGATTTTTCCGGACCGATACGAGTTAGTGACCTTCAAGAAAAGAGCCTACTCCTTTTTAAGAGGCCGGCAACGCATCTGTAATTCCCCTGGTGTTGCGGTTGTTCATGGGCGGCGGTAGTCACTTACCATCAGGTGAGCCGCATGCTCGTTTGCCGCCTATCCTATAAAAAAAACTTGATGACGCCATAAACCTCCATTTTGTTTCTTCAACCGTAAAGCTAATGCGTAGATCTATTTTTTTTTTCTAATTTATGCGTTTTGTTTTGTAAACGCTATCTTAACAAAGAGTAAAATGAAATCCTTACAGCTTCACTAACCAAAAATAATTCAAACACATTCAATGGTTTTGTTAAAAGTTTTTCTATTTTCAGACGTAAAATATTGACACAAGTGACGCATCCTAATGGATGCGTCACTTGTGTCAATACTATATACTACTATATACTAATAGTACTTGACAATTTACGCCTAATAATAATTTATTAGGCGTAAATTGTCAAGTACAACGTCAACTACTATAGGTATGATATTTTTAATTCATAAATTGATGATGAGAACCAGTGCTGTAATAGGTGACACCTGGAATTCGCATTGTTTAAAATATGTTATTTGTTATAAAATTGACCTAATCACAAGTTGAACCAGTAATAAAATCGTTTGCTTATTTGCAGAACTGGATAAATTATTTATAGCATCAACAAAGCCGTTATTTTATAATGCAGAGGTCAGACGGATTGGCTGAGAATCCATCGGGTCACTTCAACCCATCAGATTTTATGACTTCCAACGGATGTAAATAGTATAACCAGTCCGTGTCAAAGCGAGACGTCTGGTCACGCGGCCACCAATTCGTCTTCGCCAAAGATAAGGACTATTATTAATATTTTCTTTTTTATAAAATTGAAGTGTAAAACGAACTAATATTTCACTTTTGGGTTCCTAGTGGCTAACTTTGTTGGTATCAAAATGATATTCACTTTGTAGCAAAGCGTGTCTTATGTTTTATAGGCCGTCGTAAATCTTGTAGAAAATTTATATAGAATACGCAATGTATGATGTCAACGAGGTTAGTGAAAAGGTCTACTGATTGTAAGTAGCTTCTGCAAATGCGAGTCAAAACGCTTAGTAAGCCTGCCTGTAACAGGAGAGGTTCATGTTCAGCAGTGATTTTTTTGCACTTATGTAGAATAAGACCAAATTTTATGGTTATGTGGTCCAATCTGCTTAAACATACAAAACACTGCATCTAGGTGCTTCTTTATCAAAGTCAGAAAAAGCATAATATTCCAAATTTACAGTTCAACTTATTCTGTATCACAATCCATTGTTTATTTCACTTCACACACGTTATGCAAATGATTACATTTACATTTGTTATGCGCAAATTCCGTTTAAAGTTAATAAATTGTTTAAATATATCTAGTTCCATGTGTATGCAGTATTTTGGTTAAGGGTAAAGGTTTAAAAAAACTGCAGTCATGTTTCTGGTACACCGTAGTAACTCAGAGGATAAGTGCCCGCCGTAATGTTCACGGGATGCGAGTAAGCTGGGTTCGGTTCCTGCTAGCACCGTAAAATTATTCATTGAAATTTTGTGCTGATTTGCCATGTGCTCAGTGATGAAGAAAAGCATCGTGAGGAAACCTACATATCTGAGGAATAAAATATTTCATGAATACGTGGAGTCCGCCAACATGAACAAGAGCAACGTAGCGGACTAATTTATCCATAACGCTCTCAGAAATAAGAGACATATGGAAGTATTTAGGCTGTTCTTTTCTTTATCATCATTCATCATCATCATCAATACAGCCCTTCACAAGTCCACTGCTGAACATAGGCCTCCCCCAAAGAATACCACAAAGCACGGTCCTGAGCCACCTGCATCCATCGACTTCCTGCATATCTTACCAGGTCGTCACTCCATCTAGTGGGGGGACGCCCTACACTTCGCCTGCCGGTACGAGGCTGTCACTCGAGAACCTTTCTTCCCCATCGGTTGTCGGTTTTTCGAGCTATATGGCCGGCCAATTGCCACTTCAGCTTACTAATCCGTTGGGCTTTGTCGGTCACTCTGGTTCTACTGCGGATATCCTCATTTCTGAGTTTATCACGCAGAGAAACTCCGAGCATAGCCCTCTCCATAGCTTGCTGAGCGACCTTGAGTTTCCTCATCTGGCCAGCAGTGAAGGACCACGTCTCAGTTCCGTATGTCATCACTGGCAACACGCACTGGGTGTACAGTCTCGTTTTCAAGTTTTGAGGTATACCTGACTAGAAGATGTGCCGTAATTTCCCGAACGCTGCCCAACCGAGTTGAATCCGTCGATTGACCTCTCGGTCGAAGTTGGACTTATCTAGTCGGACTATTTGTCCCAGGTAACATACTCGTCAACAACTTCGATCTTAGTGTTCCCAACAACTACCGGCATAGGTGTGACATGGACGTTAAACATGATCTTTGTTTTGTTCATGTTCATCTTAAGACCTATCCGTTGGAAAACACTATTGAGGTCATTAAGGACCTAAGCACTATGGCTTAGGTCCTCCAACGATTATGCCATAAGGACTATATCGTCGGCAAATCGAAGGTGAGTGATGTACTCGCCATTGATATTGATACCGTATCCTTTCCAGTCCAGAAGCTTGAAAACGTCTTCCAATGCAGCGGTGAAGAGTTTCGGGGATAAAACGTCACCCTGTCTTACACCTTTCTGCAGTTGGATAGGTTTCGTAATCTGGTTCTGTACTCGGATAGCCATCGTAGCTCTACTGTACAAACACTTCAGCACTTCGATATACCGACAGTCAACTTGGCACCGCTGAATGGACTGCAGCACCGCCCAAATTTTGACGGAATCAAAGGCTTTCTCATAGTCCACATACGCCAGACATAGTGGCAAATTGTACTCTTCGGACTTCTGTACAATTTGCCGAAGGGTATGTTTGTGGTCTATGGTGCTAAAGCCCTTTCGGAAACCGGCTTGTTCGGGAGGCTGGAAGTCGTCAAATCTGCGCGCGAGACGATTCGTAATGACTCTCGAAAAAAGCACGTAGACGCGGCTCAGAAGAGAAATCGGTCTGTAGTTCTTCAAGAGAGCGTTGTACACCTTTCTTGAAGAACAAGACCACCGCACTTCTGCTCCGCGCCTCCGGTGTAATGCCACCATGCAGGACGGAATTCAAGAGCTTCTGAAGGACTTCAAGTACCAGTTTTCCACCCGCTTTCAGAAGCTCCGCTGTAATTCCATCCTCGCCTGGGGCCTTACCGTTTTTAAGGTGCTGAAGAGCTATTCTAATCTCGCTTAGACTGACTTCCGGGATATCTTCGGAATAGAGTCGAATGAGACTCGCTCTTGGATCGTTACTCACACTTGCGTGTGGCTCCAACGATGACGTGTACAGCTGCCCATAGAACCTCTCAATCTCACTCAAAATCTCAGGTGTCCCGGAAACGATGCTGCCACATTCTGTCTTCAGCTTTGACAGTTGGCTCTTTCTGGCAGACAGATCTCTGACAAAGCCTTTGGAGCCTTGGTTCCGCTCGATCGCTTTTAAATACGAGCTGTATTGAAGTTGTGTAAGTCCTGCCGCATGCATTTGGAGATCTGTCTGTTCATTTGCCTGTATGCTGTCAAAGTCTATTGAAGAATGTAGCTTCATCTCCCGTCTAACAGCCATGAGATTAAGAGTGTGATCGGAGAGTTTTTGTGTTCTTCTGCGACGGGTCTTGCAGAACTTAGCTCCGACCGCATGGACAGTTTCCACGAGCTTGTCATTCATATCGTCCACTTCATTGCATTCTTATAGGAACTGAAAACGGTTTTGTTACTCGAGCTGAAAGGTTTCGGGATTTTGGAACAGAGCACTTTTCTTTATCAGTGATTCACAATTTGCGATCAGGAAATGAAGTAAATGAAAGATGGAATGTATTATTTTATAATTTCGCGTTTACAAAAATACAATTATAAAAACAATACATTCTATCTTTCATCACCTGCCTAAATTACATTTCCTTACCTTTTAAATGTTAGTTGTTTACATTAAGCGACCATGGAATGGAAATTAAAAAAAAGTGCATTCCATCTGAATGCAATTTTTTTAATATTACAACTTGCGACCAAGGAACGTAGTTTATGGAAGAAGAAAAGTAGCATTTTTAGTTTTACAGCTCGTTTTAGATGGTAATAATCTGAATATTACTTCAAATGTCAATCTCGCATTCACAAGACAAACAACTCAATGTACCCTAAGCAAGGCTTTAGTGAACACGTTTAAGAAATTGTATTGTCGTCTGCTTAGGTTTCTAGAAACTTTTGTAATGGTTTTGGACCGTTGCCATAAAAAGTGATCATTGGGTTATATTTCACGACGGCAAGCTACTGTTCTCCAAGCCTTGACATGTTACCCTGCAGTTTATTGGGTACAACGAATGTTATTACTATAATAGGTCAATGACAGATAAATTTATACAAAAAAAAAACAAGCTCACTACTAATCCGGTTTTAAATTCTCATTCAATATTTTTTAATGTAATAAGGGTGACAAACGAGCACCAAAAGGGACGTGAAGAATCAATATGCAGATACTTTGTCACCCCTGAGGACTAAGATGGAATGCCTGGTTTCTAATAGAAAGGGTCTCCGGTTCTCTACCCTCACAACACGAAGCACGGCAGCGTCAAAATGCTATTTTACGCTGGCATTTTGTGCGAGCGTTGTACATCCCCGGTTGAGCCGACCTATTCGTGCTACAGCTATAATATAGCTATAGCACGGGTCTATCACTTATTATATTTATACATACAGTTTGTCAAACTATTGTATTTACGTGCCGCATCTTTCAAGTCCTTACAATATTAAAAGATCTATAAAAAATACGATTTGCAAAAATACTTTTGGACATTGTTTTATTTTCTTTTTAAAATTAAAATTAAAATTATTATTGGCTTAATTATTTTATTTTACTCGGACTTTTTAAATATATTGTCCTGCTGAAAGTTTTATTTCGTACCATATTGTCGATTGAATGACATGACTTATGTTTAGCAGTAATGGGAAAATAATGCATTCTTTTATTACTTGTTTTCAGACGTATTTCTTGTTCGAAAAGAATCTGTTTAATGTGATGTATGAATTACGTGGAAGATCCAAACATATGTGCTTAATCGAACCTCATATAATTATGATTATCAATAGTAATACGTATAAAAGCGTTTGGTACTGTTCTCATCTATCTATGTGCATAGTGTGGTGAGAATGGTATATAATAGTAGCATCTATTTTGCAATTTGCTTGATGTTATAATTAACATTTCACCTCTCAAATTCGATTATTTTGGCAAGTTTTCGTAACTTGAAAGTTTATTTTGCTACCGAATTCAAAAAGGAGACGGTACTCAATTCGACTGTATGTTTTTTATTTGTGTTACTCACAACTTTTTTCGATGATGCTTTTTTTATTTGAAGGCTGGTGTTTCACATGTGACCATCCATATAAATTCTATCAAGGTCTGATCAATAGTTTTTGAGTTATCTATACAAATAAATAAAATTGAAGTGTCTGTTTGTAATGTCAAAATTACAGTTTTTTACTAAATACATATGAAAGTACATACGGTACTCATAACAAAAATACAATTTTTAAAGTTTTTGTCTGTCTGTCTGTCGGTCTGTCTGTCTGTCTGTTTATTCCGGCTGATCTCCGAAACGGCTGGACCGATTTTGACGGAATTTTCACTGACTGATAGCTGATATCACAAGGAGTAATTTAAGCTACTTTTATTTTAGAAAAAGGATTAGGGTTCCGCGCAAAAAAATTAAAACCCCAAATAACACGCGGGCGAAGTCCCGGGGAACAGCTAGTTCTTAATAATTTATATTGAAGTCGGTTGTACAATATTTTTAATCTTAAATTATTCTAATATGGTTAGCACTAGATAGAAGGATTATTTTCCTGCCTAGGAGTGGTAATCGATAGGTAATCCAGTGGTGAATATTTTCGGTGATATTACGTCACCCTGCCTTACACTTGTCAACAATTTAATATCCTCTTATATATTTCTGCTGCTAAATAGTAGTGCTTGCTCAGCTGTGTTCTGTTTTAACGGGTAGAGAGAGCCAGTAATACAGGCTATGGGGCATTGCGAGCCTTCTTTGTATGAAGTTGGCATTGCAATAATTACTTTCATTCAGGTAGTAGGTTTTTTTATTCAATATAGATCACATGTTAAATTCTTATTGAACTTCATTATTTACTTTACCCCGGGTCGGAAAAAAATTCTCTGTCCTGGGAAGAACCAGCAAGAAGCCCAGCGGGATTTTTTCTAAATGTGAATTTTACATTAATGGTTGTATAAACTATTTAGAAATTTTATTTTAGAAACAGCTTAGAAGCAACCACCTCATTCCCAGGGATTTTTGTAATATAGAGAGCTTGTATATTTTCTTTGACTTTGTTGTAATAGCGTATGCATGAACCCAAGAATGAAATACTGACTGCACTGGAAGAGAAACTGGTCACTAGCCTGTGTTTGTTCCTAGTTTTAACAGAGTGTATATCACTTCTCTTACTATAAATACCTATGTTTTTGTAAACATACATAAAATTTTCGTAAACATATTTTTTTAAATTTATTTAATTTTTTAAATTTTTCTCTGAGAGAATCTTTTGGTTTTAGGTTGTAAATAATATATATTGGTAAATCCAATTGGGCATACCTTAAGCGCATTAAAAAAATTATGTATAACATGATTATACGGATTTTTTAAAGTAATTTAAATACATTTGGACAGCACTATCGGCTTCAACACCCTCGAAAACCATGAAAATGACACCCAAGATGAAAAAATTGGTACCTACTTCAGCCGCCATCTTGGATTTACATTTCGACAGCACTATCGGCATCTGCAACCTGGAAAGCCATGAAAATGACACCCATGATGAAAAAATTGGTACCTACTTCAGCCGCCATCTTGGATTTACATTTCGACAGCACTATCGGCATCAGCAACCTGGAAAGCCATGAAAATGACACCCATGATGAAAAAATTGATACCTATTGCAGCCGCCATCTTGGATTCACATTTCGACAGCACTATGGGCTTCAACACTCTCGAAAACCATGAAATGACACCCAAGATGAAAAAATTGGTACCTACTTCAGCCGCCATCTTGGATTTACATTTCGACAGCACTATCGGCATCAGCAACCTGGAAAGCCATGAAAATGACACCCATGATGAAAAAATGGATACATATTGCAGCCGCCGTCTTGGATTTACATTTTCACAGCACTATCGGCTTCAACACACTCGAAAACCATAAAAATGACACCCAAGATGAAAAAATTTATATATTTTGCAGCCGCTATCTTGGATTTACATTTCAACAGCACTATCGGCTTCAACACCCTCGAAAACCATGAAAATGACATCCATGATGAAAAAATTGGTACCTAATTCAGCCGCCAACTTGGATTTACATTTAGACAGCACTATCAGCTTCAACACCCTCGAAAACCATGAAAATGACACCCATGATGAAAAAAATTATACCTATTGCAGCCGCCACCTTGGATTTACATTTCGACAGCACTATCGGCTTCAGCACCCTCGAAAACCATGAAAATGACACCCATGATGAAAAAATTGATACCTGTTGCGGCCGCCATCTTGGATTTACATTTCGACAACCCTATCGGTTTCAATACCCTCGAAAACCATGAAAATGTCACCCATTACAAAAAAAAATTATACTACTTACTTTTAGTACGTACTACTATAATTTATTCTGTGCTTTTAAATATTGTAATAAAAAAAATCTCTTATTATTGTTATAATCAAGTAGTTAAGAAATTTGGTTATTCGAATATGGTGTATTTGTACAGCGATCTTTTTGAGCCGCTGCAAATAACCGAAACAATATCCACTCACGACGGCGACTGAAACCGAACTAAACTACTCTGTGGCTGTAGCTCCCCATTTACAGAAATTATTTATATACGAGGCTACCAAATCAACGAAAATTTTGCCATTTTGGAGCTGAAAAAAATTTATTATAGCTAAACAAAACAAAATTACACTGCCATTTATATTCAGTGGCTTCCCACATGATAGATGAAGAGATTAAAAAATAGATTGAGTTAAACAATTGATATTTTCAAAAGTTATCGTGTTTACAAGCCACAGGGCCATGATAAATCTACACCATAAGCCACTAAAACCCTTTTTTATTTAATAATATCAATTAATCGATTTAAAAAAAAATATTAATAAGTTTAACAATCATTTATCTTTCTAAAAATGTGCTTTTTATATCATTTATATGTATAATATGATTGCTGGATACGATTTTATTTGATAAAATGTTGAAATCTTAATTTTTAGGCGATAGTAGAACATAATTTGCGCTTTCGCTTAAGGTATGCAATAAGTTTTAGATTCGTTTCTCAGATCCGATTTATAAAAACAAACGTAGGCAGTACAAAAAATATTAATTCATTGCAAAGTATTAGTAAAAGTAGTACCTGTGTAAATAACATGTCACACACATACCGGTAGTTGTTATGAAAACTATGATGAAAGTTGTTGATAACTATTTCTACCTATGGTAAAATTTTTGACAAGGTGGTTACCTTGTCAAAAATTTTCAACTAAGTTTAACCTGATGAACAGTCAACAAATTCAACTCGGCTAGTCAGCGTTTGAGACGCTACAACTTTTTTTTTTAACAGAATAAGTATATTTACGTACATTTAATGTATGTACACAAGTATATATAGTTTTAATGAAAATAGTGTTGTACATTCTGTAAATACTCTGAAAATGATAGTCATATCTCATACTCATACTCCAAACAATTAAGAAAATTTAGAAAAGTCCTAGTAAATTTGCAGATCATAATTTTTAAAAAGTTCAAAAATTTTAATAAGCAAAAAATATTTAATAAGGGTTATTAAAATTCAAACGTGTTCACTGTAGATAATAGCTACAGAGAATGAAGTGGTTACCAGTTAGTACCATTAACACGTTAGCTTACTGAAAACGAGGCATTCCATCTTTGTCCTTAGGGGCAACAACTAATTTCTTATAAATCAGTATAGTTGTATATGTATATGGGCCGCACCATAAAATTGCCATTAGGTGCATTGTGTGCTCATTTGTGCTCACCCCCTTTTTATAAAAAGGATTTTTAAAAATTAAGGTTATGAAAGAAAAGGGATGACATGCCTGGGTGGGCGGGAACATAAACATGTTAAGTTACTATATGAAGATTTATGCTGTGTGAGTTCCAGTATTGATATTTTAGTTAAATATACTTTCATACAAAGGACACATTAATTAATTTAATTTATTTACCCAAACCAGCCCAAGCATGATCACGCAATGTAAAGTTAACGCTTAGTTAGAAGATTGAATAATAATTCACAAATAAAATCAAGTTGCACAGAACCCTTTAGACCCTTCCATTAACTAAATTGGAAAAGTAACGTATGCTAACAAAAGGCTTGCGTTTAAAGGGATGAATAGGATAATATTTTAACGCGAATGATAAATACTTACCATATACGAGCAGAGCAATGAGCAATGATGGTTCAGAGGATACGTGCTCGATGTTAATCTTTTAGTGCGCGAGACACCTGACTAATATTCCCGCTGATGCAAAGGATATTAATTAAGAGCTGATTAATCGGTGGTAAAGTAAAGCATCGTCAGGAAACATTAATGTTTGAAAAATAAAGTATTAGAAAGCGCGGCAGAATAATTGTGCCATAACCCTCTTGGAATTGGATGCAATTTTACTTTACGTTATAGATTATTGTGTATAATAAAAAAAACGGAAAGAATATATTATCATGAACAACCTTATGACAATACAGAATTAACCGTTTAGTGGTGGTTAAGTATGTCAAATATCCCAGAGGTGTACACAGGAATACTAAATTAAGAGATAGACAGCAGCATCTTTCTAATAACAAATCAAAATATCAAAACTGCGGCTGCAAACCAGCTTGCCAAGCATTGCAACTACTTCAAAATCCTCTCTTAAATGCGATCTATAGGGAGGCTTATGTTAAAGCTAGTTTAAACTGTGTATAAAATAAAATAAAAGAAGACATAAGCGCTGGCTACTGTCGACGTCTGAAGACCATTCCGATCTGTGGTATGTAGGAACATTTTTCTTGTTTTCACAAAGTCTTTATTATGTTTATGGTAATAACAAACGTAATTATTGTTAGTAATGTACATAGCAAAAATTTGTATTCGAAGCAAATGCCTCTTGAGGCTTAGGTACTAAAATAACGATCCCTTGCAGTCAGGTGTCCACACGAATTTGTCGGTGATAAAACAGATACTCGGTGCACTCTTTGTACTAAACTACTACGGCTTGTATTTTGACTTTGATTTGTACTAAAAACCAAAGATGCAGCAATATTTTTGATTTTATGCACAACTCTCACACTAAAATTAATAATTTAAATTTAAAAATGTTGTCCAGCCGACTTCAATATAAATTATTAAGAATAACTCAAAAACTTTTGCTCTGACGTTGATTAAATTCATATGGGACCACATGTGAAATACCAGCTTTTAAGTAAAAAAAGAATCATCGAAATTGGTTCACCCAGTAAAAAGTTATGAGTTAACACACATAAGAAACATACAGTCGAATTGAGTACCGTCTCCTTTTTGAAGTCGACAGAAAAAGATGCAAATCCCTAGTACCAATCTTGTGACTAGTGAAATCAAACCACAATTTTGTTTTCTATTTGTTAAAAGATCAAACCTCTATGAAGAAATTTAGTCACGTCCTTAGTTTAATAATATATAGCTTAGTCGAAAACAAACTTTGTACAATAGTGTTGGAAAGAAGCCAGAAACAAAACGAACATACTGTCAACAATTTCAGTACTATTTACTGTTCTTCTTTGTTCTTTGCGGCACCGTGTTTTTATTCAACAAATTTTTAATTTTTTTCTATAAAAATTCACAATGTTGTTGTTTTTTTTGATACAACGTCTAATGTTACCGTTACGGTTATAGCCTATGAAAATCTACTGCTGTATACATACGAGGGGGGGGGGGGGGGATTATTGCCATAACCACTCTTGGCAGGAGATTCGGCAACTAGGCACATTTTTTATTTGTTTATAGTAAGCTCAAGGGGTTGTTTGAATGCTGCCGCAGGGGCAATCAAGGGTTTAGGAGTGGGGATGACCCTTCATTGCCTACTTAATTGTGTTGTGTGGAGGCAAGCAGGGGCAATTTTTAAGTAGGCCCTGCGGCAGGGCGGCAGGAGCGAAAGACCTTCCTTCCTCCCTAAATCGGCCCTGCCGCTGTCGCGTGTGTAGCGCAATTGGGTTAATTTCGTTCAATTCGTTGCGACTTTCGCGCGGAGCACACGTATGAGTACAAGTCAGAACCACAGAAAGAACGTTATTTGAACGTCGTAACTTACAATTAACATTAATTGGATTTCTTTTCTAACTAATCATAAGGGCTAGTATGGAAAAGAAATTATTCCAATAATATTTAAATCGCTGGAATATAAATAAAATGTCATTAACTAAATAATTAAACTGTGGCAGGTTGAAGGAAAAGGGGAGATCTCCAGCCGGGCAATGTGTTCTGCCCGGGGAGCGGTCAACGCTCCGAGTGGTAGTTCGAAGCTATTGAAACAGAAACAGAAACAGAAACTTTTTATTCAATATAGATTATAAATAATACTTATTGTAAGTCATTCTTTTGTATTATTACCACTGGTTCGAAAAAAAACTCTGTCCTGGGAAGAACCAGCAAGAAACCCAGCGGGACTTTTTTTTAAATAACAGCTTACAATCATGTATGTTACACAAATTAACAACACAACAAATTAGATATAGCTTGGTAGTGATCACCTCATTTCCAGGGGTTATTATCATCTATAAATTCTTTAATACTATAATAACCCTTTTTATACAAACTTAGTTTAATAAAGTTTTTGAACTTTGAGCAGGTCAAATTTTTGTACATTTTCTGGAATTTTGTTGTAAAAGCGTATACATCGCCCCAAGAATGAATTACTGACTCGATGGAGTCGAGTAACTGGTACTACTAGCTTGTGTCTGTTCCAAGTATTTACAGAATGAATATCACTAATTTTTGTAAAACTTCTTTTATTTTTGTATACGTACATTCATCATCATCAAGTCCACTACTGAACATAGGCCTCCCCAAAGAACGCCACAAAGCACGGTCCTGAGCCACCTGCATCCATCGACTTCCTGCATGTCTTACCAGGTCGTCACTCCATCTCGTCGGGGGACGCCCTACACTTCGCCTACCGGTACGAGGCTGCCACTCGAGAACCTTTCTTCCCCATCGGTTGTCGGTTCTTCGAGCTATATGGCCGGCCCACTGCCACTTCAGCTTACTAATCCGTTGGGCTATGTCGGTTACTCTGGTTCTACTGCGGATATCCTTATTCCTAAGTTTATCACGCAGAGAAACTCCGAGCATAGCCCTCTCCATAGCTCGCTGAGCGACCTTCAGCTTCCTCATACGGCCAGCAGTGAAGGACCACGTCTCAGTTCCGTAAGTCATCACTGGCAACACGCACTGGTTGTTGTACGTACATTACATTTTCATAAATGTATTGAGAGGCAAAAGTTAATATATTAATTTCCTTAAATTTTGTCGAAGCGACTCTTTAGGCTTTAAATCATAAATTGCCCTTATGGCCCTCTTCTGTAAAACAAATATAATGTCAGTGTCAGCTGCGTGTTCCCATAGCAAAATACCATACGACATTATGCTACGGAAATAGCTAAAGTAAACTTGTCTAGCTGTTTCAACACTAGTTAGACTTCTAATCTTTTTTACAGCATATGCTGCAGAACTAAGTCTGCTTGCAAGTTTTGATATATGGGGGCTCCATTGAAACTTCGCATCTAGTGTGATTCCAAGAAAAATGGTGGTATATACAAGACTTAGTTTCTCCCCATTTAAAATTACATTAGTATGTAATTGTTTGATATTTGGAGTCATAAATTTCATACATTTCGTTTTAGTGCCATTTAAATGCAAATTATTAACATTGAACCAATTTACTAATTTAGATTATTTACTTCGTCATATTTTAGCAATTGTCGACTTAATTTGAAAATTAAAGAAGTGTCATCTGCAAATAATACTATATCATGGTTATCTCCTACTATGTAAGGTAAATCATTAATGTATACAAGAAACAGAAAGGGCCGAGAATTAAGCCTTGAGGCACGCCCATCTGTACCATCGACCCGGAAGAACTCATACTGTTAATGACAACTTTTTGCGTTCTCTTACTTAAATATAAAATAATTAACTTAAGAGCATCACTTCTTACACCGTAGTGTTGAAGTTTCCTGATTAATGTTTCATGGTGAACACAATCGAAGGCTTTGGATAGTTCACAAAATATACCCAAAGCATCCTGTGAACTCTCCCATGCATTAAATATATATTTAATCAGCTCAACACCGGCATCAGTTGTCGAGCGACCCCTTGTGAAACCAAATTTATTTTTTTGAAGTAAATAATTTTATTTATATTAAAGAAATTTAACATTTAATCAAGAATATTTTTTTCAAAAATCTTACTAAGTGTTGGCAGTACAGAAATAGGTCTAAAATTGGCGGGGTCTAATGTACTATCAGATTTAAATAAAGGTATTACTTTACTATACTTCATTAAATCAGGAAACACACCAGATTCGATACTAGTATTAAAAATAATAGCTAAATGAGGCCCGATTGTATCTATTATAGAAGCAATAACTTTAACGGAAATCCCCCACATATCCTCAGTTTTCTTAACATCAATAGTTTTAAAATATTTTACAATATCTTTTGATGATACTTTATGAAATGTAAATTTCTTTGTACAAGCATTTACATTTTATTTAAGTAATGATTCGGCGACCGCAGGAGAAGAATTCAGTGACTTAGTGGTTAAAATCGGAATATCAGTAAAATATTTCTCAAAAACCACTGCAAGGTCCTGATCTGATTCGGTTTATTTGTTATTAACACTTAACTGGTAGTTTGAATTGCGAGAGTTGATCTTACTAGTTTCGCTATTAATTATACTCCATGTCATTTTAATTTTATTAGAAGCCGTCTTAATTTTGTTGCTCAAATGCAAAGACTTGGCTGTGGAGCACACTCTTTTAAATATTTTTGAATATTTTTTACATATTCCTTTAACTCAACGCTATGATTATATGACCTTTCATGGTAAAGATCATATAACCTATGTCTACTCTTATGGGCTCCTACTGTCGCCCATTCATTAAATGACTTCCGACTGTTCAAGGAGAATGTTTTAGAAGTAAAATTATTATTAAATTCATTGCAAATAAGCTTAAATAATGTTCCATACAAAAATTTTGGATCATTTTGGTATGAAAGTGATGGAAGTTTTTTCACTATGTTACTTCTAAATTTCTCCAAGCGACGTGCATTTACTGGAACAAACACAACTTTCTTATCTACTTGATTTTTATGAACATATGGTAACGAACCTACTTGTCCACAGTGATCAGAACTTAATTTTTGAATTATACATTTATGCAACGGTTTCACATTTGTAAAAATGTTATCTATACATGTTGCACTTAATTGAGCAATACGGGTTGGCTCTAAAAATAAATTAAAAAGACCATATGATTTAAACAATGATCTAAATTTAATATTGATTGAGGAAGCTTCTAGGAGATTGATGTTAAAGTCTCCACAGATTACAACAGATTTATTCTGTTTATTAAGCTTAGCTAAAACTTCCTCCATAATTTTTCAAAAGTATCGTATATAGAACATGGGGGTCTGTAGACGCTCACAACAATGAGGTGCTCAAACTCAACACATGCCATTTCTACAGTTCGCTCAACAGAGAGGCTCACAATATCTTTACGTTCTTTACATGACAATAGTTTACTAGCTAATATTAAGGAGCCACCTCTTAAAACCGTTTCTCTATTGAAAGAACTGACCACATGGTGATTACTGAAGTTAAACATTCAGGTTTAAGCTTTTAACCAATGTTCAGTAATACATAAAATATGAATATTGTTGCTATTTAAGAACAACTCAATTTCTAGCTCTTTGCCTATTATGCCTTGTATATTTTGATGCACCAGGTGTAAACAATTTTCATTATCACTCTGTGGAGTCATACAATTAAAGATTTGTAAGCTACATTCTAAATTATTTAAATTATTACAACTGCTAGAGATTACCTCTATTGTCTCATTTTCTAATTTAAATTACTTGGAGCTGATTCCAAATTACATATTAAGTCATTACACTGCTCAAAAGGAGCAGATGTCTGTGTAGCCAAGTCCTTGGCTGAGTTAATATATAAACAATAAGATAGCACATTTGCTATCTGTCTTAAAATATATTTAGATAGGTAATACCTATCATTAATCAAAAATTTCTTAATAAAATTATTTATGTCTATTAAATTTAATTTATTATTATAATTATCACAATTAAATGTCAAGTTTAAATTATTATTACATGAAAAGTTATTCATTAATAAATTTATATCATATCTTATTTTATTTTCATGCGGCCTACCCTGTATGTAAGGCAATGTAAACAAGATAATTTTATGTACTTTTAAATTATTTAGATTATCAATATATTTTAATAATTGATTTTTGTTTATATTGCAACTTCTCCCAACAAGAATTATTAATGATTTCTTATATTTACGCGAACACTACACATTTAAATAAAACTAATTTTACGGATTTTATCGCGTATATTAACTTATTTTATATTCCCGACGTTTCGAGCACTTTACAGCATCCATGGTCACGGGGGGGACTGAGGTGTATGACGTCCCAATGTCATAGTTAACCACGGCTACCTCCAGATTAATAATTATTAATTTTTGTTCCGATCCACGCAGTATGAACTTACAGTATCATGAAGTCTTGCAGTTGTATGCTTGGGTTGAGATTTAATTTTATTAATTATGGGATCCCAAGCAGATGGTAGCACCCAGCCATCTTCTCTATTGAAATTAGGATGTTTCTTGATTTCAATAGCCTCGCGAATCATCCTTGGAAGGAATCGGTGTTCTTTAGCGAGGATTTGTGGTCTATCAAATCTAATGTAGTGACGGGGGCGATCCTGTACGTGTTCACAGACTGCAGACTTCCCGGAGCGTCTATTCTTCACATCAGCTATGTGTTCTTTAACACGGGTTTTTATAGATCTTTTAGTTTGTCCTATATAAGAGAGACCACATTCACAATCAAGCTTGTACACTCCTGCATCTTGCAGAGGAATATTACACTTGACTGATGGTAAAAACTGACTAATCTCCTTCGGCGGCTTGAAATATGTTTTAATGGAAGCCCGCTTCAAGATGTAGCCAATCTTGTCAGTGACACCTCTGACATATGGCAGTACAGCAGACACTCGCTCGACTGTGGCCGGCTTCACTCGTTCACTGTGACGTAGGCGCGGGACACGAAGCTTATTGTCGTGCAAAACTTGCTTGACGTGTTAAAGCTCGGCGGCCAGGTGTTTACTGTCACAGATCCCTCGTGCTCTCTGAAACGAAGATTTACCCACAGTAGCTAACTGTGAAGGATGGTGGTGAGAATCACCGTTTAAATATCTATCTGTATGGGTCTTTTTTTTATACACAGTGTGGCTCAAGGTGTTATCAGGATTCCGAATTACTAACACATCTAGAAAAGCTAAAGAATTGTTTGCCTCTAACTCCTTTGTGAACTGAATTTTAGAATTTAAGGAGTTAAGATGGTCTAGAAATGCAGTTACTTTATCTAAAGGGAGAATTGTGAAAGTGTCGTCTACGTACCGCTTGTAGAATCTTGGGTTTACGGGAGAAGTACGCAGGGCTTTCTCCTCAAAGTCCTCCATGAATATATCGGCAACAATGGGAGATACAGGTGAGCCCATCGCCACTCCATCTACTTGCTTGTAGAACTCCTCCTTCCACAATAGGTAGGCAGATGTAAGGCAGTGTCTAAGTAATACTGCATATTCTACGGGCATGTTGTTTTGCTCTAGCCTTCTAGTAACAATCGAGATGCAGTCTTCAACAGGTAAGCATGTGAACAGAGACTGCACATCAAAACTGACCATAGTTTCATTGTCTGCCAGATGTAGGTCTTTAATCTCGCTGACAAAATGGTAGGAATCCTTTGTGTGTGCTCTTGTATGTCCCCTGAGCGGTGAGAGTATATTCGCTAAGTGTTGAGCCAATTTGTAAGTTGGTGAATCGATTTGGCTCACTATAGGACGTAGTGGAGCATTGGGCTTGTGTATTGATGGTAACCCATACAATTTCGGTGGTTTGGCACACGTAGGTATTATCGATTTTACGTCTAGATTTAATCTTTCGGAGTGTTTCTTTATGAGATCACTAGTTGTTTTGAGTGTGTTATTTGTTGGGTCATTTTTAACCTTTTTATAAGTACTTGCATCCGACAAATGTTCTTGTATTTTAGAATTATAATCCGACGTATCCATGACTACCGTGGCGTTTCCTTTATCTGCGCGGAGAATCGTGAGTTCTCGTTTATTGCGTAGGTTATTCAACGCTTTAAATTCGTCTTTAGGTTGATTCGGTTTTGGTGCTGAGCTTCGACGTAACATAGACGAAATGTCTTGACGTATCGCTTCCAAATCTTCCTTTCGCATATTGTTTTTATATAAACAGTCCTCGACGCTGCAAATAATTTCTTCGTACGGTAATTTTTTAGGTGTTAAAGCAAAATTAAGGCCTTTCGATAATACTCTAATTGTTGCATCATCCAGAGTTTGTTTTGACAGATTATAGACCGCGCTTAATCTATGATCCGCGTTCGTAGTCAATGGTTGCGTTTCGTTCTCACGTTGACTCAGATGTTTGACATTTAATTTGGTCGTTAATTTTTGATATTTTACTATATGTTTGTTTTTGCATTCGTTATATTTATTAATTTCTCGTTTATTTAACGTTTCAAAAATTAATAATTTTTAATCTGGAGGTAGCCGTGGTTAACTATGACATTGGGACGTCATACACCTCAGTCCCCCCCGTGACCATGGGTGTTGTATAGTGCTCGAAACGTCGGGAATATAAAATAAGTTAATATACGCGATAAAATCCGTAAAATTAGTTTTATTTAAAAGAATTATTAATGTGCTATTAGGGCAAAATTTACTAGCTAAAACTTTATTCATTATTTGACTAAAGGATGCTCCTGGCATGCAATAATTACTAATCATATGTCCTTCTAAACAGTTATTTAACATCATGCCCAAATTTTTGCCTATGTCATCACAATACATAATAACATTATTTTTTTAAATATTTACATTGCTTTTTAAGTTCATATGCTTTGTCATGGTACTGTCATAGAGCGTAGGTGAAAATAATGAGTCCTTACTGTTTACTTTGTTATTTACACATATTGTCCCCGATGAACTTAGTATGGAGCGCTGATACTCATTTTGATGTTTTATTAAGGAGTCAAAGCGCTCCTCATTATATTTACATGATTTTACCAAATCATTTATGGCCAATATATGTTCTTTTATCTCATCTTGAGCCGATGCATATTTATTTGATAAAATTTGTAGGGAGTTTTAAGGGATAAAATTGTTGAATTTAGACACTCTATATCAGTCTCATAACAGTGATTCATATTTTCCACCTCAATTGAATATATTTTAAGTTTATTAATTAATTCTTGCTTTTCTTTGCATACATTTATATAATTTTTAACATTAATTTTAGTTTTAATTAAGTTTTGCAGTTTTCTAATATATTTATTAATTTTTATATATTTCTTTAATTTTCTTCTACTGCAGGTAGTCCTTGCTGCTGTTCTTGATGTGACATAATCATCACCAGTCAAATCAATTGTTGTGGAGGATTGCAATGCTTTAGAAGATTCACATTCTATGAGCTCGTTGAACAGACTTTGAGTTTGGGACGCTTTCATGTTGTCTATGTAATGTTTTAATTGCACAATCTGCTCATTAGCTTTACTTAACTGTAACTGCAATGCAGCAATTAATCTGAGGGATTCCTCATATTCCTTGCTGCATTGGTCAAACTCATCGACTTTTCTCTGAAATTCATCCCTTTCTTTTGAAACAAATGTATATTCTGTGTGCAACTTAACCCTATCAATTTTTAGCTCAGTATTTTTAGCTATTATATTTATTATTTTCTTTTCATTGTCATCCCTTTCTTTACATGACATATATACTGCTTTAACTTCGGAACTTTGTTAGCGCGATTTAGGCTTTGTTATGTTTCGCTTGTGGCGCGACGACAGCGACGCCAAATCACCCCATGCTCAGACCGCAGGTCGATAGTGCAGTCCGATTGCCGGTGCGTCCTTAATGGCGGTGGGGAATGCATGCTGTGTGCGTAAGGGCAAGTAACGCCGGTGCGAACGATATACCGGTGTGCAATGCATGCCGTACTACGCACTTGCAAGTGATGCCGGTGAGAACGATAAGCCGGAGCAAGTGCCAGGGATTGCCTTGTAGTCTGCGGTGAGTCGAGAAGAAGGCAAGTAATCTTCAAGAGTGCCGTGAAGCAGAGGCGAGCAGTATGGCTGAGAGCCATGCCGAACACTGTAGCGCAGAGAGTAGCTTGAAGGAACAGGAATCATTATTATTACAGTGCTGCGATAAACCTTTGTAAAGGACCTCACAGAAAACCAGCTTGAAGTAGAGGTTTACCTCTGCGTTTCGCTTGGTGAGTGCAGGTGGCCGGAGGCCCTTTTTACTGGAAATGAGGCATTCCATCTTAGTCCTCACGGGTGACAACGCATCTGCATTTTGATTCGCAAACGAGGATAGATGTAGATGTCTATGGGCCGCAGCAACCACTTACCATCAGGTGGACTGTGTGCTCGTTTGTCACCCTAATCCTATAAAAAAAAAAAGAAAAAAAAGAAAGCTGGATGGCTTGCAGAATTTGAAGACTGCAGACAATATCTGCTCGGGAGCGAATGAATTGAGGACGATGGCGAAGGTTTGGAAGTTTTAGTTTCCGAAGGTTGTTGGTTGCGTGTTCATATCACGTCGGGGTCACCACTACGGCGGGTGGAAGGAAAAGGGGAGATCTCCCGCCGGGCAAGGTGTTTTGCCCGAGGAGCGGCCAATGCTCTGATTGGTAGTTCGGAGCTATTCTATAGCTATATACTGATTTAACTTCGGAACTTTGTTAGCGCGATTTAGGCTTCGATATGTTTCGCTTTTGGCGCGACGATAGCGCCGCCACAAAACAAAAATACAAATTTTAGTAATTAAATTTATTAAAACTCATCATTAGAAAACTGTTCTGGCTATTTGTAACACTAGTTAAATTATAGTTACTAAGCACTAGTTAGTTAAGTTATATCACAGAATAAATTGGTTATATTAAATTATGACGAGTGAAGGTAGTCATATTTAATTGTTTTTGATAGCCTAAAAATAGCGTGGCAGAGCTATGCTGCAGCTTATAAGCACTATATTATGGTTGTAATTATTATTTAATTCGTTGTTTTATTGATAAATGTGGGTGTCTATGGGCCACAGTGTCTACTTACGATCAGGTGGACTGTGCTCATTTGTCACCCTTATTTTATATAAAAAAGAGCCAAGGTTATATATACCGATTTATTGATATTTCGATAAGACTGGCGCCATTCTCATACTGAACGGCAGGCGTGTGTGTAGAGACAGCTCTGATATTGCTCCGATCGCTGTGCTCCCTAGATTGCCCCTGCAGCAGGCATGTCAGTAGCTGCCTTAAGACATAAATGTTCATTTTATTAATGTCTGTCCTGGCTAATCTAATGGCTGTTGTTAAACTGTACGGACACACTGTGAGCAATCCCAGGAAGAATCTAGGCTATATTTTATCAGAATATATGTATTTTTTTTGGAAACTAAATTTTGATAATATAGTTTGTCTCAAATGATTATCTTTAATCTTAATAACAAAGGCAGTCGGTTCGATAAGTATAATTTTTTTTGTAGTTCTATATTTTTTATTAATTCCATTTTTGAACACTGGTATGGAAATCGTGCTTTTAAATTAACTTACTGCACGTAGGCCATGCTGATACACGTCTATGTCTTCTTATTATAAAGCAAATGTGAAAACTGATTCCTTCAGTCACTTACGTATCCGAACTACGAACTACTTTTAATAAACGTTGTACATGTATTCGCATACAACACATTTAATTAATTGTTTTTTTTTTTATTTTTAGTCATTTTATGTGAACCTTATAAAATATACGTAGAAGTTTTATTTTCAAAATTAACTTGAACTTAAAATTGACCGTTTTAGTAGCGACGCAAGAATATCGCTACCCTATATCGTTCTGTGGGTGTCGTCAGAGGCGATAGGGGAAAAAATAAGCAATTGGCAGCAGCGTCTTTCGTAATACATTTAAAAAAACTGCGGTTGTTAATGATGCTAACTTAGGCAAAATTATAAAATTCGGTTTACGGTTATACATTCACAGGTTTTACCAGTCTCTTGAATTTGGTTCACACATACATAGATTCATTCATTCTTAAATATAAGCGTAAAAGTTCTCGACTGAACATGGACCGCTACACGGTCTGCACATGCAAAAAAGACTCATTATAAAACTGATAAAAAGTAACAAAATAAAACAATTAAAAGCAAACTTTGAAATTTCAATCAAGGTAACCGAAATTTAGTTTGCAAAAGTTATCAACGTCCAGATACGTTATCTTATTTGCACTATTCGTGAGGGCCAGTACTGGTTACAAAAACGGCCAACGTGCTGTGATGGGAATAAAACAATAGAGACTTAGAATATTCCGACTGATAATTTGCGTATTTTTTTTCTTTACTTTATGAATTTGTATTTTTATACTCATGTCAAGCAACAAGCCATTAGCCTCTAAAAAAAATTGTAAAACTTTTTTTCAATATGCTGATTCATCACATTGCATAGTTTTTAAGAGATTTTGACGACTGCTTGACTCATCGGACAGTCGATGAAGACAGTAGATATGTCAATTTCTTATGACGCCTAAACGGACAAAATAAATTGAGATTTATATAAATATCGAAACACTTGTTACAAATAATACCAAATACACAAAACCGCATCTGCTTTAATTACCAAAATAAAATAGCCGCCAGCGGTCATGTTCCCGCCAAAACTCGGCAACGCTTATGGAAGTATACAAAAGGAAGGAAATAATTTTTATTCGCTACTACAACTTATTACATTACAATGAATATTTTTTTTACCATAAATACCATAAATATTGACCTACAACACCGAAACGCTCAAACTATACTATGTACATAATTATTTTTTAAGTGTTATAACTTATTTTTTAAAGTTTTTTTCTAAATAACTTTCAAAATACTTGATTAATCAACTACAGACATTAGAAACACTTCTATGTACCTAAAAAACTGTGTCAAATGCCGCTCAAAAATTATTGCCATTTAAAAATTTCTAAATAATCGTTCCCGCTTATTTTCGACCGTTACACTTCAAAATAAGCGGGAATTTCCAGGACTGGCCTGCAGGGTCAACCGTTTTTCTGATTTTTTTCTAACGTATTCTCCAAAAAAATGCTGTGAAAGTATAAAATAAAATATATTTAACAAATATTAACAGAAAATTGAATTTAAAATTAAGATGAACATTTAAAGTTATACATGAAATAAAAAAATCATTATCTAATTGAGCCGTGGTAGCTCAGATGGTTAGCGCTCGCTGTAAGCTTCACAGTACTCGAGCAAACCGGGTTCGATCCCCGCAGGCAACAATGAAATTGTTAATTGCAATTTTAAGTGCTGATTTAACACGTGCTCGGCGGTGAAGGAAAACATCTTGAGGAAACCTGCATGTTTGAGAAATAAGGAAAATAAATATTTCGAAGACATGTGAAGTTCGCCAACACGCATTGGGGCAGCGCGGCGGACATGTCCTGGCCCTAAAATCGTTTTGGAAATGAGAGGAGACCTGTGCCCAGCAGTGGGACGTAAATAAGCTGCAACTTTACTTTACTTAAAACTTAACTTAACTTATCTTCACGCACAATCTCTGACGGGGTAGCCAGAGAGAACAGATCGCCAAGTGTCACGATCCTTACATACCTCTTTCGCTTCTTGCAGATTCATTATCTTCTTCATACATGCACGTCTAGGTATCCGAGTACTCTTGACCCTCTCCTATTCGAGCAATTTGCTCACATGATCTTCGAAAGTTAGTCTCGGTCTACCTCGACATCTTTTAATAATAACTTTGGCGCTATATATTTTCTTCACCATTCGGTCTTCACTCATTCTTTCAACGTGCCCAAACCATCGAAGCACGCCCTTATCAATTTTTGTGATAAGGTCATCTTTCAAACCTGCCATATTGCGAATCTCTTCGTTTCGCTTTCGGGCGGCCATGGTAACGCCGCACATTTTACGCATCTCCACTGCATACAACTTGCTTTTATGCTTCTTCTGGCATACCCAGGTTTCGCTGCCATATAACAATGTCGGTACCAACACTGCGTTATGTATTGCAAGGCGTGCACTCTTCACTACGCCTTGCCTTTTGACTAACGCAGTCAGGGCAACATTGACTTTGTTCCCGGCAGCGACACGCCTGTCCACATCTAAATCACATATTCCATCCCGGCTAAAAGTACTCCTCAAGTAAACAATTTCATTTACCTGTTCTAGACATTCCTGATTTACCCATATTTCACACTTCGTTCTCTCTTTGTCCCTTTCAAATACCAGAATCTTAGTTTTATTAGCATTGAAACGGATACCTTTAATTTCACACATCCTTTTTCATACACGTGACTAATGCCTGCAGTTCTGCATCTGATGGTGCAATAAGCACTGCATCATCAGCATATAGCAGACAATTTACTTTAATGTCACCCAATTTCACACCCAAACAGCTATCTTTCAGCTTCTGTAAACCGCTGTCGAGATACAGTATGAACAGCCAGGAAGACATGACACAACCCTGTTTTACGCCCGTTTGGACGCTAAATATGGGTGACAGGTCATGCCCTACCCGAACACAGGCTTTACAGTCACAGTAAAGTGACTGCACAGCCCTTAGAAATCGACCATCCACACCGTACCCCGGCAACAGTTCCCACATTTTCTTCCTTACAACCTTATCAAATGCTTTCTCAAGATCGACAAAAGCACAGAAAATCCTCTGGTTAGCAGCCAGAAGCTTTTCCGTGATCATGCGGAGAGAAAACATTTGATCCTTGCATCTTCTTCCAGGTCTAAATCCGCATTGTGCCTCCCATAGAAATCTTTCCGATTTCTCTTCCATCCTATGTGTCAAAACCTTCGAGTAAATTTTACTTGCTAAACTGGCTATCGGGCGATCAACTTTACTTTACTTTTATAAATTTAAAATTGTCTTTTTTGCAGTAGGATTTTTGATTTTTTTTAATTATTTATTTTATTTGTGTTTGTTACGCGGTATCTTCGTCAATTGTGCAATAAAAAAAATTAAATAATTTATACCTGAAGTACGGGAGACCCCGTATAATTTCGTCAAAACTATTCTACTTCTACTTCTTCATAATAGGGGATGGAATTTTTTAAATGTGACTTTTAAATGAAATTTAGATTGTCATATAGAATAGTTCACAACAAAAATTATAAAAAACTAGCTTTTAATAAAATGGTAAAGACAAATTAAAATAACTAAAAATAATAAAGTAATTTCACATTCTGTATTTGGGACCATAATTCTTCTACACACAGGACATACCAGAAGAATAATTGAAAATTAATATGAAGACTAAAATTATTTCAATTTCAATGTTAATTATTAACGACAATAAATTAACATTTGTTATAAAATCAACAAATTGTTTTTATGTGTGTCATATTGTTTGTGGTTGATGTCTCCTTCCTTTGAAATAATTATCTATGTAATTAATAAGCACGTATTGAAATGGCGGTTGTAATTAATAATTTGTGCGCAGTGGAATAAAAGAAAGTTCAGTTTTTATGAATGTATTATCACTCCTAATTAAATCAATTAACTTTCAAATATGAAGTGATATGTCCACAACTATTTCTTCTGCGTCAGCAGCGCACCGGGTACTAAATATTCATTAATAAAATTATTAATTAATAAAAGAATGGCAGAAAAAAAAATCGTTTTACTATGTCTTACTAGATCTTAGTTTTTCTTTTCTCTAAAATCTTAATGTAAAATAATGCCTACTCTTTTGAGTAGCAGCAACAAACTAAGCTTTTTTGGCCTAAGAAATGAAAATGGGCGATCAGGGCAAGGTATTCAAAAGCAAGGTGCCCGGTGGCGCGAAGACAGCGCCGCCACATTTTCATTTCAACTTCGTGCAAAAGGCAAAAAAATGTTTTAAAAATAAAAATATATAATGTATGTTATGTCATTGTTTTACTTATATCTTTGAAGAACACAAAAAAATTACAATTAGCATTCAACATAAAAATAATGTCGTCAAGACCGAATTTTGGTCACGGCGGCCTGTCTAATCGGAGACGAGCCGACCTTAACAGGATAGAATTTTAATGTACGAGTGTGTGCGCATGCACAGGTGCACTCTCTATTTCCTCGCTCTCATAGTCCGATAGGAAGGCAATCCGGTACAACCGGAGAGAAATCAGACGGAATACTGGCTTTACGTACTTTCTTTCCTGACTCCGGGCCGCTACTATGAAATACATTATAATCATCATCAATACAGCCCTACAAGTCCACTGCTGAACAAAGGCCAAAGCGACCCCCCCTCCGAACGGGTTCCCGCATTGTCGTGGCTAGGGCTTAGTAGTAGAGGTGTCCGTTACGCAGTTAGAGTTAGAGGCCACGGAGGGACGAATTCGTATTGTATTCCTGGTGCGCTTTACCTGAGAAGAAAAGGGGAGGAGAATTTCTCTCCGAGATGGGGCTGCCAGGGGACGACCGGCGCTGGTGGAGCCATAGATGTGTGCGAGAGCGTTCCTTTAGCCCTGCCAATTGGCGGCGAAGGTGGAACACCATGGGGTTTTAGTCAGTGCGAGTTTGACATACCACGTCTTTGCAGCCGCAAGGCAGGTATGCGTAGACATTTCTCCATTTAAAAAAAAAAGCTTTTCCCAGTGAATACCAAAAACACGGTTCTGAGTCATCTGAATTCATCATTTGCAACCTTTCTCGGCATAGTGATAGATTTTAAGCTGACTTGGCAACATCACGTAGATATCGTATGCCAGAAAATAAACTGGTTCGTTTATGTTCTACATATACTTATGCAGTTGGCCAGCCTTGAAGAAGCGGTAATGACATATAGTGGATATGTAGGCTCCGTATTAAGGTATGGCCTGATTGTGTTAGGAAATTCAACGGACATGAATCGTACCTTCATTTTACAAAAGAAATCTGTGAGGTTGGACAGTTACAATCGTGGAGACCCTTTTTAAACAACTGAATATACTTGAATTGCCATCCCTATATATTTTTGAAATTCTAATATTTCTGAAGAAACATGAATTCTTTTGCAAAAAAATAAAAAACGAGTAATGTCCAAAAGAGGTGTCCATACAAGTTATATAAACTACCAGCTACAGCCTGTTTCGGTAAAAATAGGTATAGCATGTGGAATAGATTGTTTAATTTTTCTTCCGAACTATATCCAATGTAAAATTCTAATTGTCAATTGTTTTTGTGACAGCAATGAATTGACGAAATATTGCCGTGACGGACACCTTAAAAGAATAACTAATTGTATAAATTAAGAGTCATTGATTTATTTTTTAAATTTTATAATTTGTTGTTATCTCTTAAAGTGATATAAGTTAGACTTTGTGGGTAGTTATGATGTTCGACATCGTTTTGTTTGTTTTAAAAATTGTCTAGCATTGCTTAAGTTATTACGTTTTCTTATATTACGTTTCTTATATTTATGTTTCTTAACATTTTGCTTTTAAATGATTACATTATGTATTATTTTGATTTGTTCTCATTTTATTGCCATTTATATTTGTTTAATTGATTTTCCTTATGTAGTTAGATCGCATGACGATGACAAAATATTTGCTTATCAATAGATCAATTAAATATCAATGCTCATTTAAAAATGTAAGAACTTTCTCTGTACTATCATATTTTATACAAATATACATCAAAATTGAAATTAGACCTTCTGAATATCTTAACATGTCGTCACTACATCTAGTGGGGGGCTACTTTAAACTTTGCTTACCGGTTCGATGCTGCGACTCGAGAACTTATCTTCTGGCTTGGTTGTCGGTTCTACGAGCTATATACTAATCCGAATAACTAGAAATTTATCGACAGAAAAACCCAATAACTAAATTTGGCCTGACTCGCGATTCCAATCTGAAACCACATGTTTAGCAGTTGCGCTTACGACCACTAAACCATTGAAGCAGAAAGTTAAACAAACAATATAATTATTTACAAACCAATTTATTATTCTCCTAGCGCAAACAATAAAAAAGTAAAATTACGGTTTGTATACCTGGGCACAAGCTTATTAGTCAGTTAGGCCAATTAGTCAGCCACGCTGTTCCTATGTGTGTTGGAGCACTTCATATGTCCTCGAAATACACTACTACTCCTGAGATATGCTTTAAAGGAAACTGAAACAGGAGATGGGCATCAGCATCCTTCTTTTAACTATGGCAAAATCCCCTCTTTGGTTCACTTTGTGGGGGAGGCCCATGTTCAGCAATGGAGTTTTATAGGCTGCTAGTGCATAAAATTTTTAAGATATAATTTTCACCTCCACCACCGACCACGTGGTAAATCAGCACTTTAAATTGCAAATAACAATTTCATTGATGCCGCTGGGGATATTACCAAGGTTGCTCGCATACTGTGAAATTTACGGTGAGTGCAATTGTGTTAACAAGCAATTGGGTTAGATCAAATTTTCCGCTACTTGATTTAGCTAAGAGCAAGCAGTTCTGCTTCGAGATAATAATTGCATTTAATTTAAAGGCAAACGTATGCTACATACTAACTTACAAACTAATACTATTGGCATTTTATTAGAGCAGGGTGGGTTGAAACCGAACCTGATTCCAAATACGCAATGCAGTAATATTATTATTGTTATTAAATGACCTTTCTGACCTATATACTCCTAATTTTTATTTAGCATAAGCTTAACACCAGATGCAGACAGGTCAGGTCGAATAAGTAATGTCTATTATATAAATTACGCAAGCTTTGTGGCATTTTATCACCTTCTTCGTATTTACTAGCTTTCGATGGCACTGAAGTTGTCGATAGGGTCAAAGTGAGTCATTATTATCGTATGAACTCACATTATAAAATTATGAAGTGTGTATTATAAAATATTGTAAAATAACACAGGCGAAACGAAAACATTCCAAATTATTTATATATATAAGCTTTGATAAAATGTAAAAAATGACTCAAAAAATAAAATAGAAAAAAAAGATTTCTACATGATGTAATGGCTTCCAAAGACAAAGTTTTAATTTATCAATACACTGTCTTAGCACAGATTCTGTAATATTCTATAAATCATTTTATTATCTTAATTTTATGTCTAAGCTAAAAATTAAGAATTAAAGAAGAAAAAGAAGATATGGCGTATGACTATAAAAATATTGTCATGAAAAGCAATATTAAGCTTTCCATTTAATTCATTATTTTTTCTTACTTTAATTAAATGCAACTTAAATAAGGTAAATTTGGGACACATGTCCAATAATGGGTTGTTAGGAGCTCATGATGATTTTTTTTAAAACCCATATAATGTCGTAACAAACCAAATTAATTATAAAAATAATAAAAATGATTTTTTGATATTCTACTAAGCCAGCGCTTATCTACGATCCTACCTGATGGTAAGTGGTGATGTAGCCTAAGATGGTGAAGCGCACTGACTTAACAAAAGCCTATTCACTCTTGCCTTGAAGACACCCACACTGTAATCGGATGGAAAGACAGATGCTGGCAACTTATTCCACTCCTTTGCTGTACGTATGATGAACGACGTGGCGAACCGTTTGGTTCGAATGCGTGGTAAGTCAACAACGAAAAGGTGGAGACTGGCCGAACCTCTGGTTGTCCGATGGTGAAGAGGAAGAGGGTGGAATTAAATTATGTAATTCCTGCGCACGCTCTCCGAAATGCATCCTGTAGAAAACCGAAAGGCTGGCTATTTTACGTCTGTGTTCGAGGCTGGTAAGATTGGTGTTAACCAAATTCGGGTCACCAATAAGCCTCTTAGCACGCCTTTCCATTGAGTCCAAAGCTCCTAGGTGGCATTTTTGCAGCACCAGCCCATATATGGCAGCAATACTCCATGCACGACCGGACTTGCGCTTTATATAAAGTAAGCAGCTGTACCGGCATGAAGTATCGCCGCACCTTTGCAAGTACTCCCAGCTTCCTTGCAGCTGCTTTGGCCTTGGACTCAATGAACCGCCCGAAGTTCAAATTTCAGGATATTTCAAACCGAACAACTGAAGGCGGTCGGTATATTTCAGTGATACATTTCGGAAAGAAGGAGCCAAGGTGAGCTGGCTACTTTTTGCAGTGAAGAGACACGCTTGTATTTTGGAGGCGTTGAACTTCACAAGATTGGCATCGCCCCAATCGGAGACTGCCTGTAATGTGAGATTCACACGCTCTACCATAGCTTCTCTTTCGGACTGGATTTGATCCCGACTGGCCCGAGGACTTGGTTGGTATCTCTCAACAACTGTGCTATCGTCTGCATACCCATAGATACCGGGCATAAGCAGATCATTTATATGCAGCAGGAAGAGAGTTGCGGAGAGAACGGACCCCTGAGGAACACCGGCGTTAGTCGCCATAGGATCGGATGAGCAGCCATCGACGACGACCTGGAGAGACCGTTCACTCAGAAAGTCCTTTACCCATTCAATCAGACCAGCGGACAAGCCGTACGCTGGAAGCTTACCCAAAAGGCTATTGTGCCAAACTCTGTCAAAGGCCTTCGAGACATCAAGGGAAACAGCAAGTGCTTCCCCACTGTTCTCGAGTGCTTCGCCCCATACGTGTGTGGTATACGCTATAAGATCCCCAGCTGACCGATTTCGGCGAAACCCATATTGCCGGTCACTAAGGAGGTCATTCTGTTCTAGGTATGCCATTAAGCAGGCATTCAATTTATGCTCCATAATCTTGCAGAATATGGAGATAATTGAGATTGGACGATAATTGGCAGAGTCGGCGCGGCTGCCTTTTTTTGGAACAGGCTGCACGTTGGCCAGCTTCCAGGATTTTGGTACTATTCCAGTAATAAATGAGAGGCGGAACAAGCATGTCAACACAGGAGACAACTCAGGTGCACAAGCCTTTAGGACTATGGCTGGTATACCATCTGGTCCACTTGCTTTATTCACGCCTAGACACCGCAAGGTTTTAAGAACCTCCTTATTCCTTATACGAATCTCCGACATAGAGGTCCCGCAGTGAAGTAATTTTGGTGGAACGTTGTTGCCACTGTCAAGACGTGAATTTTAGGCAAAGAGAGACGCGACAAGTCCGCTTTCTCCTTAGCCATATGAGCCAGTGTACCATCTGGTTTTACCAATGGAGGCAGTGTAGGCCGACAGAAGTTTGTCTCGACCGCTTTGGCGAGAGACCAAAAAGATCTAGTGCCGGATGGTCTGGCAGAGACTTTTGCGCCAATATGTTTAATGCGATCGAGACTAGCTTTGCGTAATGCTTTTTTGTAAAACTTGGTGGTCTGGTTGAAAGTTCTCTTCTCTGAGCTAATATCCGGAGCTTTGCGGTTTCGAGCGTCAACCCAGGAAAGGTAAGCTAAATGCTTGCGCTTTTCAGCTTGGGCGCATTCAGCGTTAAACCTTGGGCGAGCTTTGCTACCTCCCGTCAATGATAAGATACAAAAAAGTGTCGCATCTCATCCCAATCAGCTGACTTATACCGCCATATTCGTCGAACACCTTGGGACTCGTAATCAGGTGGAGAATGTGACGATACAGATTTCACCAGACAGTGGTCAGATGTACCCAAAGGAGAAGTAACCTATACTTCATATCTGTCTGGTTCGGTAGTCAGCAGAAGGTCCAAGCAATTTGCTGTGTGACCGTCTACATCGGGCATCCTAGTCGCCACCTTTACCATCTGAGAAAGACCTAGCGTCAACGCAAAATTCCACGCTTCTCTTCCGCTTCGCTTCTCTTTGGTCGGTCTTTTGGTATGGGAACAGCCAGTCTTGGTGACAAGCATTAAAGTCCCCCAGAAAAACCAACTGTGCAGTAGGATACCGATTAAGGGCCACGTCAGCAGCCTCACTAAGGCTGCTGACGTGGCCCTTAATCAAAGTTACTTTCAAAGTTACGTAATATCACTATCCTATCTGCAATTAATAAATGAGAGTTTCCAAATAATTAAGATAAAAAGCTCTTGTACCAACATATGGTGCAACTTATCCTAGATTTTGAAATAAATTTTCAATTAACGTATATTTTTACAATAGTCACTACTAGGGAAAAGCGCTCGCCTTAAATTTCGTAAGTGAATTCAAATCCCACCAGCAAAGGTGAAATAATTAGTTGCAATTTTAAGTGCTAATTTACCACTCGGATTTATACAGAGTCCAATAAAAAAATATAATCCCATGGGTGTCATATGAGGCGACCAATTTAAACTGAACTAGAAATTGGGCAGCAGCATCTTCTTGATAACAGCTGAATAAAAATTACAAAATTCGGTTGCGAACCCGCTTGCCAAGCATGAAAACTAAATACTATGTTCAGGAGTTATTTTTGTATTTAGTAATTCGTATTAATACTACAGCCTATCAAAATAATGGATAATAATGATAACGCCGTATGGTGGTAATGGTTTACTATCTTCTCTGTATAAGCCCTTAAAACTCCATTTCTGAACACGCGCTCCACTTGCTGTAATCAAGATTTGCCTTAATTTCCATTAAGCTTATGTTTTTTAATTTATCTAGCCGATTTTTGACTTCTGACTATCCAAAAGGTATAACCGAAGAATAGATAACCTTACATACAACAAGGTTTTTTATTTATTTGGCTAGAATGATAAGCTTGATATATTAAAGAATAAGGGTGACAAATGACTCAGTGCACCGGATGTCAGTTTATCTACATCTTTGGTTATGGTTAAGATTTAAAATGCAGATGCGTTTTCACTCCTAAGAATTAAGATGAAATGTCTCGTTTACAGTAAAAGGGTCTCCAATCTTCTACACTTACCGTACGAAAAACAGCAGCATTAAGTTGCTATTTTACATTGTTATTCTATAAGTACGTGGTCCTTCCCCGGTCGAGCCCACCCATTCATGCTATAACCAAAATATAGTTACAGTATGGCCACCATTTAAAAAAATATGGGTAGTGATGGTGAAACAGTTATATGTGTCGTTTGTTATTGTTTGATGTATATGAGAAGTTAAGTTACAGCTTACAGTTAAATGTCCTACTACTGGGCACAGACTTACACTAAATTCTAAGTGTAATGGAGCAATTATTCAGCCGCGATCCTTCTGTGCGTGTTGTTCCTATATATTAAAGTTATTAAATTCAATTTCGAACTTTTAGTGTAGCAAGTATTCGGGTTTCGAGATAATAATTCGTTTTACTAGCTCTTGAAGTTTGATGCATACTTCTAGCCGACTGAGCAAGTACAAGACATTTTTGCTAATGAACGACTGGAGCCATGATTGATCAAAATATAAAGTTGTATCAATTATAAGAGATGTTTGAGCCAAGCATCAAGCAAACATTTTAAGTTATCAAATATACTTAGCTCAATTAAAATTCTACATGCTTACTTTGAGTCACTTAAACGTTTCGAAAGCCCGTTAGAAATTTCATTATTCCTCATAAATGCAGGTTTTTCCACGCATTTTACTTCACCACCAGGCACGTGTTGAAGCAACACTTTTAATTTTGATTAACAACTTTATTAAATGGAATCAAGGCTTTGTTAAGTAAGAACGACCGCAAATTATTCTGTAAAATGTTTAATTTCTGCGTTGTGAGCTTTACTAATTTATTGTCCTGCTTAGATTGCCCGAAAGTTTTATAATGCTACTGGAACATTGCCAGGAATGAAGTAATCATTGGGTTATATTTTACGAAAGGAAGTTACACTTCTTGCTGACATGTTTCGCTGCAGTTTATCGCTGGAAATTAATGGTACGGTAAATTAGAGCTCACTTTGAAAAAGTTTTATTGGTTTTCAGAAAGTGGATAATAATTTTTTGGTGTATCAAAATTTTTGAAAGTAAATAACGATCGTTTAGAGTAATAATGATAATATCATAAGTAAAGCCTGGTGGCAGTGTAAGTATCATACAATACCTCAAATAGTTCGGTGGGTGTAGTTACAGGCGACAATAAGAAAAGCCAGAAAAATATTACGGCTTCTGACAGATTCCTAAAATTGGGTTAGAAGAAAACAAGCAGATGTAATACGTTTACTTGCGACCGTTTTCGATTTAGTGGCAGTAAAATAAATTGTATGCTTACATTGCACTATTTGAATAAATTGTGTAAAAGTAATGATATACGAGTAAGTCGTCACAGGAAATTGAAGCATTAACTAATACCAAAGCTTGATCCCTGCCGGCACCAATGAAACCGTTAAATGCAATTTTCAGTGCTGATTTACCACTTGTTTGCGCCGAAGGAAAACATCTTCAGGAAACCTGTATATCTGAGGAACAAGAAAAATAATATTTCGAAGACATGGTAAGTTCGCCAACACGCACTGAGGCAGCGTGGTGGACATTTCCTTGTCTTAAAACTCTCAAATATTAGAGGAGGCCTGTGCCCAGCTGTGGGACGTATATAGACTGTAATTTTAGTTCAAAGATTAAATCGTTCGAATAAAATGTTAACTATTCTAACATAAAAATAAAATTGAAGTGTCTGTCTTTGAAATAACTGGCATTTATTAAGCTCGGGTGGTTATTTGTATTTAGACATGATTGAGTTGATGAGTTATCAAGACATAAACAACCATTAAAAAAAAACAATTGAATTCTGCCTTTTCTGTTCTGTTCCGTTTTTGAACAGATAAAAAACAACGCTGGAAGTAATCTAAGCTACATTTATTTCGAAAAGCATGGTGATTGTTTTTTTTTTAATCAAAAAAATGATAACTGTTCGTTGATACTGCTATTAAAGTCCACTTCTGAACGTAGGCCT